>CAOKZL010000983.1:0-451550 GCA_948472985.1 Iguana delicatissima | reverse complement strand
ATGTCTTTAGCTTGGTACGCTGTCACCAGCCCCAACTATTCTACCCTTAAGCCCATGGTTGACTTCCTTGCAGGGTACTTTCATCAAGCTGGGAGGAAGGTAGCCCCTCACCTTGCTATACTGAGGTAAGGTGCTCTCCTTCTACATCTTACTGATCTCTCCCCACTGCCTTTTCTGGAGAGAAAAAGATGAGATCCCTCCACAGCAATGACTTTCCCCAGAATGTGGCTTCCTTTTAGTTGCAAAGTGGCATTCAGGCAACTGAATAGAGATCTCTCTCTCATTTAATATTGTTTTTGAATTAGCAAAAGAAGCATACCTACAGGTGAGTGGTTGTTGCTGGATTTGCAACCAATGACTGAAGATTTCAAACGGACCTGGCCTTTGGGCAAAACTTGATTGATACACATGCAATCCACAGTGGTCCTGACCATACCTAACTAAAATTTTCCTACACAGAATCTTGTAAATTCCACCAAATGGGCTGACCTCAGGGACTTTCTGGGTCTTTTCTGCCAAGCATATTTCAATGGTCTTAACACCATTTACAGGTACTGAAACAAAAATTGTTATCCCTCTTTTTTCTCTTCCCCATTTTCACTCACTATAGTGGGCAGAGTTTGGATAGGTACTTTTTTTCAAAAGAACTAATCCCAGTTACTTATTATAATGTTTAAAAGTAATGTGTTACTCTTAAGTAGCACACGGTAAAAAGAGTTACTCTGTTATTTTTTACATTATATAATTCTTTTTGCTACCTCTCTTTCTGTAAAGCATTTATAAGATAGCATATAATACCTTGTAGTTATTTCTAAAATGCATGTTTAGGCATTTCAGAAGCATGTCGACAAGCATTTTTCAACATGCATTTTAAAAGTAACTACAAGAGTAACTAGATATTGCTATTTATTATACCAATATAGAAACTTCATTTCCATTTGTTACATTACTTTTGCAATATGATTTTGATACACCCTTTTTACCCTAAAAGATAACTTTCTAAAGTAGCTACATTACTTGTAGCTCATTGAAACCTAGGTCTGATAGCAAGACGGGCTGCAATTTATTCCAGGGGTGGGTAAAGTGCCACTTATAGACCCCCAGAGGATTGTTGTAGCCCTTAGTTTCCCAGAGATCTTCTTAAAGCACTCCCACAGTCCCCAAACTACTCCAAAATAGATAAAAACCTTATTCAACTATCAACTTTATTTATACACCCAGGCTCCCAAAACATGAAAAACTTGTCTTGCTTGAAACTAGGGAAGATGATATTTAACTATTTTATTCTCATAAGTGAGGATGAATAATTCCCACAATTTTCTCCCTCTTATGAAGAAAGCAAATATTTTTGCACAGTTTTTTCCCCCTACACATTCCCTCCCCCTTTTTGGAAATTATTCTGCACAGAAATACACAAGGTTGTTTTACGTGAGAATTGTGTGACGCTGAAGACCAGGGTTCGATTCCTGCTCAGACACTGAAACCCACTAGATGACCTTGGGTGCATCACTCACACTCAGCCCCAGAAAACCCTGTGATAGGTTCACCTTAGGGTTTCTATAAGTCAGAAATATCTTGAAGGCACAAAGCAAAAACAAGGTTTTGCACAAAAATATCCCCACTGCTACCAGGTAGTCATGTCTTTATTTTGTGCAAGATTGTTTTTTTTTCTATTCAAGGATTTTTTGTGTAACATTTTTGTTATACAAGACTGTTGCATTTTGCTCAGGATTTGTTTTGTGCAAGATTTGTGTTGTGTTTTGCTTAGAAAAAAGCACCCCAGACATTGATGTCTGGAAACTGTTTTTTTTTTTTTTTTGTATGTGTGCAAAAACCTCACAATTCTTACACATTCAAAAGAATATTTCTGCACAGAATAATTTCAAGAAAGCCTTCATAACGTTGGGTGAAAACTGTGAAAGCTGTGTTATTCTTTCTGACTGGGTTTCCCAAATGTCCAGAACCCCATAATGGCAAATATTCTTTTCACCCCTACTAGAAAATGGAAGTTTCAACAAAATTTTGACTAGAGTGGCCCATGTGGGAGTTGGGGGTGGTTTGCCCCTTCACACCACCCTGAGTTGCCCACCCCTGTTCAGGAGGTCTCTAGTCTTTGGAGATGAGTGAACACTTACATCCAAGTTATCTGGAGCTCATTAGATTGTACTGACATCTGGATGACATGTTATAAGTGGCTGTCTATAATTTTCCTCTGACTTTTTAAATATGAAAAGCAGCTAGAAGTGGCAGAAATCTTGAGTGGATGACTAGTTTATGTGTGTTTGTGGGTAGATGCTCAACTTTTTCTGCTCTTTCTCTCCAAATGATACTCTCTTGCTGCCTATCTATAGGAAAAGGGTACAGAGATGTGTGTCTTGTTTCACATGGGGTAACAAGTAGCTAAGGATGGGCTTAACCAGAGAATGAGTGAGTCAAAGAGATAAAGATTCCTCTTCCTGACAGTCTTCTGCTCATGACAGAAACTTAAAACCCCAGATTGCTCCCTGACCTGACCCAACAGAGTAGGAATTTGAAACTTATGGCCTTATGTCCCTGTTTGCAACTTCATTAATATTAATATTAAAATAGATTGATATAATTAAAAATGGGTTATTGAAAGATACATATAACTTTAAAACCGTTTATCCATTTAAACCATTTTAACAACTACTATGATCTCATTAACAATAAACTTACTAAGGTTTATATACAAGTTTAATCCATAATAATAGCAATCGCAATATAACTAGAGCTGAGCTAAAATTTCTCAAGGGGAAATTGTGGAATCCTCTTGGTGTCATACCTGTGCATAAGTTCACCTACAGAAGCAGCTGGGCATTTTTGTTCAATGCCAAACATCTGCATTCCATCAAGACTGTGCTCATGCAGTGCCATTGCATGTGTCCATTGTGCATTTGTGCATGTGTACCTGGTTGTACATTCAGTTGTGCAACGTTGCAACTCACTAACAAGATAGCATCTGTCACATGACTCCTGAGTGTTAAGTTATCCTCTGCCTCTTGATGTAGGATCTCAGGAACTGAGAGGTTTCTTTTCCTCATCATTTGCAACCTGAAAAAGGAGATTGTTTTACAGAATTTACTCTTTCTCAATCTCTCTCTCTCTCTCTCTCTCTCTCTCTCTGTATTTCACTTGACAAGGGGTGACAGCCCCCTCTTTATCCCCTGTAATCCTCTGGGTTGACTCTGGGCCATTGTGTTGTTGTGTGACTTCAAGTTGTTTTCAACATGACATCTCTAAAGTGAACCAATCATAGAGTTTTCTTGGCAAGATTTGTTCAGAGGGCTGTGTCATTGCCTTCTTCTATGCTGAGGGACTGTGCATTGCCCAAGGTCACCCAGTGGGTTCCCACGATTGAGCAGGAATGCAAATCCTGGTTTCCCGGAGTCCTAAAACAACACTCAAACTATTCCACCATGCTGGGTCGTGATAGCAAATGTAAAAAGGTGGGTGGGATGTGTGACAAAGTTCTGGGGATGTGGCTATCTTGGAAGTGCAGCCTGGAAGCACATCGCTAGGCAATGAGAACAGCACTTCAGGAGAGAAACCCAGCCCAATAGTATATGGGAGGGGCTTGTGGCTGAGAGAAAAGGTTATAGAAAGCCAAGTACCTGGGGATATTGGATTTCTTCAATGAGAGCCTAGCAAAGAGCTAGGGAATAGAGTCACTGAGGCCATTTCTGCACTAGCCTGTTATAGCGCGATGATTCCACTTTCAACATCCTCTGGAATCCTGGGGTTTGCAGTTTTGGGAGGGGCCAGCCGGGCCCTTCCAAAACTGCAAACCCCAGGATTCCAGAGGATGTTGAAAGTGGAATCATCGCGCTATAACAGGCTAGTGCGAAAATGGCCTTAGTCAGAGAGTATGTCTACATTGAGAGGTTTAGTTCTCAGTGGAAGCCTAGTAAGAGACAAAAGAGTAATTAAACCCTAGTAGGATCTGATCAGAGAGTGTGACCTAGATGCGGGGGGGGGGGTCATTAAGCCTTTGGTGGAAGTTTAGCCAAAGGGCTGTTTTATGATACTTGTGCCTTATATGAAAGTCTAAAGATATAACTGAACTGTTTCTGAGTAGGGAGTTATCTGTTATATTGTATAAAAAGTGCCCTGAGGAAATGTCTCAACGTGACCTGCATTAGAAGTCAAACATGCTACTTTATTCTTATATACTTATCTCAAATGTTACAGTCTGGCTCAACTTGAGTTGTATACAGTATATAAGACAACACAGAAAACATGCGACCATAAAATAACTAAGTGGTTCTAAACGAACATTGAAAACCCTCACCTTTTTTTAAAGGGGGAGGCAGAACTGTGTGCTAAAGAAAGGGAGCCTTATCAGATTGAGAATTGCCACACCAATCTGGGAGAAGTAAGGGCCAGTGACAGATTGCTAATCTAATTTAATTTCTGTGGCTGTAGTTATTTATAGGACAACAGAGGGGGAAAAAAACTTTAAAAAGGGAGGGAGGGAGGGAGGAAGAAAAAGAAATTGTTCAAGAAATTGTTATGCAGGCAGTGGTTGGAATCCCATTAGTTAAAGCCACTCAATCAATTGTTAAATGGGAGGCCAACACATAAATCCTATTGATTCAATGGCTCTTTTCTATTCTATGACACTAAGAACAAGATTTAGGAGCACGAATTCTATGCCTACCTCTTGGGAGACATTTTGGGGAATTTCCCCTTCTTGGAGAAGTTTGGTGAAATGGCCTACAAAGAAGATGGAGACTTTCAAGAGGGCATTCATGCACAGCTTTGTATTAGGTTCCTGGGCAGAAAGGATTTGAGCTGTAATTAGGATTTCTTTACTGTTGGTTTCAATGTCTACACGTAAGAAAAAGAGAGCTGGGAGAGGGAAGGAGGGAGAGACCATGTGTGAGAGAGCTGATATCCTCTCATAGAGAAGTCTAAAGAATCTCTCATGGTTCCCCTTTGCTTGGCATCGTAATTGCTGCATTGCGCAAGGCCCTTCACTCAAGTGCTCCTACCTTGAAAAAGCTTATTATGACAACGATATTGTTGTTGCTTGCAGGAGGAAGATTCCCGAGCTCTCCAAGGAGAGGTTGCTCAGAGCTTAAACCTCTTCACAATAAAAAGGCCAGCTTGTACCTGTTTGCTACCTTTATTTGAAGAATGTACCTGAAAGGGGGAAAAGAGAGTTGACAGGACAAAGTAGATGACTTAGTGGAAGGAGTGAGAGAATGGCTAAAAAGTTAGTGTGCCTTTATGCTTTTTTTCCCACCTAATGGACCAAATAAAAGCTGGGGAGGGGAAAGATTTCAATTGAGAAAATAGTTCAAGGAAAGAGTTAAGCTACCCATGTCATAGTATTATTCAGAATCCCTCTTCCTCTATCCATGTAGCTCTTCTTTGCAAATACTTAAAATCAAGGGTAGAAATTGTGTGGTCTTCCAGGTGTTGTTGAACTGCAGCTCCTAACAGCCATAGCTGTTACAATTATAGTAAGGAACTGGGAGTTACAATTCAATGGTGAGTTGGACAGCTGGAGAATTTCCATCCCTGGTTGAAAAAATGCAGAGTTCTAGCCACACATTGCCACCACACAGTGACTATTTAATGCCTAATGGTTTTCTTCTGACTGCTTTCTTCCAGACTTGAGCCAAAATCACCACAATATTACCACAGCCCCATTTCCTGAAAACATTGGCTACAGTTGTCCCTAAGACCTAAGGAAGTGATAGCAACAGCAACAGGGTCTTTCCATCTGTTGTTGCTGTGTCCATCATAGCTCACCATGGATTGTGTTGGCTAAGAATGATGGGATCTGTAGTTCAACAAGTTCTGGAAGATCACAATGGCCTCCCGTTGCTTTAAGGGGAGAAGAGGAGAAATTCTCTATATTTTAATAGACTTGAGGTTTATTTCAAACATGCAACGGCGACCCTTTCTTTCCTTTTTAAAAACAGAACTTTACTTCAGCTGTTCTCCCCTTGGCAACCCAATGCACAGCCATGATTCCCACTAGACGCACTGGTTCTCAACCTGTGGGTCCCCAGATGTTTGTGAACTTCAGCTCCCAGAAGCCCTGAGCATTGACCATAGTGGCTGGGCCTTCTGGGAGCTGAAGTCCACAAACATCTGGGGACCCACAGGTTGAGAACCAGTGCACTAGAGTCTCGGTTCAGATGGGGTTTGGCCTGTGCCAGGGAGGCCCTGCGTTAAACGATGTTTAAAAAGATAGCAGAAGCACTGGAATTCTTTCTTTCTTTCTCTCTTTCTTTCTTTCTTTCTTTCTTTCTTTCTTTCTTTCTTTCAAGGGTAAATTACACCACTAGAAGCTTCTAACAGAGAATTCTAAGTCCCTCACTAAATTGAAGATTCTGGTCAAGATCCCACATTGTCAAATGCAACAATGACAGAGCTCTATGTCTTAGTGCCACTTCCCCATACTCAACCTTTTCAGCCAGGCAGCACCTCAGCCAGTAGGTTTCTGAGACTGAGACACTGGGATACTAGGAAATGACATCCTGGTTGCAGAGTGGATTGAGAACAGGCAGTTGGAGATACTCCTTAGGGTTCTGCCACAAAAGCTTCTTTCAATGTGCTTTGTGACCAGGAAAGCACTGCAAATGCCATTTCTCAGTGCCTCCATCTGCAGCACCTAAGAAACCTGCTGGTTGAGATACTGCCTGGTTGAAAAGATGGGCTTATGCGCTCACATTCCGTTATTAATTACCATTAACATGAATCACAAAAATTACAAGGTTGTATATCCAGCACAAGATCTTGTAGCTACTGAATGGAGTGACAGCCCCCATCTCTAAGACAGATCAATGGCTACAAGATTCTGTTGCAACTGTGTAGCATAGACACACTCTGTTTATATATGGCAGGGACTAGATTCCAGACAAGGACCTTTGCTGTCCCTTCCACCTCTGGATTCCCTACTCTAAGTCCTGTTGTTACTCTCAACTAGGGTAGAGTCATGAATCAATGGTACTTATTTATGTTATGTCAACAGCTATAATGCAACTACTTTGGTTGGCAATAACAGTGAGACTTAGGCATATGTTGTTGTTGTTTTCGCTCAAGCCTGCTTTCTTCTCCTCGCTTTCTGAAGTGTCAAAACAGTATTAGGTTTTAGCTCAAAATATAGGACATGCAATTGAGTTGGATACATGGGTGAGGGCATGGAAGACAGATGTAAAATTTACATCAAGTTTGAATTTAAGAGAAAATTTTTATAAAATGTTATATAGATGGTACATGATGCCTGTAAAGTTGAAAAAAATAACAAGAAATGGGAATGGAAAATGTTAGAAATGTGATGAGAAAGAGGGACCTGTAAAATAGCAAAAAAGTTTTGGAAAGAAATACATGATGAAATTCAAAGAATGTACGGTTTTAACTTTGAAATGAAGCCAGAACTTTATTTGTTGAATATGTTAGGGCAACAAAGAGAAATAACATCTCATTAAAAAACATTGTTATGTATAATAACTGCAGCAAGATTGACTTATGCTCAACATTGGAAAGAAGGAAAACATACTGATATAAGAGAATGGAAATTCAAAGTCCTGGATATGGTAGCGACAGAAAAGCTAACTTTTTCACTTAAAAATAAGCCAATCCAGGGCTTTGAAAGAGAATGGTGAGAGGTATTGAATTGGATAAAAGAATGAAATGGGGGAAAGAAAGAAAGGCTGTGAGAAAAGAGGAAGACAAAATGAGGTGGTAAAAGATAAATTGTAAATAGTTACATATAAGCCAAAAGTAATAGTATACTACTGTTATAAAATGCAGATAATGTACGGAATGGAATGTTTATATGGAATGGAATGTTAAACTCAGATTCAACTGGGAAAATTGATGTCTCGAAGCAGTGAGGGGTTTTTTAAATTGTTTTTTCATTAAAATTTTTAATAAAAATTAATTAAAAAAACAGTATTAGGTTTTGAAACAAATAAAGGTGTGGACATGTCAAGCAGAGGTAAGGATTGGCCCTACCATTAGACACATTAAGGTGACTGACACATGC
Organism: Iguana delicatissima; assembly: GCA_948472985.1. Classification (NCBI taxonomy): domain Eukaryota; kingdom Metazoa; phylum Chordata; class Lepidosauria; order Squamata; family Iguanidae; genus Iguana; species Iguana delicatissima. The sequence continues at coordinate 443,527 of CAOKZL010000983.1, read as the reverse complement.
AGCTGACTCTGGAGCCACTTGTCTTAAGACGTGGAGAGCTAAATGAGTGATGGGAGTGCTGGGAGATCCCATTCACCAAACCTCCCCACACTAAGGTGCCATATCAGGACTCTGCCAGGCCCTGAAATTTCAGCATCAAGACCTGAAAACTAGAGATGATCCCTCATGATGTTCCAGGTATTGGAAGCAAAGAGGCATCAATGATTGCCCAGAGAGATTAGTAAGAGGAACTTCTAGAAAACATGCCTGTCTTCTGTTTCACCTCTCAGTTTCTTTCTTTGATTTATGTAGTCAAGCCTCTTTAATTCCTTCCTGCCCTCAGAGGCCACTTCCCCCTTCTTCCAAAAATTAAGTAGTCCTTTGTCTCCTTTCGTCTGGCTGGGAGCATCGATGTGGCTTCTGCCTGAGGATGACTTTCATCCACTCATGAGAACCAGCTCTTAGGTGCTCTTCTATTAGAAATTTAGATAGTCTTCTTTTGTTTATCTCCTTTTCTATTCCAAGATGAATTCTGTAAACCAATAAATGTATTTTTTTTTAATTTTGCAGAAGCATCCTGAGTATTTTCCCCTGTTTTCTATCACAAGTTTATATTGCACTGGCTACGCTACACCCTGCCTTGATATAGATACCAAATACTCTTACACCAGCTGCAGCAGGCTTAATAATCTCATTAAGCATAATATCTTAAGCATCAGCTACACTTGGACAGAATGTACTATTCTTTTTTTAAAAAAAGGCAAGTTCTAACAAATAAGAAAAACATAAACAATTTTCAGGGTGTGATTCTCACCCTGATTTTCCTCCTCCTTGCCCTAGGAACCAGAGAAGAAGATCCAAGTTCTACAGCTTAATTCCAGCCCTGAGATCTGGAAACCTTTACCCCATGCACCCAGCAGAGCTTTGTGCATTGAGCATGAAGGTGTGTAAAGGGCTTAAGTTAACTTAAAGGACAGCAGATGGGTACTTATTTAATTTTCTTGTTGATGTACTTGCAGAGAGAGGCAATTAGGAGATTTATGGACTGAGGAGCTGAAACAGCTAGGGCATCCATGGATGTTACACATCCTAACTGGAAGAGGACGCTAACTCCTGCTGTTCCTGAGGCAGCTCAACATCTTGAATGGCACCGTAGTCTTTACCAGATGCAGCCTTTCAACAGTTTGTTCAGCAAGGAATTTCAGTGCTTGCAGCTTTTCACATGTCAGTTCTCCCTTTAGTATAATTCTTACAAGTACAAAGGAACATGGTATTCATATCTGGCCTTCCCAAGTAAATGGTGCTGTGGGAGTGGGGTTTATGTTCATTGTGGATGTAATGAAAAGGGGTTGGAAAGAAAGGAAGGCTAGGAAATTCGCTGTGTTTTAGATTTTAAGCTTGCATTTAAAAAAGGGATGGAAAGGATATTAATTCTTATTAATTTTCTGGAACAATAAAAGGCTCCCCAAAGCTCAAGATACCCCTACAAGAAGAACAGAGCAGTAGCAAAGTTCTTAGCATCTTGTGAAGTCTTTCAGGGAAATATCCTCTGCAGCAATGCATGTTTTTTTTCTGTGCAAAACATTGTGTTTTTGTGCAGACATTGTGTTTCCTACAAGAAAACAATGTATTTTGCACAGGGGGAAAAAAACTCTGAAAGACTTGATACCTCTTTAGAAATGCACAAAAATTTTCATTTTCTGTCACACCGGGGGAAGCCATGGAAACAATTCAAGAACCCTGTGAATTTGGTTAAATGGAAAGTGCAATTGGCCAAAGAACGTCGAATGGAAATGGCAACTGAGCAAGGAAATGCACTTAAAGCTGGAGTCTTAAACACACTTGTTATTTTTATTTGCTGTAAAGGCAACTTGGACATATGGTGATTCTATGAATAAGGTCTCAAGAGGTCTCAACTTGGTCATTATCTGGCCTGATTAGGTCTTGCAAGCTGAGGGTCATGGCGGTGTTGTTGTTATTGTTGGATCAAGTCATCTGTAATGAAGTCTTCCTCTTTTTCTATTTTTCTATTCCATTTTTCCAAACACGGTTGACTTTTCTCATGAGTTACAACATTTCATGATATGTCCAAAATACACCAGCCTCAGTCTTGTCATCTTGGCTTCTAGTGAAAGTTCAAGGTCCTATTGATCTGTCTCTTTGATGGCCCATAGTACCTATAGAATTCTCCTCCAGCGTCACATTTCAAATGAGTTGATTCTCTTCCTGACAGCTTTCTTCGCTATCTAACTTTCACAACCATACATAGAAATCAGAAATACTATGGAATGGATGATTTAATTATATATCTTTACAGTTGCTCATCTTATTTAGTTCTTTCGCAAGGGTTCATCCAAGTCATAGTATTTTTACTGCAGTTTAATCCCTCTTATTTTACTGGAACTTACTTCTAGATGAACATTCTTATGGTCACTTTATATATCTTTTATATAAAGGGCAAAAGCACAACTCAAATGACCATGATGCTCAAATAGCCCCTTTCCCATGAGGAAAGGTTATAATACCCTGGGAGGTATTAAAGTTAGGTTGCTAAAGTTAGAAAGAGGCGGAATGGAAGTGAATAAAAATACTCATGGTATGAAAAGAAGGGAAGGTTTTCTTTATTCTTTGACAATACAAAAAAACTCAGATTCTTCCATGAAGTTGTCTGGTGGGAGATCCAGGAGATATACAAGGAAGCACTTCTCCACACAGAATTCTCTGTTCCAAGATGTGACAAAGATCACCAGTTTAAACAGCTTTAAGAGGGAATTTGACACATTTGTGGAGTAAAAAGTTATCAGTCCTGCTAGTCATGATATCTACATGGTCTCCAGTATCACAAACAGTGAGCTTCTGTATGCCAGTTGCTGAAGAATATGACTGGAAGGGTGCTCTTGCATTTCATGATCTGCTTTGGAGTTTCTTGTGGGCATCAAGTTAACTTGAGCAGACTTATGGGAGCAGAATGCTAGACTAGACAGATTTTGGTGAACAATGTACAGCCTAAAGGCCATCTGCAGTCTCAGAACCCCACTTTGACAGCCCCCAAGCCCTCTGGCAGTCCCTCAAAGCCCTCCACAACCTGTCATTTTAGAAAAACTGGGCTGATTTTGAAACTCAGAAGGGCTCAAAAGAAAAGAAAAGAAAAGAAAACCATCCACAAACATGGCAACTGACTTTTTCAGTCACCCAGAACTGCTACCCCAATGCCAAAAATGGAACTGGAAGTATCATGACATAGATTCTGATGTACTGTGATGTGCTGGTTCAGCTTAGAAAGAGTCAGAAAACAGCCTTTCCCCCATGTCATTGCCAACCCTTGAGACAGATCTTAGGTTTGATTGAACTTGACCAATCCAGTAGTTCTAATGGTTTGGTCTTCCAATTAGTTTGGACTTCAACTTCTAGAAGTCTCAGCCAGCTTGGCTGGACTTAAGTGAGTTTAAGCCCAAAATAACTGCTAATTCATGGTTCCTGTTATAGTCCATAGTTAGACAACCTGGAACCTTCCAAATGTTTTGAACTACAAGGTTCATCCACTAATAGCTGAGAACAGTTGTTATGGGGTTTCTATCTTAAGTTATTTGGAAGATGCTAGGTTGTCACCTGGTTCTCAGTAAGTCATCCCAGCTTCTGAACCAGAAGACTTTGAAATTTTCTTTTCTATTTACTTAATATCCTAACCAACAAAGCACGCCCTTCACTATCCCAAGCCACCTAAACTAGAGAGCCAATGGTGTGTATTGGTTGGACTGAGAGTTGGGTGATTCATATTCAAATACCCATTACACCATGAAACTCACTGGATGAGTTGAATCTGTCTCTTAGGCTGACTTACCTCTCAGGATTGTTGTGAGGATAAACTGGGGAAGAGGAAAGCCACGTATTCAGTCTTGAGTTCATGAGTGGAAAGGGAGGATAGCAATTTAATGAACAAACGCACATACAAGCAAAGTAAACAGTCAGATTCCTTGGTCCTCTTCCCTGTTTCCTTCTATCTGTTCAATTCTTAAAAAGACTAGAGGGCAGTTGTCAGGCTGGCTTTGCTCTCCCTGCCTTGTTTTTAGTTAGCTGCTTTGTTTTGATGCCTTGTGGGCTTTACTGTGCTATGAGGGGATAATAGGATTGGCTGGTGAGTGGTGTGCTGGGAATACGGGAATGTTACTGTAACAAACTGTGATAAAAGGACAGATGCAGCTAGACAGATTTGGCTGCAAGGTCAAACTGTTGGCAACCTGAATGAGAAAATGGGAAGGGGACAGAATAGTGTGGGAAAGGAGTTGTTATGAGTACCCATCAAATGGGATTTTATTGCACATTAATTTGACATGTTACGGCTTATAAGGTACTGCAAATCCAATGTTTCTTTACTTGGCAATGCCAAGCTGTGTGGTTGTTTCTTCGATATTCCTGCATAAAGTTTTTTGAAACCCCTAAGCCTAATTCGTTGAACTTAGAGCTATCTTGTATATCACAGCAGTTGATATCAAAAAGAGCAAGGATTAAGAAAAACCAATTGGTGATGTGTTGTTAGTCTCTGAACTTAAAAGATCACATTTTACTCTTCACCAAGTTATGGAGTCACTATTCCAGAGCAAGGCGAGCATGGCTTATTGCCAAATTGGAAGGTGTTTGCTTTCAGTAAAAAGGCCTATTCAGTTCCCAATGTTGTTAAACTACCTACCTACCAAATTGCAAAGCGACTCTGGGAGTTAATTGCTCAGCGAGGTGGTAAGGGAATGCTCACTTGCGCCTTTGGAAACATTTTGTAGCTTGGCACATTTTAACAAACTAGAACATAAGCTCCAGTACTTCTATATAATTAAACCAGAGATGCTGCCTAGGGAAGGTACACCTACATAACAATTCCCTTTTGACTGCTCAGGCAGGCCTTTCAGCTTACTCAGAGAGAAGCAGCAAAAGGAATTAGCATTATTAGCATATGTTAACTGCTGCTTTGAACTCCTCACAGTCTCTTTGAAATATCTTTTGAAAGAGGAAGGCAAAAAGATTCAATTTATTACCCAACACCTGGAAAAGAGCTTTGTGGCTTCCTTTCCAAAAGGAGCAGGAAAACCCCAGTGAGTCACCACATCGACGTCATAGAAAGGTACCGTTCTGTAGCCTATTAACCTCCGTTTCAGGCTATTTCCCTCACCACTGTGACTACCTTCAGAAAATGGAAGTAGGTTGCAGACGGAGCTGGAGGTAATGAGTCAAAAGCAACATAGTTGCAGATGTACCAATAATACCACTCACAATATCACAGGTACATTTACTAGCGCTTCCTTCAACAAAATATTTGCAATTCTTTGTCAACAATGCCCCTCTACACTCTACATTGGACAAACAGGACCATCTCTATGTTAGAAGATTAATGGACACAAATCTGACATTAAAAATGGCAATACCCCTACAGTTAATAGTATCATTATCTGGAGGGAAGGAAGGCAGGGAAAATGAGCAACTGTGTATTAATCTTTAAAGTGTCTTTTGCATGATTTGTATGATAGACTTCATTTTCTTTTCTCTTTCTTTGTGTTGTGTTTTGTATTTGAATATAAGGAAAAATATAAAAGAAAATGGAAAAAAGAAAAGAAAAAGAAAGAAATGGCGACACCCAAAAACCAGTTGCAGAACACTTCCTGGGCACAGAGGAAGTGATTTACATATTGTGGTCCTTGAACAAGGAAATTACAAAGGAAGGCTAAACAGAAAAACTATTGAATTGAACTATATTCATAAATTCCAATCCATTAGGAGAGGTAGGAACTAAGACAATGGCTTCTTTACATACTACATACATTGATGTGACAGTCCTCACTACTGCACAACAAAAGTAATCTCAGTTTTGAAGCCTGGGAAACTGACTTTTGGTAAGCAGATTTATTGCTTTCGTGCATGAACTGATCACTGTAAAGATCCGAAAGACCTGTATCATTTTATGCAACCCTTCAAAAATTTAAGGTAAGGATCATAACTTGCATCTTTCTGGATCTTATTCCATTCTATCCCACTTCCACAACTATATAAATGTTACCCTGATTTCTGGGGTCCCTTGGGGGACACCTCAGTGTGCTCCATGTGATGGGGAATGGAAACTAGCCAGAGCACAAGCAATAGCAATGCAAGAGGTAACCTAGTGGGGTCTTTTTACCCAGTTTTTATGGGGTCAGGCCAAGCCGAAAACAAAACAAGAATGTCCAATAAATGATTTTATTGGATGCAAGTCTCACGCACCAACGCAATCACACACACACGCACCCAAGAGCTATTAAGAAGCAAAAGAGAGGAAATTGGACAGGGGGGTATTGAAGGGGTATAGTTGGGGTAATACTGCACCTTTTCCAGAAGTCCTGGGTCCGGGAAGGCAGTGGAGAAGTGGGGCTCAGCACAGAGAGGGCTGAGGGGATCACTCAATGGATAGAGAAACGGTCTGCTGGGGTGACCGGAAGTGATCCAAAGAACTGCTCAAATACTGGGACTATTTGTAGGGGAAAAGGGACCTGGAGGACTCATCCTTTCCAGGGGAGAACAACGAGTGTTGGAGCGATAATGAAGCTCCACCATGGTAATTTCCTTTGTGTGATGAGATTGGAAGGTGTTGCCAAAGTCTCAGGATCTTTGGCTGTGTTTTGTGGTGTGACTTCTGGTCCTCGCCTGATGGAATATTTGTTCAACTTGGGGCAGACACACTAATCCCCTCAAGTCGGCTTCTCAGGGGCTGAGGACCCTTTGTTTATTGTGGGTTTACACATCTTGAGGTCTCCTGGGGCTACATAACTGGGGATTTTACTGGCCTGACTTGGTTTTTGATCTTTGACCATTGCTGCCTATGTGCCCATCCGGGTGACCTCTCAGGCACATTGAATCATATTTTAATATCAAAATTGTAGACCCCGGGATAGGGCTTCTCCAGTGGAGTAACATAAATATGCTTTATACTTGAACATTTATTATTACACTGTACTGCATCCAAATATGTGGGTCTATATCCATGAAAGCTCATGCAAAAAAAAAAAAAAGACTTAAAGGTGTTATCACATTTCTTTTTCCCTTCTCCTTCCTTCCTCCTTTTTACGTATACCTCAGTTAATGAAATATCTGTGTTCCTGGGTATTATTTCTAAAATGGAAGATTTGGTTCCTGAGGCACATATAGCATGGAAAGAATGGAGATGGTTTTTGTACCACAAAAAAGATTAGTTCAACGGAAGAAGAGCAGTCCAGCATGTGTCAGTTTACTTTTTATTGAAAACTAAACAATATGCACATGTGAAATGAAAACAGTTAGGTCAGGTAAGCCTTGCAAAAGTAAACAAAAACATTTTGAACCTTTTAGAGGCCATCTGGGGGGATTCTTCCAAAGTACATACAGCAATGAAGTTTTTCCCCCACCAGCTTCCTCTTTTCCATTTCCACTTCCGTGGCCAAAAATACAGAGCTACGTCATTTTAAACATGTGGCTGGTAGCTGGAGCATCAGACTTGTTTGGTTTATTCTTTTCTCTCTCTTGTGCTTAGCGGTGTACCTAGGGTCAACATCGCCTAAGGCAAGCATGGAAGTGGCCCCCTAGGTGCTGCTTCTCCTGCGCCCGCTGCCCCTGGACAAGGAAGACCCCATCTGGGGGTAGCAGTGGGCCAGGCACAAGAATGAGGATGGGTGGTTGGCTTTTCTGCACCCCCTTGCATTGGTGCCCCAGGGCACACACCCCAGTTGCCTCACCCTAAACACGTCTCTGGTTGAGCTGGACACACATGCTTAGCAAATGACTTTGGAACCAGCTGCTGTTTACCTTTCCCATTGTAGGCAGGCACACATGGCTACAGTAATATCAGCTGGAGTAAAACCCCCACACTTTCCCAGCTCAAGACCTTTTTTTGGTGTATTGTTTATGGCAGACAGGTTGTGTGAGGAAAGGTTAGATGTGACCTGTAGTCCAATAATATATATATATATATATATATATGTATATATATGATATACATTGAGGTTTGCACCTGGGAATGACAGTGCATGATGTAATCCCATGTAATTCTAGCTAAGTCCTTGTGAGATGTAACCGGGGCAGAGGGTTGCATCAGACATGGGATAATGCAAAGTTGGCTAGAGTTGCATCAGCAAGGGATGTATATAAGGGGCTGAGTTCTAGCCAACTGTCCTCTCGATTGTCTGATCGTGTGGCCGGAGGCTATCTCGGATGCATATCTCCACCTGCTGTGGAATGCTGAAACTCTGTTGGAGTACTGTAAATATGTATGTATTGTAACTGAAAAGTAAAAGCCTCCAAGTTGGAAGATAACATTGCGTGGGTGTTGTTTTTCTGGCTTCAGAATATTGCAGCTTGTTTAAACTCTGCTGGGCATGCTTCTAAAGCTGTGTGTACAGTCTGTGCTATATGGTGGTTTTGATACACTTGATTCTGGTACAGAGCTCAGTGACAGGAGGGAAGTGCCTCCTGTTACTGGCCAGAGCTCAGTGACAAGAGAGAAGTGCTATCGTGGTTTTGCGTAGCTCCTATCATCCTCACCAACCGTCCACAGGTTGCTGCAACTTGACCTCAAAAGTTTGCTTCCCAATCCCTCCTTCATTATCCTCCCCAAGCTGATCCTGCTAAAAAATTGCAGCTAGACAGAAAATGAGGAAGAAAAGAAAAGATAAATGTGTACAAAAAGCTTTCAGAAAAAAAAGAGCTTCATTCTTTTTTAGCTGAGGCATGCCCACACCTACAATGACTTACTTTTTCAACAACAAGGACACAATAAACTTCTATTTCAGCAGTAACTAAGTGGGTCAATAACAGTTAATTTAGTGGTGTAATGAATAAGGTTTACATCTGAACATTACAAAGGTGTTTGTGAGTATTTGTAGAGGCACTGGAATTTTTCAAGTTATATGCCATTCTCTTCTCTTTCTTTTTAAAGTAATAGGAAAGAAAAGCAATGCAACATGTTACTTAAACACATTTTAATGAGAAACAACAATGAACTGCTTCCTTAAACACTATAATAAGCAATGGAAGTGAATTCCTTTTTCAAAAGGCAGCTTTCCATGTCCTGCTTGCAGTCCAAGCTTGTGAATCTTGAAGGTGCCGTAAACATCTTTATTTTTGCTCCCCCCAAAAAATTAGCCCCTCCCACCAAAAATTAGGCCCTACTCCTTTGGGTGATTATCCAGGCAAGTTGCTCTTTCTAAGATGTTACATAAGTGTGGCTTCCTAATCTGTTATGTACTGGGCTGCCAAAAAGACCAATAAATGGGTCACAGAGCAAATCAAGCCTGAACTCTAAAATTACTAAACTGAGGATGTTGTACTTTGGCTATAGCATGGGAAGACCTAACTCGCTAGAAAAGACAATAATGCTTAGTAAGGTGGAGGACAGTAGGAAAAGAGGAAGACAGTATTGCAGATGGATAGATCCAATCAAGGAAGACACATCCCTGAATCTGCAAGACCTGAGTGATGCAGCTGAGGATAGGATGACTTGGTGGTTTTTCATCCATACGGTCACCACAAGTTGAAGTCAATTTAATGGCCTTTAACAACAATAAGATAAAAACAGCACTGGTAGGAAAGTAGTAGTAGTAGTAGAAGTGGGCAAACTTTCTTCCAAGACATCTCACCCTCAGTTGACAATTTTCCCTAAGATGGGTGAAAGCTTTGTTGGATTCCTTTTTTTCTTTAAAAGAACTTTTTCAAATTTGCAAGTTATTTCATGCATATTATGAAAAGAACCTCCTATTTTAAAAGTTCAGTGTGGAAGAAACCGCAACAACAATAACAACAACAAATACATATATCTAAGCCCTGGACAATGAGTGAGTGAACTCTTAAAAACTGACTTTGAAATCCTGGCACTGGTGGAGACATATATCAAGTTTTGTTTCTCTCTGTAATTTTTCCACTCTCAGGTTCAATCTTTTACCCATTTCCACTGTCAGTTTGCAGCTCAGACAAAAGAAACTCCACATGAATTTTAAAAAGAATGCTTGTACAAATGGCTTCTAATATACACATTTAGGTATGCAAGTTTGTCAAGAATTTGATTTTTAAAGCAGTTTTCTTTACTCTCTCAGTTATGTGGATTTGTCACTAATAGATAAACAATTCATAACTAGACAGAGTGTAGAGTTCCCTCTACTATAGTTATTCCTATATCCACTTTCTCCTAATAGACAGATTTTTTACTTCCAATCTTTCATCCAGAGAAGTGCAACTACCCAAGGATAATTGCAGTCCAGCTCGTGTGTCAAATTGGGAAAGACAAACTTGACAAGCTCTTTTCAAAATATAAAGTGAATAAAATTCTCTCCCAGCCCTGCTCCCAGCTAAGCCTGCATAGGTTTGCAACCATAGAATGCTACATCTGTCTGCCACCTTAACCTTTAAGAATTCACTGCTGCTGCAAAGGAGGGGTTGGGAAGATAATTGAATTCATCGCACCTTGCAATTAAAGCATGGCAGCTTGTGCCTGTGTGTTTTCAACTCTGCTCCTTCCCATCTCTAGTATAACTGGGAATTCTTTCCAGTGATGGAAAGCAGACTTTTCTGTTCTTCCCTTTAGTCTATCTCTTCAGCAGCCCCTTTGTTGTCAAGAAAATCTCTGGAGCTTTTTGTAAGCTCAGAGTTAATAAAGCGGGAGAAAATTACAGCTATTAGAGATGGGGAGCTTTTGAAAAAAAAAAAATTGCATAGCCAGAAATTGTCTCTTTAGGGAATAGTCACATATCTTCATGCACAGCCAGTATGACATGTAGCTCTTCGTTAACAAGGTGGTATAATAGATCTGATTAAGGTGATTTTGCAAGGCTCGAAAGTGCCCAAATTAAGCCTGTCTTCTGCAATGCTGGCTTCTCTAACAGTCCTTCTCAAAGAAGAAGAATCAGTGAGAATTGTTTGCGCATCTTCATTGTTTTTGATACAAATAAAGAGAGTCCCCCAGAGATTAAAACAGATCAATAATTAACATTTCAAAGCATGGAGCAGAAGCTTTGGGGTTCTTGTGATGGCTGGGGAAGAGACTCAAGCTGAGCTGAGATTTCTCCAATGAAAAGATTTGGCTCAACATGCTGAGAATGTGGGAGCTGAGAGAGGTGGCAGAGAAATTAATCTGGCTTGCATTTGAAAATAAATGTTACTAAATCATATTGCATTCTAAACCAAAATAGAACACTAGTCTCCAAAACGAGGGGGAAAAAATCATATGAAAATGGGATACATAATTCTTTCCCACTATTCTTCTTGAAGGAAGCAATGGGTAATTTTAGCTATTTTCTTCTTATTGTAAGAAGGTCTGCAAAAGTTTTTGAAGTCTATTTGCAATTCAGAACTTAATCTGTGAAAAAAAAATACATACGCAATATTTTTGCACAGAAAACAAGAATTTTCTGCACTGGCAGTATTATCTCCTGCATAGAAAATGCTTTTTCCTACACACAAAATGCAATTTTCTGCACAAAATGATCACATGCAAATTTTGCAAAGAATAAATCCTGTACTGTGAAACTTCTCATCAGTCCAGGATTCTTCTCATGAAACTTCGTTTGGAAACACATTTTAAAATCATTTTTCAATATTCTAAAATATTCTTTCCATCCCTAACAAAAATGTATTCATCTGAACATAAACACACACTATAGCAGCAAAAATAATGCTAAAAACACACACAGGCCTATTTTTTTAGTATGAAATTTAATATTCATATGAACATGCATATTAATATATGCATGGATTTTTTAAAAACTGCCATATGTTGGGGAAAAATGAGACAAAAGGGACTTATGCTTGGAAAAAGGGGATGTTGAGTAAGACTAAAACTCGCAGGTTTCCCAATTTCTGGTAGCTTCTAAAATGGAACCTTCAGAACTTTGGGGTGTAAAGCAAAGTTTTACCTTATCTTTGTTAGATATGTCTTACTTCTTATCAGTGGTAGATGTAGAATCATTGGTTTCCTTCCCTTTAAGAGGTTTGTTTGTTGCGTTAGCAAGTAGAAGCAGAATTCCAGGTAACAGCCACCTCCTGATGGCCATCGTCTTTCCTCTCTCTAAGAACATCCTATAGGAATCATAGTATGCCACAGAACACCATTTTGAAAAAAAAAGGAGACCATCAAGCTTTCCACATATATCGTGAATCCCCGTGAAAGTCCAGAGAGCACGTTCTCTGGAAAGGTTTGAAGGTCCCAATCCCTAGCAAGCTGTCAGGGCAAGCTGTCATTTAGCTCATGATACTTCTGGTCAACATGAGCTAAACAAATTACCAGGGTCCTACACTGTGTTTACATAGACCCTTTCCGCATCTTAACTTTTTCCGAAGTCATTGCATGGGGATTCAGGGAAAGCCTCTCCTAGGAGGGGAGTGGTTCTATCATGCTCCCCTACACACCAGCTGCCTGCTGGATGGAAGGAAGTGCAATGGGTCCGCTCCTCCCTTCCCCAGTGAAGCCCAGCAGTTTCCCAGGCTGCACTGGGGGAGGAAGTGCAGCAACTGTGCTTCCTGCCATTCTGCATGACAGGTAAGTGCGAGAGGGAGGCGGGAGGACTGTGCAATTGTGTGTCATTGATGGGAGAAATCTGCCAATGATTTAACTCACAATTGTGAGATGTAGCCACAAGATCATGATGACATTATGCAGAACCATCATCCCAATCCTGTCACAATCTCATGGCAATTGCGGGTTGGGGGCGGTGTGCAGAAAGGGACCATAGTATCTATGTACACTCATATAGTTAGGAAGACCCCTTGGTCTTCCTTTCTCATATTCTTTGTTAACATCATCATGTTTTTTTTTTGTCTTGAATTCCACCATATTCCCAAATTCTTTTTATCTTTCTGACAGTAATCTATACATTTAATAGGATCTCCTAGAGGAATCACCAAGTCATCATCAAATGTTCTTAGTTTATACACTTCTTCTTTTTTTTTAATTTTCTTGCAAAATAGAGAGGGAAAAGGCTAAGTATTTAGGCATTATTATGACAAATATGAATTGTATGTTACTGACGTAGAATTACATCAAAACATGGAATGAGATCTTAAAAAAAAGATTTGCAAAGATGGGTGAAACTCAAACTATCATTATTGGGTAAAATATAATTAAAATGAATGCATTACCTACAAAGTTGTTTTTGTTCCAGACTATGCTGTTTTTGACCAATGATACTTTATTTAAACAATACACAGTGAACTATCAAAATTTAGGTGGCAAGGGAAGAAGCCTGGAGTTAAATATAAAATTTTACGAAATGCTGAACAAAAGAGGAGGATTGGGAAGACCAGATGTTTTTCTGCATGCTGTTTGATCTTGTTGAAAGAATGGATTATGTTGACAAATGAGCTATCTGGACCTTGAGGAGATATGAACTGAGGCTTGGGGGGGGGACAAATATTTTGGTAAGATAAAACTCAAATGAATATGTGTTTTAATAACCATTACATGAGAAAAGTTTTGTTGAGAATATATAGTTAGGTGGTGGTTGTACACCATCCTTCCATTCAGTACCAACATTGTGCAACCAACTGCTTATCTGTGAATCTGTTTGCTTATTGCCCCATGTATAACAGAGGATGTACAATGACTGTCCCTGCAATCCAATGAATCAAGTGTTAGTTTGATGGCACTGATGAATAGATATGTGCCATCCGAGAATGCATAACTATATGTGTCATAGTTATGCCTGTGGAACCATGCTGACACAACTGAGAAGCAGTTATGCACACTATGCAATGGTAAAAAAAAATCATAACCACTTGTGTAAGGGAACTTATGTGTGCATAAAAAAACTAACAAGATTCCAACTAATTATATGTTCCAATCAAGGTCATTCTGAAGGTCATCATTATGCACTATGAACAACGGATTCACCATCTGGATCAATTCTTTATTCCAAACAAATGTATTTAAGTACAGATAACTGTCTGGATCACAGAGTGTTTTGGAAATCCAGACACACTGTGTCTCACTTAAAATGGGAGCTGTCAAAACATGCATACCTTCTGGACTATGAAATGTTAACCTGCTTGCTTTCATCCTCCACTCATAGTGGAAGACATGGAAAGTGAAAGCACTTACTGGAGAATTTCCCAAAGCACTTCTGAGAAATGGCCAAAGCTCAGCAACCATTTTTTTTACCCTTCTTCTTCAGAACTGCCACAGAAAACAAGCACATTGTCAGAAATTCAGGCACAGGGAGACTAATTAAGAACCACACTAATCAAATCCCTGCCAACATGGAATATCTAAATCCTAATGGAAAGTGTTCCCTGTTCCTTTTTATTCATTGTATCTGCATTAACTTGGTTGTTGGTTGCAAAGATTTGTATCTATTTATAACCCAACCCAAATTCCTCCTGCGTGTTTCTATTTGTAGGTTGAAACTGTTCATGCTTGGTGGCATCTTGGAAGGTAAGTGATATTTTCAAGAGAAAGAAAAAAAATCTTTGAAGCTATTTCACTGTTAGGGTGACAGCTGCAATAAAATATGTCTTTGCTCAGACAGAAGTGGGGGAGAAAGAAAGAAACTCGATTTTTAAGGAATAATACTTAGCAAAATTCCTTTTAAAAAAGATGACTCTGAACATGTAGCTACTTCCTGTCAAAGGTCATCATCACAGTGCAAAACTAGCTTTATCTTTAGACCAAAAGGATGAAATGGTCTCACGTAAAGCTGATTGTTGTTGCCATAAAAGGGACAAATTTTATCATTAACGCACTTTACAGAAACAAAAGGGGAGGGAAGTTTGGCAATTCTCTTTCTTAGCCCTTAAAATACTCCCCAGTCTTAGGTACTATGCTTTCTGTACACTGTTTTTTGGCTTCACTGTAAGGATGTGAACATTCCTCCTTCTTGGCTTCATAGAATCAGAGGGGGCTGATGCGCCATTGAGTCTAACCCACTTCTCTTTGAAGCATCCCCAGAAGGTAGCTGTCCAGCCTCTTTTTGAAGATGTCTGAAGGAGGAGACCCCACTACCTCTCTCAGCAATTGATTCCATTGCCTAACTATTCTTTTTGTCAAAAAATTCCTTATAATGTTCATTCAAAATATAGCCTCCCGTAACTTAAAACCATTAGGCCTGATTTTGCCCTCTGCAACAGCAGAGAACAGGCCTGCCCCCTTGTCTCTGTGACAACCCTTGATGTATTTACAGAGGACAATCGTGCCTTCCCCCCACCCCAAAAAAGTCTCTTCACCACCCTGAACCAAGCCCAGCTCCTCCAACTCTTCCTCCTATGTTTTGTTCTCCATACCTCTTATCATCCTCATTGCCCTTCTTGGAACCTGCTCCATGTTGTCTATATTCTTTTAAAATGAGGTAGCCAGAACTGAACTTAGTACTCCATATAAGACCTGACCAGCGCAGAATATATTTAGGACTATTATTTCCCTTGACTTGGAGAATATGCTTCTATTGTGAGATATTTGTGACCATTCTTTGCATCCCATAGCCAAGGCATCCATCAAAAAATGTCTGTTTAATACCTGAAAAAGGGTGAGGGTTACCAGAGTAGACATGCAGCTGGAGTTACACAGAACGTTTCCTCCTTCTGGACTGCTGAAGGACCCTTGGGAGGTCTTGTTTGTGCATCCATCTACTGCAACACAACTGGAGATATCATGGCAGACCACCACTCACTGTGGTCCACAACATGTCTGGATGTGTATGTTACGCTGTTGCAGAACAGTAGGTTGTATGTATTCTGGGGTGATTGCATGAGTCATTGCACAAATGAAATACTGGATACCTCCTTTTGTAATGAAAAAGACATAGTCAGACATAATGCTTGAGTATATCACCAACATGAAAACTGCTCTTCCCCCATTATCATTTCCATAATGCTATGCCAATGTCTTTTGCGCAAACAAATTTTCTACAAAAATCCCAAAATAGGGAGGAAGAGAGGAGGAATCAGCAATCTACAAAAACTCTTACAGTGGAGAAGAAAAAATGAAATTCTTTGTTCTTCCAAGCAAGAACAAAAATAGCAGAGATTTGAACAGAAAATGGCAAAGCTACCATTAAGGTCTATTTTTTTCATCATCCTTGAAAATCATTCCCTTCCCCCTTTTTTCCAACAGTGAAGGAGGTGGGAAAATAAGAGAGGTAAACTCAGAGGTGTACTGACTACGTAACAGTTCTAAGAACAATACAGAGGTGTCTCTTTCATCCTTGATATCAAAAAGTTTAAAAACCTGGAATATTTCTGTGGGAGTTGAGAGCTCAAAGTCAGACATGCAACTTTAGGGAGTGAAGCAACTCTCTTCAAAGAGAGCAAATAGTGTTGAACATCAGAGAAAGAGGTGTACAGAAGATGTTACTGGATTAACTTTAAACAGAGCTGTAAATATTTGTCAGCTGCAGAAATGGATCAGCAGAGATTTCACCTTTAGGAGAAAAATAAAGTGGAAGTTTGGAGCTAGGAATGGACAGATTCTGCTTCACATTTTGTTCATTCATTTATTTAAGTTCATACTATTCTATTTCTGCATCAAAATGTACATGCAGATATTTATCTTTGAATTTATTTTCTTGCAAAATAAGTATTTCAAAAATCAAAGTTTGCATTTCTAAGCATACTGTCTCCTAACATACATATTATAAATGGATGTTGACACGTTTTTTCTTCAAATGAGAACTGGGTCACAACAATTAGAGACATGCACAAACTGAAGGCTAAGTAACCGTCCTGTCCTTATCTGGAGAAGCTTTCCTCTGATGAGGAATGGCAGGAGGAAAGCCCCAGATAACATGTTCTGGCTGAAACAGAGGTGGATGTCAGAAGAGCCTGGGCCACCACATATAGATCCTGAAGACCAGCAGTCACATTCACTGTACTCTTATGAATGAAGGAGATCAAAATGGCACCAAGAAAAGAGCAAGAAAAGCCTTGATGTGCTTTAAGAAAGAAACACTGAGATAAGTAGGCCAGCGATGTGGATTTACAGTTAGTTATAAATAAGCATGATAGCCAGCCTGATGTAGTGGTTTGAACACTGGACAACAAAGCTGTAGACCAGTGTTCGATTCCTGCTTGGCCATGGAAACCCAGTTGGTTGCCTTGGGCACATCACACATTCTAAGCCCCAGAAAAGTGATAGTTTCACCTTACGGTTGCCATAAATCGGAACTGACTTGAAGGCACACAACAACAACAACAACAACAACTTAGCATAGGCAAGGCTATCTCTTGGTTGAAAGACAACAGCTTCACTGGCAACTTTTAGCATTATGCGACAACCCCTGTTCTCAGTTCCTAAACTATGGCTTGCTTCTTCAACAATTCACTTTGGTGTTTCACTAAACGGCTTTGGATCCTTCTCAGACATAATGTGTTCAACACATAGGTCATTTCCGCACTGGCCAGCCCCTCCCTAAACTGCAAACCCCAGGATTCCATAGGATGTTAAAAGTGGAATAATAGCACTATAACAGGCTTGTGCAGAAATGGCCATAGATTGTGTTGACCATGCTTCTTTTCTTATGGACCCTCTATTTATGACAGTCTTGGCTTCTCCATTTCTTATTTACCAGAGTCCTTTCCTCTCTGAAATAAGACAGAAACCTATAGGAACCTTGTCTTGGAGGTAAGGATCAGCTCCGTTTATGAGGGAACTCACAAGTACTGAATTCTTCAAGTATCCTTAATGGTGGATGAATAAGAAGTAGAGGAAAAATGGTCAACCAGAAAGAAACAATTTGTGGTTAGTGTTCTCAAGAATACTGTTTAGAAAGTGGTATGGAGCACTGTCCTATTTCTATGTAATACAAAAGAAGACCTATTGGATTCAATAGGATTACTCTCAGATAATCTGAGAACATTGGAACATTCTTTTTAAAAGCTAATGGGGTTTTCGTTAGTGTTATCCCTCTCAGATAGTAATTCACCCTTGTTAGTCACTTTACTCAGTGGTTAAAAAAAAGTAATATGTTGTATTATTCATTAATAAAACATCAGTTTTGGAAAATGTCCAGGCTCAATGGGAGAGTGAGTGGTTTGTGTGCAGAATGTCCCACACTGAATCTATTGCAACTCCAGGTAAAATAGAAAATAATCCCATCTAGTTGATACCTAGAGAGAGAGAGACAGTCCAAGGGTAACTTGTTCTAAGACCACTTCCTGTGATGAAGATCCTGTTGGGGGTAATAAAAAAAATGCCAAAACTATTTTAAACTGAAGGATTTCCTTAAACATTCTGATGTGTTCATTAGATAGTAGGATTTGTGAAGAAACAACTTCAGAGTTATTACTGAAAAGTTTTATATTTCTTTCCTATGAAAGATTCATCTCCGACACAGTATGAGGTAAATTGATGGTAAAACTCAATTTATCATGTTGGTAGGATGCAAGGTTGTACAGGCAACAGCATATGAAACATTGTGTTTTGGTTAATTCAGAAGAAAAGGACAGGAAATGTGTAAGCTGAATGCATTTAAAGGAACTCGTACTACTCAGGGTAATACTGACGAGGCCTGTTTTCAAATCTGTTTCAAGCTGTAGGAGCATTAAGTCACACAAGAGCTGCAGAAGTGCATTGCATCTGTTTTACAGGCATGCTAGTAGAAGTCTTTTTTCTTACAGATACCTAGACTGAAAACCCAGGTGGACAGATTGGTACAATTGGATATTATCTCCAAAGCAGATTGCCCATCTGATTGGGCCAGTTCCTTCATACTAAATGAAAAGTAAAACAGAGCTTTATATTTTTGTTTAAAATATGTGAGAAGAGAACATTTTACAATCTGAACTGCAGGATAAATGTTTGTGTAAATGTCAGGAATTCAACACCTTGAAGAGCCTCATATGGGTTTCAGCAAGTGTGTTGCATCTAAACTGCTTAATGAACAGATAGGACATAGATAATTGGGTTTAAATAAGAGCATCACTTTTAAATGCAACTCTTACAGGAGCTGTTACATGGTGGTTTTTATTCACGCATTTGTTTGATTAATGTCCTGCTTTTTTGGCATAAGAAACCAGGATGGCCAGCAATCTCCATAAACATATGTAGAACATCCCCCAAAATAAAGTTTTATAAAAATACATTCAACAGATCTCTGATAAAATCTAGTAATACCAATGTGAAATGAATAATATGAAAAAAAAATTACTGGCACTCTGAAGGCTTCAGAAGTGCATACTTTCACTTTATAAGTAAATCTGACACAATGACAACAGAACAGGGGACCAGTTGGTTCTCTATCAGATAGAGTTTTCAGAGTTGGAGTGCTATTTTCAAGAAAGCCCCGTCAAGTTTGGAAGCACCACAAGTTACACTACTTTGGAGTATTGTAAACAGAACTCAATATGCTGTTGACCTAATTCCAGTCCTTGAAGAACAGAAGAAACTCAGCTGCACATGCTGTGAGGTGGTTCCACTAAGAAATAGGATACACTGTTATCTAGAGTACTTCAGAAACTTCTGGTTTAAGCATTAAGGTGAAGGATGTCGTTTGTTTGTGTCCC
The DNA here is from genome assembly GCA_948472985.1 of Iguana delicatissima. NCBI lineage: Eukaryota > Metazoa > Chordata > Lepidosauria > Squamata > Iguanidae > Iguana > Iguana delicatissima. The sequence goes on along the minus strand of CAOKZL010000983.1, from coordinate 424,081 downwards.
ACTCCTTAGGACTTGACCTCTTCTGGTGGATACACTTGAGGTTAGCAGACTGAAAACTGGAGATGGCTTCTTTAGTAGTTAAGTAGAAGAAGAGATTTAAGCATATGTTGAAACAGGAACACCTACTGCAATACCCTCTTGTTACACAACCACGAAAGGTACTGGCACCATCTTCAGTTTTCCAGTCTGATAACTTTAGACACAAACAACTGGTGATATGAGTGAATAAACCTAAACACTGCAGAAAGTTTTGGGGAAATGTATTTCCAAATTTTGAGGAAATGTATTCCAACTCTGATGGAGGAAACCTTTCATTTACAGTCTTTGTTGTTTAAACATGATGCACAGAGGAGGAGTTTTCAGTATCAGTGGGAGTTTGTGTGAATTTCGAGAAGGTGATTACAGCTGCACCTGCACTGAACAACATGCTTGTGAAAAGCCAATTAAAATAAGATTATCAGATGCCTTCAGACCAGAGCTGGATGCACTTTTATCCCAAATACAGAAAAGATTGCTACATTTATATCTAGGGGAATGAATAAAACAGGATATCAAGATGCTAAAACGGCTAGAATTTGCCCTTGTTTCCTCAGATTTGGAGTCAGAATTAATGAATTGGTTTCAAAAGTCACTTTACTCTGTAAAGTCAATCTTGGGAGATCCAATGTCATGTAGTAGTCAAAGTGCTGCACTGGGAGCTTAAAGATCTAGGTTTGAGTACCCAGTGAGTCATGAAACTCTGCAGAAAGTTTGGGCTAATCACTCTCTCGCAACTTGAATTACCTGTCTGTGGATGCATAGCAGCAGAAGGTTCATGTACAGGAGTATAACTATTGTGAGGAGGGGGGACAAAATGAAGATGTTGCCTCTGCTCTCCTTCCCAAATAATTCTGTCTTCCCAATGAAATTGTCCTTCAGAACCCAAATTTTTAAAATTGAAGTAACTTAGGGCCTTTTTGCACTACACTGTTATAGTGCTATTATTCCACTTTCAACATTGTTCTATAGAATCCTGGGGTTTGCAGTTTGGGGAGGGGAATTTAGAATTCTCAGCTAGAGAACTAGAGAGCTCTTTGGCCTCAGGAAGCTACAAATCCCAGAATTCCACTGGATGTTGATAATAGAATAATAGCATTATAACAATGTAGAGTGGAAAGGCCCTTAGACTTTCAACTGAGCATTTAAAAATAGAGTTTAGGCATCCAAAAAAGGAAGACAGGCAAAGACATACCCATACTCATAGGCATACATCTCACTCTTTATTTCAGGACCCAAGGCATCCTGTGTTTGCATGTACCTTCAAGCTGCCTGTCAACTTGATGTGATCCCAGGAATTTCATAGGATAGGCAAGGAATACTCAGAGGCAGTTTTCCAGTTCCTTCCTCTGAAACCTAGCCTACATCACCTGGCATTCATTGGAGGTCTCTCATTGAAGTACTAACCAGGGCTGACTCTGCTTAGTTTCCAAGATCAGATGGGATATAATGCCTATAGGGTATTTAGGCCCTTCAAAGAAGTTTACAACTAAAAAAGGCAGGGAGTGCAAACAAAGCAAATATAAGTATTCTATTTGTGAATAGTTTTCAAAGTGTCACTCTCTTTGCCACAGAAGAAGTTTAGAGACTGGAGGAAAAGTCCATTGGGAGAGGAGAATTCTTATTTGGAGAGGTGATACCCTCAGTTGGCCTCTTCCACCACAAGTATGCCTCTAGCTGTGTATGTCAACTGGAGCTCACTGGAAGAAATAGAGTCAAACGGTTCATATTGATACCAGTGGTAGCTGTTGGCTTCCATGCCACTGAGGCAGTGAAAACTCCACATTTTCATCTGACCTAAATGATCATTCAGAGCACTGAATGTTGCCCCCAAAACAGATTCATCACTTTGGATGCTTCCTTTAAAGTTCAGGTCATAAGGTCAGAGAGGATTAGGTGGGAAAACCCGATACTAATGGGTTTCTGATTATCCTTTTTACACTCCAAGTTCTGTGCACTCCCAAAAACAATGAAAGACAAGCTAGATTGGTGAGCAATCAGAGACCACCCCTCAATCTTATCCTATTGAGACCTTCCCTATTCATCCTACCCAACCTAATGTTAAGGGATCATTAAGAGTCCCATCAATGTTTTGTTACTCCAGAGTTAAGCAATCAGCTCATTCCAGATCCCCTTTGTCAACTCTGGGAGAAAGCCTTTACAGATTTGTCTATGTACCCCTTCCAGGATATGAAATAGGGTATATAAACCCTAGCTTCAGCCCTAGCCAATTGTAATACATTGGTTATATTATGCTGCAAATGGTACCCCAAGCATCCCAAGATAACCTAAAAGAAGTACTGACCGTCTCTATTCTCTCAATGACTTTTTGAGGGGAAGTGACATTTTTCTGCCCAAGCATTCAAAAAACAAAACAAAACAAAAACAAAAACAAACAAACAACAAAAAACAGAAGCGATATCACAGCAGAGACAGTACAGTGTACTGGTGCTGCTTTTAGGTTCTCCTGGGATAGACTAAGCTCTCAGCTTTCACCATTCTACTGTCAAGGTCTAGGGTATGAGAGTCACAGTTTATCAGATGCAAGCACTGGGTCAAGAGGCCATGGTCAGGGTCCAGCGAGAGCTCACAACAACAGAGGTCTGACCTGGTATCAAGAGTCCAAATGGCCAGAGGCAAGAGGCAGGTCCAGGAAACAGTCCAGAGTCCAGAATCCAGCAAGAATCCAAGGCAACAGACGTCTACCTAGTATCAAGAATCCAAGGGGCCAAAAGCAAGAGGCAGGTCCAGGAAACAGGCCACAGGCCCAAGTCCAACAAGAGTCTAAAGCAACAGAGGTCTACCTGATATCAAGACTCCAAGAGGCCAGAGGCCAGGGATCAGCAAGGCCAGGACCACTGAAACATCGAGAGAGAAGATAAGCAGCACAGAAAACCATGCTGCTATGGCAAAGACTGCAGAGAAAATCCAGCCCTTATATAGCTGGCTCTTGCCCACTCCAGCTGCCCTGCAACTGAGCTGCCAGCTGGGCCTGGAGTACTGGGCAGGATTCTGCAAAGACTATAATCAAGGCCAGGATCCTTGTGGGCAGTACCCTGCAAAGACTTAGTCAAGGACAAAGCCTTACATGTACTAGGAGAAGGGGAATTTTTTTTATATAAGAATTAAGGTTCATTAATTACATTGACCCCTGATAAGTAGACCCAGGTTTTTTGGGTCAATTTTTGATTATAAATATTTTTGGCTATACATATATATATTTTTGACTATATAGACTTATATATGAGTATATACAATAGTCCTTCTCACTAACTTAGAGAGACGGAATGAGGAACATCTAATCCAACTGGCTTCTTGACAGATGATGGATGCAGAGTGAAGGGTGAGCCCTGATACCATAAGGACTAGGAAGAAAGGAAGAAGTTAGCTAAGTAATTACAAACGTCCCCTGGAAAGTCTTGGCAAGTTGCAGCAACAAATCACTTAGGCCTTGGAAACTGTAGCAAGCTGCTGATCTACTTGCTGAGCTAGAGATCTGCATACAGTCTTTTCCTCTTGCCCAGAACTGAACTCACCAAAACTGAAGGGTCTGCAGCTTTGTCTTCCACCTGGAGACAGCCGGTGAAAACTGGAGACTTAGGTCCAGGTCCTGAGATCTGGCAACCTTAACCTTACCTATACTGATAGCAAATGAGCAGGAGGGTGTGTACCAAGGATGTAGCTATGAAGGGTGGGAGAAGATAATGGCAATGATGATCATGGGATCTTCATCATCAGATGGGATGGTAGTGATCATCATCATCATCATCACCCTGTCTTTTTTGCAAAGGTAGCTTACAATGATTAAAACAAACATAGCTAAAAATTCATAGCATGCAAAGACTAAAAAGAAATTAAGCTTTCAAAAGAACAGAACCAGTCAAAACATAAACCATTTAAAAACGTCAAAAACAAATCCAGCATTTTATGCAACGTCTGTTCACTTCCAAGAATCAATTCTCAAAGGCCTGCTGGAATGAAAAATCCTTCAGTCGTCTGAAGAAAGGTAATAAGGAGGATATCAGTCTAGCTTCTCTAGGAAGAGAGTTCCAGACCCTTGGAGCAGCCATGGAGAAGCCAAATTTCTACCCCTGCAGAAAGTTACATTTGCATTTGAGCATTTAGAAATACAGTTCAGCCATGTAAAGGAATGCAAGCACAGCAGAAAGAAGAGCTCCAAATATCTGACTCTTTGCAGTGCTGGAAATTTGGGAACATTTTATGGGGAGGCAATGTTCCCCTTTTGTCTCCCCCACTCCACAACTGTACCCCTGGTGAAGAGTAAGATGAAGAATCCCACCAAGTGGTGGCCTGCACCTTTAAAGACTTCACTTGCATCTTCTGGCAGTACAGCTCAAGAAAGGCATTTGTGTGGAAAAAACCTACTGGAAAAAAAAAGTATCATATCAGAAAGCAAATGTAGGGCAAGAGCTAAAAGTTTACAGAAACATGTAAAAGGGCATAATGTGAAATATTAGAGTGATCAAGCAGCTGTAAATAAGTTGGTTGTATTATGTACTTGATGGCACAGTCTGAATGTCTTGGAGCACACATTTGCAGACTGAATCTCTTTGAATGTCAGACTAAAAAGAGCTTGGCTGTTTCCCTGGAATGCAGTCACAATGAGGGGCAAACTCCTACTGTTGGTTTGAAGAAAAATCAACTGGATTTACATACATAAACCAACTGGATTTGGCTCTGTAAAACTTGTCCCCTCATCTTCAGCCTCAAGAAGACCCATGAAAACTGGAGATTCAGGCCCAGGCCCAAAGGTATGGCAACCCTGACTTGAACTCCTGTAAACAACATGTATTTTGAGTGTAAGGTGAGATGCGTCCCCATTTCCTGCAATTCTTATAACACAGAGAGAAAAAGGAAGAAGATTAAAAAAAAATAGAAATAGATGGTAATTGCAGCATAATGTACCTGTTTCTCAAGAGACTCATAATTTTTCTGTATTAAAAAAAAACTACTATAGAAGCAAGTATTATGAACAGTAATCTATTTTCAGTTGACAATGCTGTACTCCAAGTTGTTTAGCACATTAACCAGTACTACCAGGGAATCTATAGAAGGCTGAGATCCAGCAGAGATCCTGTCATAGCTATTTACAGGCCAGGAAGGAGGAGGAAAGAGAGATGACCAAATAAGTTCCACCTGCAATTCAGCATCTTGGGAAAGAGAAATGAAGGCCCTTTCTGCACGAGGAGCGTGAAGCGGTTCATGCCGTTTCTTATCGAATCCAAATAACGGGGGCTTTCCCTCATTTGCTTCCGCACAGCTCCTCCATATGTTTCCTTTTGATTCAGAGGAGTGCAAGTTCATGCATCCGCACTACTTTGGCAGTGACCACTCCCACTACTCCGCTCACCCTGCCCCAGTGGCTGTGATTGGCTTTTTTTTTCTTTTGGGTTGGTATGTTTGTATGTACCTATGTAGGTACGTATTTGCCGGTGTATAAGAGGCAGTTTCCCTGCCAAAATGCCTTCTGAAAATGAGGTGCCAATATGGTAACTCGCCCCACCCAGGTAGATCACTTGGCAGAGCAAAGTTGAGAGAGCAATGTCATGCTCCCCGCTCATCTCCACTCCACCGTTGGCACGATCCTGCCCAAGGAATGGGAGGAAGGAGCTTCTCTCTCTCTCTCTCTCTCTCACACACACACACGTGCGCGCGCACACGCATGCTGCCTCCCTCCCTTTCCAACCTCGGCAGGAAAGTTTCCTCATGAGGAGGAGAGGAATGGGGGAAGCAGCTTCTTACACACACACACACACACACACACACAACTTTTTCTTTCTGCCTGGGCAGGGAGGTCCCCCCACCCAAGCAGATAGGACAGGAACCGAGAACAGAGTACTAAAATATTTTTTCCTAAATAATATAGTCCAAAAATAGGGTGCTCTTATAGAGAAGTGTGTCTAATGCCAGCAAACACAGCAAAACATTTGCAAAATAGAAAACAGCTCTCTCCTTTTAACATGCCTGTGCCGTGTTTTGTCTGGTTACTCCATTGTCTAAAGTTTGCTGAACAAAACAAAAAATGATGCCTGCCTGTCCTTTGGTCGGTGGGGACAGCTGGAGAAGGCGAGTGCACCCACAGCACACCCTCCACTGCCCACCAATTTGCATCGGTGCAAAGGTACATATCTGCACCACTGTGAAAGTCCGAATCTGCTCAGTCTTAAAAATTGTTTTGGATTTTTTCTGGTTTTCAAATAGCGCACTTTCCCACCACATAGGGGCGCATTAACTTGGAATTACATGTGGAACAATGGTAAATAAGGCAAACCTAGTTTGCTCTCATGTGCAGAATAGCTCTGTGTCAAAACACATTGACCCACGTTAATAACCCCATGTGGAAAAGGCCAAAGTTGCTGTTAAAAGATCTCCAGTGACTCTAGAGCATCTTCATTTCATACCTTCTAAATTTTTGGATTTCTCTGAGACAGTCCTTGTTAATCCTTTGTCACTCGGCTTTTTCAGCTGTTTTGAAGATGTCCCAGCTTCTCTCTCTTCCTCCTTCTTTTCTCCTTTGTTCATAGCTTAGCTGAATTGCTGCAAACTGAATTCAAAGTGGAAAAGTAGTTTGCTGTCAATAAACTCAGAAGTGAGAAGAGAGAAGAGGAAAGAGGGAGCAGTAACTTGCTTTTCCCAGGAGGCTTGGGCAAAACCAAATTGCTGCAGCCTCTCCCAGCTTGTGTCTTCTTCATCATTAACAACTTTTGTCCACACACATCCCAGTTTTCATTGATGAAATATCGGAGGGTATGTCCTTCCTCTTCCCAAGATTCAGAACTAAAGCAGGAACGGGACCTGGAAGCTGCCTTGGTGTTTGAAAAACCAATGAATATCTTCTTGGAGAACATTTTAAAAAAGAAAAACAGATACAAATAACCCCATATTACACATGTGCATGCCACTAACAGGATTCTGGCTGAACAGGTGTCCACAATATGGAAAGATTTGTTACTTATGTATGTGTTCTTAGTAAACAGTTACACGAAATGGAACATCTTGGTCCATTAGCTTTGTTACTTTAAAGGAACAGACTTGCGTATGACTCTAAGACAGGTCACACTGACATGACATTTATGCTGTACTTTGGCTTTAACTTAATAGGGTTAATTGGTTATTTACTTTGATAGCATAGTTATTGCATTGATTCATAGATACAGTGCCACAGCACAGTTCTGTTCAAAGGGGTCATGAAAAATGTGAAACACAACCCAATGAAAACTGAGATAGAAAACTGAAAAGTTGATGTGCATCTGTCAGATATGATTTTAAGGTTTCAGCATGAATCCCAGCCCGAGCAAGACACCCATTTTCAAAGAAGGCAAAATAGATTATGATAGGTCATTGGAACAAGGTCTCTTCAATACAGTACTACATTAGTCATAACAGCAGAAGATGAACTGACAAAAGGCTTGAATCACAAGCTTGGACTGTCAAAAAGCTTGAATCACAATCAACTAATGGATTCATTAATATTCCTGGGAAAATTAGAGAGTTGAGTCTGAATTTGAACAGCCTGTCTGTGATGAGCCGGGCACATTTACAATACTGTGTCTGTCTAACATACGCTTTATAGTAGCAGCAAATCTTTTTAGGGACCACACAGACTGCCAGCAATGCCAAAGAACAAAACCAAAAAAAAAAAAAAAATGGGAATTGGCCTGAAGTCCACTTTTGATTCAATTTTTTTTTTTTCATTTTAAACAAGGGCTAGGGAATACAACCTATTTAACAGGTGACTCGCTACATCAAGGGGAGACAATCCACTCTTCTTTCTTTGAGTCTGGGGAGTTTGGTGGCTTCACAGCCACCAAAGCAAATTTGCAGCACCTCATGAGGCTCCAGAGCCACACTTTGCCCACTGCTGGGGTCCTTTTGCAAAATAGTATCACTGTGATGCTATTTTAACTGCCATGTTTCCATCCTATATAATTCTGGGATTTGCAGCTTGTTGTTATTGTTTTGTACCCTCAAGTCATTTCTGACTTATGGTGAACCTATCATGGAGTGGGGTGGGGGCTAAGAGTCTGTGATATGTTCAAGGTCACCCAGTGTATTTCCAGAGCCAAGCAGGTAATCAAACCCTGATCTCCAGAGTTGTAATCCAGTGCTCAAACCACTACACCATTCTGCCTCTAAACACCCTCTTGAACCCCCATAATCCCCACATACCTCTGACAAGCACATACATACACACTGGCTCTCATTTGCAGCTGAGAGAGGTGTTACCTCAAAATGTAGGTGCCATGAGAGCCACCCCACAATGCCAGTATCTCCTAGCAAAAGTGAGGAAGGAATTAGCTCAAAGTTTAGGAGGCTTGCGAGTGGGAGGCAGCTTAGCGAGACCTTTCCTACCAACGTTTGTGGGCTCACACAGGAAAAGACACCAGCCAAAGAGTAAAATGTGTTTTATTGAAACAAATACACTCACACACACACGACAGTTCAAGCTCGCACACAATCACACAAGGACTAGACAAATAGAAGGGAGGAAAGTGAGAGAGAGTCTGTTAGGGATTCAGGCAATAATTACTGTGTTTGGAGGGAAGTGGAGAAAAGCAGCAGCGTGGCTTAGGTAAAGAATCTAAGGACAGTTCTCGGTTGGGAATTGGATGGACAGAGTGGCATTTAGATTAGTGAGAGACTGCACTGGACAGTCTGAAATCAGGGTTATTTGTACCCAAAAAATAGCCTACAGGCTGGACTGATGCCTGCAATCCCAGGTGCAGAACAATGGGAGTTGTAATACACACAATGATTTTTCAACTTGCTAATGTTCGCAGTGCTTGGGTGACAAAGACATAATGGGTGTTGTAATAACTGTCTACTGTGGATGTTACGTGAAAAGAAGAAGTCCAGATGCATGGGGAATGGGCTTGAGTCACTCAGCATCCTAGTGGGTTACTAGCCTTTGTGTTCTCTGGGAAAACTCCAGCTTCTACTTAAACTTATTATCCACAGGAACAGTGTTTATTTGCCTGATAAATGACCTATTCATACCTGGAGGGTATCTTATGTTGACCAGCCTTTCCTTCTCTTGTTCACAATCAGAATTTTCCCTCTCTCACTTTGACCTCCCAGTCACCTTCAGTTTTGATTGTGATATCAGTGCCAATTAATGCTTTGCCAATTAAACATGCTGCCAATTAGATATGGTGCCCATCGAAGCCATACCAATACTGGTAGCCAGATGTGGGTCCTAGCAGAGGGATGCTAAAGAATCCTCAGCAAACTAGAATAGCAAGCTACCATGGCAAATTCCAGGATTCCATAGATGTTGTCATGGCAGTTAAAGGGGGATCAAAATGGTATAACGGTGTAGTGTGAAAAGACAAGTAACTCAACCAAAACATTTTAAGGGAACGAAAAAACATTTTTTTCCCCTAAAGTTAATGATTCATACACAGCTTCTTGGCTGGATTGGGGATTTGAACACAGATCTCCTGGTACAGATCCAGTCCTCTGGCCACTACCCTACAGTCATTCTTATTAAGTCTATTCCTTTCTCTCTTGGCAATTGCTTGATCCATGATTCAATTAAAGTGCTTCCTTGTCTCAGCCATAATTAAATTAAAGCCCTTTCTTGATAGCATCAACATGTGTGAAAATGTTAGGCCAACCAGAAATATTTCAGAACCATTAAAAAAAACACAGGTATTTCTCCCACCACTGAATACTAACACACACAGTGTTTCTCCACCATTGTCACAGAGATGTTGTGTGTAAATGCATTTAACAGGCCTCCAAGGTCCCTAAGGTTATTACACACACTACTGAAAAGTGAGTATCCCTTGCATGGTACATTTGTGAAGCCAAGTGTTTAATTAGGTATAACCTCATAACTTTAGAGGTATGTTACAGGCAATTTAAAATTGGTCAAGGCCCAATTTATCCACAGCAGTGATATATATATGAAGAATTTGCATTAACTCCCCTTCCTCTTTTAACAAGGTCTACAAAGTACTTGGTTGGTAATTTGTAGCAAAAAGGAGGAGAGAGGAAGAGGAAGCAATATTAATAGCAGAGACTCATTACATATCTTCCAATTGTCCCAATTTGGCAGCAAGAGTCCCAAATTATCCTCTGTTCTCTGACCTTTTCAGCCACTGTTAAAAAGTCCTAGTTTCTCTTTTTCCTCCCACTTTCTTCTCTTGTCCTCAGCTTACTTCTGTTGGTGGAAACTGAGTTCAAAGTTCAAAAGTAGTTTGCATTCAATTAACTCAGCAGTGAGGAGAGGAGAGAAGGAGGTAATTTTTCCCTTCTCAATAGTCTCAAGCAAAAGCAAACTGCTGCAGCCTCTCCTAGCTTGTGTGTTCATCCTTGTTAATAGCTTTTGCCATCTTGACCACACTTTGATGATCCTTGGCCACACATTCCTCAGTTTTCATTTGTGAAATATTGGAGGGTATGCTGAGACACTGCTTCATCAGAGCCATATCATGTAAGTGAGGTGTCTTCTTAAACTCACTAAACACTTGACATTACTCACTGTCCCAATGAGACATTGAGCACAGAAGTCCACTGGGTGATTGTCAGCAAGTTACACACTGTCAGCCTTAGAAGAAGGCAATGGCCAATCTTCTCTTTTCAAGAAGCACTATGTTAGGGTCACTATACATTAAAGTCAACTTGAAGGCACATGACAGGCACTAGAGTTCTCTGGTAGAGAATTCTAAATATCTCACAAGATTACAAAGCCCAGAATTCCATAAGATGGACCCATGGCTGTTAAGAAGGTAACAAATTGCCAGAATTGTTTAGTATGAAAGAGACCCAGGATGGGGATATTATTCACTGAAGAAGCAGAGGATGAAAAGTCTCCTTCCCATCTCAACTGTCACTGCCCTGGCCTGAGACGGAAAGAAGAGGCAGGCACAGTTCCATCATACTCTACACCTATTTTCATAATTGAACATATTTATGACTGGAGAATGTGTTTGAAAGCGTGCTGATCAGAAAGCATATTGCCAGGTCAGGCTGACCTTCAGTATGTTCAGGGTCATAAGTTCAGAGAGGATTAGGTAGGAAAACCAGACACTATTGAGTATGTGATAATCCTTTCAACACCTCAAGCTCTGTGAACATCGAAATATAATAGAAGGTGAAACTGCCCAGGTGAAGCAATCAGGGACCATTCTATGATCCGGCCCTATGGAAATCCTCACTAAACCCTCTGTCTGACCAATTGTTAAGAGATTGTCATGACTCCCATTAATGTTCTGTCATCTAAAGTTAAGGCCATCAGCCCATTCCAGACTCCTTTGTCAATTCTGTGAGAAACCCATTACTGCTTTGTCTATGCATGCCCCTTCAGGGTAGGAAATAGGGTACATAAACCCTAGTTTCAGCTCCAGCAAATTGTAGTACATTGGACATAATACATTGAGTGTATTACACTGGATTTGGTGCCCCAGACTTCTGTATTACCCTCTGACACTATCTGAGCCATTCAGTTTCAACCTTCTTCTTCACCCTCTTCACATCTAATCTCTCTATCCAGTCTTTCCTGCCTCGCTTTCTGATAGCCTCATATAGTTCTTGAGAGTGTCTGATTTCTTGTGTGTTTGTCAATCCAAATAAAACACTTTGTTAACTTTTAACTGGAGTCCTCTCCACAGTTAGTGCTGTACAGTTTCACAAAGATGAAAAGCCACTACACTCTCTCACAGGCCCCTTTTGAGCTGTAGTTCCTCCAAATTCTAAGGAATTGCTGGCATTGTGGGTAGACCTCAATATACCCCACCTCTTCAGGTAACAATGCCTAGGCCCATAGGCAGATGCCCCCACCATCCCAACTTCTGCTGCCCTGGTCTTCAAGGGATATAAGAAGAGGCCATATCTGCTGGACTTAATGCCCGATCACACTGACCTCCGCTTCTCCTTTTGTGTCATCTCTTATTTAGATTGTAAGCCTGAGGGCAGGGAACTGTTTTGTTGTTCCTTTACTTGTAAAGTGCCATGTATCATGATGGTGTTACATAAATAAATGACAATAGTAAGAAATCTGATCTAGAGTTCAGTAGTTCACCATAGCAAGCTGCCACACACAGGTCCAGCAGCTTCTGGGTAAAACTCAAGGACCTGTCAAAGCCACCTGAGAAACGTTGCTAACTTTGTCAATGCCTTTATTTTTCTATGTTGGCTATTGCTTCTGAAATTGCTTTGGGGGCTATAGCTTTTGAAATTGCTGTACTTTTTCTTCCGAGTAAGAACCCACATTTTTAACCCCCTTGAAATTTTGATCAAGGAGAAATTTGCCAATCTAAAACATATATTTTCAAGGATTTTTTTAAAGGGAAGTTTTATATGAGCTCTAGAAAAGAAATGATTGAAATGCCGAGTCAATTAGGAAGTACTAGCAAAACAGGCAGATTCGGTCCATTTCTTCCAGCCACCTGAATATTCTGCTATCTTCTCTTATATGCACTGACGTTAGCCAGTATCATGTCGCTGCTGGACTGATTCTAGACCAATTTCATGATGTGTGAAAGAGCTATTGAATTTATTTTTTGGGAGCAGCGAAAGAGAACAAACGCCTGTGATAGTTTTCTTTCGATTTGGTAACATTCTGGGTACAGCTGAGTGAATAATTCACAATGAATAATTTATTTGACTAATTTAACTTAATTTCCTCAGAACTAAGAGAGAGAGTGAGAGAGAGCGTGTATGTGTATGCATGTTTTCCTCCAGCAAATATTTGCCATTAGCAATTGTTTGGCCAATATTTTCCAGAGAAAGGGTGCATACAGACTGCTTGGCAACTGACTGTTCACTGTAGCCATTTGTCTAGCTTCCTCTGTCCCCCCTGCCCTAATTTTCTAAGCTCTTGCCCAACCAGCAGGCAAGCAGTGAAGTGCTTAGGAGAAAGTAACAGCAGGCGATCGGGAAATCTGGAGAAATTCAAAAGAAATTTAGAACCTCAACAGCAGTGAAAATAAAAAGTTATGGGCAGGTAGAAAGCCCAAGCATATGGGTTAGGAGTTTTATGGAATTGCCAACATCAGCTATGAGCCGTTAAAGAAAAAAAGATATATTATTTCTGTTGTTAGAATCCTCTGACTGATTGTTGAGCAAGATGATTGTAGCATCAATAAAAATCTCTTATGGGAAGGAACCAGTCTTTCTACATGTCTGTTTTCAGAGCTTGGAAGCAATCGCTTAAAAATAGCTAGATCCTAGTAATCAATTCCTTTCTCAGTAACTAAAGCAAAATTACATTACCTGACAAGTCTTATTTAGTGGGAGATAATTTCACTCTTGTGTGGTGTAGCTGTGTGTGTGTGCATGTGCTTTCAAGTCGCCTGTTGACTTACAACGACCCCATGAATTTCATAGGGTTCTCTTAGGCAAGGAGTCCTCAGAGGTGATCTTGCCAGTTCCTTCCCTTGAAATATAGCCTGATATTCCCTGGCAGTCTCCCATCCAAGAACTAACCAGGGCCAACCCTATTCATCTTCCAGGATCAGATGAGATCTGATGCCTTTAAAGTATTTAATGTGCCAAAAATGCTTCACACGCTGTGGAGGGCATTTCAGTTTTAAAAAAAGGAGGGCCCTCAGAGGGCAAAAAGTAGCCCTGAGGACCCCATGCAGGCCGAACTGTCCATGCCCCTCTTATGTTAGTGTGGCAATCACTGTTCTTGGCTCTCTGGGCCTAGGGTGTTCTGTTTTTTGTTTTTTTTTATGGCGTGCCCAATCATCTCTCTGTGCAGGAATAAAAACATGTGTTTTCAACATTCCAAAAGTCACAAAATTCCTAGTACAATCTGGATAGTACTGGATGCTGGCAACATTCATCAACTCAAGAGTTCCCAGATCTCATGGCCTGAACTCTCTTCTCTGGTTCTCAGGACAAGCGGGCGGGGGACAGGGGCAATCTCAGGGTGAAAATGCTATCTTGAAAAATATGCAAATAAATATCTTCCTTCTTTGTTAGACTTGGTGCTTTTTATTTGAATAGTACACTCTGTGCAACTGTGGTTGATATTTAATGTGTCACATTTAGGAACATCACATGGGGCTTCCTCCTGTGACATCACAAGGGGCTGTCTCTTGGTCTCAAGTTTTGGCCCTGAAATCTCAGGGTATAGGATAATCCTGACCTGGCAATTGTAGTCAACTCAGATCTAAAGTAAGTTGTGTTTGGAAAGCTGCAGAGGCCTTTGTATGTGTTCTCCTTTGACAGTGCAACATACCTACCAGCGTTTCTCAGATGAAAAATTGGACAAATGTGGCCTAGGAACATCAATGGGTGGTCAAGATGGCCAAAGTGTTTAATAAGGAAGAAAACATGAGTTAGGAGAGACTGCAACAGTTTGCTTTTCCTAGAGTCTCCTGGGAAAGGCAAGATTCTATATGAACCTGCCAGAGCTCTAAGATCTTCAGGAAAAGGCTTTCTCTCAGTCTGGCTGCCATCCGAGGCTTGCTTGGTGAGACCACAGGAAAGACCCTTCCCAGTGCTCCCACCCTATGGAACTGTCGTCTGCGGGAGGCTAGGCTGGTCCCCTACCTACTTTCTTTTTGTAGGCAGGCAAAGACATTTCTTTTTAAGCAGGCCTTTAATGGGTGAGCAGGAGAAGTTTTACTTATTTATTAGCTGTTTTTAAATTTTATTGTAAGTTTTATAATTGTATATCTACTATATAAAAGTCAAAGTTTGTACATTTGTTTGTCTGTGTCAGGCGAATGATACGATTGGCTGTGTGAGGCAAAGGCCTCCTATGATTGGCTGCCTGAGAAGACTCTATGGAATCCTGGAGTTTGCAGTTTAGGGTGGATCCTTTAGAATTCTCAGACAGAGAGCTCTTGGGCCTGGCTGGTTGCTATGGAGATGAGTCCTAGCAGCAAGGAGGAGGACAGTATATTCGCTCAGGAACCCTACCTCTGTATGTTAATAACTTTGACTACACACTGGATTGGGGAATATGGGGAAAAGTTACAGGTAGTGGACAAGACAGTTTGGGAAATTAAAGACACAGGATCTCAAATCTTTCTAACAAGTATTACCTATAAGAAAATAAAATCCTGGACAACGTCAGGTATATATGCTAGTGTTTTTAATATTTTTAATTGTTTAAATGCTTTTAACCTTTTGGAAGCCACCTTGGGTCCCACTTTGGGAGAAAAGGCAACATAAAAATTCAATGAAAGAATGAATGAATGAATGAATGAATGAATTAATGATATTCTCTCCTCTCTTGTCCACTCCCCCTGCTGAGTTAATGAAGTGAAAACTACTTTTGCAGTTCGAACTCTGTTTGTAGTAGTTAAATTAAGCCAGGATGATGGGGGAAAGGGTAAGGAGGAGGGAGAAATTGGGACATTCTAAAAGTGGATTGAAAAATTGGGATGACACAGGATTAATTGGGACCATCCCTGCCAAACTGGAAGAGTGGGAGGGTATAGTGCAGTTGCTCGTTAAAGGCAGAAGGAGGAGTGTCCCAACATCTGACAAACTGTGGGAGCAGCCCGTCAGCACTTCTCATACATGCTTTCCACTGATTTCAAAGTTGCTAATTACACTGAACTGCAGCACTGTTCCGACAGTAGATAAGTTAATGAACCTCAACTCATTATTCCTTGGTTTACTTAATAGTTTACATTATTATTGAGATGCAAAGCAGGAAGTATGCCAGCTTGTAATTGTTTTTTTTTTTAATTTATTTTCTGGTATTATGGTGCATTTGTAGAAGCTGGCTTAATTACGATTTACTCTGCACTCTAAATGTAAATGAATGAGCTCCCCCCTCACCACCTTTTGTCTGAAGTGCTGTGTGCAGCATTAAGTGTTGAGCATACATTTCATACTTTCTCTGCACTTGTTCAAAGCTTGGATAGGTGGAATGGGGAAGGAGTGGGAGGGAACCATCACAGCATCAAATAGAAAGTGAAGACTTACCCTTCAACATTTAGAAAATGAAAATTGGGTCACAAGAGACTAACAACATCAGAATGTGGTCAAAAAGCACAATGTTATTAAAGAGGAAGAATGGACAAGCTAGTAATAGCTGTAGTAGTTTGATTTGGCCTAAGCCTATTGGGAAGGGCAAGAATTTGCCCCTTCTTATCCTTTCTTCCCTGCTGAATTAATGAGATTGTAGCTAGTCTGATGTAAGAGTTTGAGCACTGCACCATGACCCTGGAGACTAGGGTCATTTCTGCACTACACTGTTATAGTGCAATTATTCCACTTTCAACATCCTGTAGAATTCTGGGGTCTGTAGTTTACTGAGCCCAAAGAGCTCTCTGGCTGAGAATTCTAAACTGTCTAAACCCTTCCTAACCTGCAAAGGCCAGGATTCCACAGGATGTTGAAAGTGGAATGATAGCACTATAACAGTGTAGTGAGGAAATGGCCTATGATTCAGTTCCTCACTTGGTCATGGAAACCCACTGGAGGACCTTGGGCATGTTACCTATTCTCAGTCCCAGAAAACCCTCTGACAGTTTAGCCTTAGTGTTGCTATGAGTCAGAAATGACTTGAAGGCCCACAGCAACATGAAACAACAAAATGGATCTACAGTCTCAGAACTGTTACATTTATTGTCGGTGATTGAATATTGTTGGGAATTAGAGTTTTCAGGGTGTTAGCCCTTTTTGGGAAACTCAGTGAAAGCTAAAACTGTAAGGAATCAACCGTCTTTTAGCAGAGTAGCAGAAAAAAAGCATGCCTCAGTCTCAGTGTTGCTTTCCTGAACTGAAATTGACTAAGAAAACAAAACAGGGCAGGCAGTTTCAGGTTACAAAATTAGAAAATTTACTAATAGATTTTACAATTACATATACATTGGGAAGCCTGGATCCTAACTAGCTAAAGGATAGATAGTGTAAGAAGAGAGTTGCTTCATTCTTGACTCACTATCTTTTTGGTGGAGATGCAAAGCATGGTCAGAGAGAAGGAAGTAGAAGCAAAAATACTGAAAGGAAGAAGTCTCAGAAGTGGGGTCTTGATGACCCTACAAGCTGTCCTGGGTCACATAATCTAGTTACCTGGATACCAAAGGTATTTATAGCCTTGCATTTAACACAGGAGCAAGTGATGAGAAAGGAGACAACTTTGGGCATTTCCACCCTACACTGTTAGAATCATAGAATCATAGAGTTGAAAGAGAAAACAGGGGCCATCCAGTCTAACCGCCTGCAATGCAGGAACATACATCAAAGGACTCTCAACAGATGGCCATCCAGCCTCTGCTTAAAAATCAACAAGGAAGGAGACTCCACCACACTCCAAGGCAGCATATTCCACTGCTGAACGGCTCTGACCATCAGGACGTTCTTCCTGAGGTTCAGGTGGAATCTCCTTTCCTGTAGCTTGAATCCTTTGCTCCCTGTCCTAATCTTTGGAGCAGCACTATGACAGTCCTAGTCTCTGGAGCAGCACTATTACAGTGCTATTATTCCACTTTCAGCATCCTGTGGAATCCTGAGGTTTGCAGTTTAGGGAGGGGCATTTAGAATTCTCAGACAGAGAGCTCTTTGGCCTCAGTAAATGACAAACCCCAGAATGCCACAGGTTGTTGAAAGTAGAATAATAGCACTATAACAGTGTAAGGTGGAAATGTCCTTTGTCATGCAAAGGAAAGTGAAGCTCTATGATACCGAAGCTCCACTTGCCCTAGAACAAGAGTGCAGAGAGAGAGAAAGCTGGAATTTTCGAACAAACATGACCCTCCAAACCTACCATTTCAGCCTGGCAACTCCAAATTAATGTATTCTGAGGCACTGTGGGTTAGGATGCTGGGAAATTACATCTGCAGCACTCCCATTCACAGGACACATTGAGAACAGCAACTGTCTCAGGAGCCCAAGCATCTCTCCCACTGCCTGTTCTTGACCCACCCCACAAGATATTTTTGGGTAGAAATATAGATTTTGCAGCCTTTCTAAAGCCTGCATTGTGCCCAAGTGCTTTTTCTTTGGGGTGCCATTCTCCCCACCTTAGTGCTAGGTCTTCTTATTTTCATAAAATCATAGAATCATAGAAATGTAGAGTTGGAAGAGACCACACGGGCCATCCAGTCCAATCCCCTGCTATGCAGGAACACCCTCAAAGCACTCCCGACAGATGGCCATCCAGCCTCTGCTTAAAAACTTCCAAAGAAGGAGACTCCACTACACTCCGAGGCAGCAGATTCCACTGCCGGACAGCCCTGACCGTCAGGAAGTTCTTCCTGAGGTTCAGGTGGAATCTCCTTTCCTGCAGCTTGAATCCATTGCTCCTTGTCCTGGTCTCTGGAGAAGCAGAAAACAAGCCCTCTCCTTCCTCTACATGGCATCCCTTCAAATATTTAAACATAGCTATCATGTCCCCTCTTAACCTTCTCTTCTGCAGACTAAACATACCCAGCTCTCTAAGTCTATCCTCATAGGGCATGGCTTCCAGGCCTCTCACCATTTTGGTCACCCTTCTCTGGACTTGCTCCAGCTTGACCATGTCCTTCTTGAATTGGGGTGCCCAGAACTGGACACAGGATTCAAGATGTGGTCTAACCAAAGCAGAGTAGAGTGGTACCAGTACCTCCCTTGATCTAGACACCATACTCCTGCTGATGCAGCCGAGAATTGCATTGGCTTTCTTGGGTGCCGCATCACACTGCTGACTCATGTTCAGCATGTGGTCTATGAAGACTCCTAGATCCCTTTCACATGTACTGCTATCCAGCCACTTGTCCCCAATCCTATATTTCTGTATTCCATTTTTTCTACCTAAGTGTAGGACCTTACACTTATCTATGTTGAATTTCACTTTGTTAGCCTTGGCCCAGCTCTCCAATCTATCCAGGTCATTTTGAATTTTGATCCTGTCCTCTGGCGTATTAGCAACCCCTCCCAATTTGGTGTCATCTGCAAATTTGATGAGCATGCCCTCTATTCCTTCATCCAAGTCGTTGATACAAATATTGAACAGCACTGGGCCCAGGACAGAACCCTGTGGCACCCCGCTAGTCACTTCTCTCCAGGATGAGAAGCAGCCATTCGTGATCACTCTTTGGGTTCGGTCGGTCAACCAATTACAAATCCACCTAACAGTAGCCCTGTCCAGCCCGCATTTTACTAGTTTCTTTGCAAGAATGTCATGGAGTACTTTGTCAAAGACCTTACTGAAATCGAGGTATGCTACATCCACAGCATTCCTTTCATCAATCAAGCTAGTAACTCTATCATAAAAAGAGATAAGATTAGTCTGGCATGACTTATTTTTGAGAAATCCATGTTGACTTCTCGTGATTACTGCCTTGCTTTCTAAGTGATTAGCAACTGACTGCTTAATGATCTGCTCCAGGATCTTTCCGGGTACTGATGTCAGGCTGACTGGGCGATAATTATTTGGGTCCTCTTTTTTCCCCTTCTTGAAGATGAGGACAACATTTGCTCTCTTCCAGTCTGCTGGAACTTCTCCTGTCCTCCAAGATTTCTCAAAGATTATAGCAAGCGGTTCCGAAATGACCTCTGCCAGCTCTTTTAATATCCTAGGATGCAATTCATCTGGCCCTGGGGACTTGAATTCATCCAGTGTGGACAGGTATTCCTGTACCACCTCTCTACCTATTACGTGCCTCATTTCCCCTGCATCCTCACTTGCTCCCTAACCACCAGGTTGAGTGCTTGTATCCTTCTGGGAAAAAACTGAGACAAAGAAGGTGTTAAGTAGTTCTGCCTTTTCCCTTCCCCCTGTGAGTAATTCGCCATCTTCTCTGCGCAGTGACCCTATCGTCTCCTTCTTTTTCCTTTTGCTGCAGACGTATTTAAAAAAATCCCTTTTTATTGTTTTTAATGTCTCTGGCCAGCCTAAGTTCGTTCTGTGCTTTAGCCTTTCTGATCTCCTCCCTACATCTCCGGGCCACTTGCTTAAATTCTTCTTTGGTGGTTTCCCCTTCTTCCATTTCCTATACATGTTTCTTTTAACACTTAGCTCTGCTGAGAGTTCTTTAGTCAACCATTCTGGTTTCTTCAGATGCCTTCCATTTTTCCTCCTTATTGGCACAGTTTTAGACTGTGCCTTCAGTATCTCCCTTTAAGGAACTCCCATGCCTCCTGAACTCCTTTCCCTTTCACTATTCTTGACCACGGAATTCCAACCAGCAGCTCCCTAAGTGTACAGAAGTCCACTTTTTAAAAATCTAAGATGAGTGTCTGGCTACACTTGTCTTCTCCTTCCCACTGAATGCCAAATTCCAATAGGGCATGGTCACTCCCCCCTAAAGATCCAACCACTTCTACCTCATTAACAAGGTCATCCCTGTTGGTCAGGGTCAGATCTAGAATATTTGATCCCCTTGTGGCCTCTTCCACCTTCTGGACCATGAAGTTGTCTGCAAGACAAGCAAGAAACTTGCTGGACCTTGCTGTCTTGGCAGAGTTTGACTGCCAGCATATATCTGAGTAATTGAAATCTCCTATTATTACTGTATCTCTCCTCCTTTAATGTATAGTCATTTGGTTGAGGAAGGCGTCATCAAAGTCCTCAGCCTCAGTTGGAGGTCTGTAGTAAACCCCCTCCAGAATATCCCTATTGTTTCTCGCTCCCTTAATTCTTACCCAAATGCTCTCGACTTGGCTTTCTGGGTTTAAGTCAAGGATCTCTTCACAGGTGAAAACATCCTTGACATACAAGGCTACTCCTCCACCTTTCTTGTTTGGTCTATTTTTACAAAATAGGCTATACCCCTCTATTCCTATATTCCAATCATGAGACTCATCCCACCAGGTCTCAGTGATGCCTATCAAATCGTATTTATTTTGTTGTACTAGGAGTTCAAGTTCATCCTGCTTGTTTCCCATACTCCGTACATTAGTGTAGAGACACTTAAGTCTCCGGGCCCTTCCTGCAAGTCCTGTACTATTGTTTCTACTCCTCCCGCCATTGGCCGCTTGTACTACTTGTCCAGTATCATTTGGGCCTTTTCCCCCTGCGATCACCAAGTCCTTGTCCTGAATAATATTGTCTCCCTCCCCAGCAGAACTTAGTTTGAAGACCTCTTAATCCTCCTTGCGAGACTGTTTGCAAAAACATTCCTTCCAAGTTTCGTGAGGTGCAGCCCATCCCTCGCCAGAAGCCCACATTCGTGGAAATTCAGGCCATGTTCCAAAAACCCAAACCGTTGCCAGTGGCACCACGTGCAGAGCCAGTTATTGACCTCTGCTATTGTCCTTTCCCTACGTGCGCCGTATCCTTGAACAGGGAGGAGAGACGAAATGACCACCTGTGCACCAAGGTCCTTAAGCTTCGTCCCCATAAGCTCATAGTCCTTTGCGATGTGGTAAAAGCTGCTCCTCACAGTGTCATTGGTTCCGACATGAACCAAAATGAGGGGCTTGTGGTCAGTGGGTTTTCTAACTTTCAATTAAAAATTGGTCAGGGATCACATCTAAACCACTTCTGCAGCTACTCAGAGATCTTGCAGTGAACAAATTGGCCTCACAGATGGATTTCATCTGTGTGATACATGACTGAGGGTAAGTGAATGCAAATGAGAGTGAGAGCCAACAAGCAAATGGGAACTAACAAGGAAATGTGTGTGTGTGTGGAACCCTGGGAAAGGGGGTGTTAAAAATATGTGGGAAACTGAGTAATTTTGTCTGAGGTCTATTTTTTTAATGGCAAAAGCAATATTTCATGTTCATCAAGAAAAATGTATAATTGAATTCCAACTACAACATGGTTATGAAAGCCAGGGTATAGTGGAATCATCAGGAGAAAAGATTCCTTATTAATTGTTAGAGCTGGGTTTAAAGTGACAAGACACCAACGTGAGATGAAGGGCTCTTTGATCTTAAAAAGCTTGGAAAGGGGGGAGCTTTACTCTGTTCAAATATTTGCAGGCAATTGTAAGTAATCCGAATTGCATTTCAGGTCTTCAGGGCTTTGCATAAGTAATTCACACAACTGAAGGGGCTCTGAATAAACACCAAGTTGGATATATAAAATGTTGTCAAGAAGATGCTAAGTTTTTCCCAAAAAAATCTGTTTATTTTGTGACTCAGTCCTGCTACTGCGGCATTTACTTGTCATAAAACTTTTCTGCTTGTATCAGACTCAGCACATCCTCTGGGAGTGAAAATAGTTGAACCCGATTATAATGATCACTGTCATCATCAACTATAAATTATTTTTATTATTAATTTCTGGAAGAGGAGGAGGTAGTGGTGGTGGTGGAAGAGGAAAAGGAAATCCTATTCTTTAGCCTGGTAGAGTAGACCCACTAAATAACTGTATCTTACATATTTATTACTTCCACATTCTCCTTGATTCAATATTTCTGCTGTAGCCAGAAAGAAGAATAAGATTTAGGTCAGAGTGGGAATTATGTGACCATCCAGATGCTGATGGGTTGCATGTCCCAGCATTCCTCACCATTGGCTATTCTGCCTAGGGATGTTGGGACATGCAATCCAGCAACATTTGGAGGACAATGATTCCCACCCAACACTTTATGCCATTGCTGCTGCTGCTGCTGCTGCTGCTACTGCTACTGATGTTAAGAAAACTACCTTACACTATGTCACATCTTTGCTCATCTTGCTCACCTGTTGCCCCATTTGGGAAGAAAGGTGGGGTATAAATTAAATCCATGAATCAACAAAAGGAACAAATATTGTCTACATTTAGTGTCAGAAATTACCCTAGGCTTCAGAGAAGACTCCTTAGAGATGCCGAGGAAGTTGAAGATTATGTAAGAAAACCTTACGCAACTGATCTTGTATACACACACAGGAGACTGTGACAGCTTTTGTGTTGGGTTCACTATTTCATATTAATGTTTAAGTTGTTTTTTTACACTCACACCCAACAGCACCTAGAGCTTCTTACCATGATAAACATACAATTCCTATTAAAAAAACCCAGGCATAAACCTAAAGTAACACTATCAGAAACAAAGAACAGTCAAATTGAGAGCTAACAAAAACACAACTGAAAGCAAGAAAAGCTAACAACCAACATCAAGAGATGCTAAAACCATCTGTCACCAGCACATACATTTCTCTCCACAAAATGATCAACCTAAGAGGGTGAGAGATTTATCAGAACAATATTTTTTGCCTGCTGATGAATGTCTGTCAAAGATGAGGGCAACAGTCACAGAATTTGGACACAGCCACTGAGGAGAATCTTCTTCCACGTCCATCTTATCTTGTTAAGTTGTCAAGAAGGACCATCCTTGAAGACCTGGGCAGCTTCCAATTGTTGACCTTGGAGGGAGGGTGGCCATATGTACTTTTTAAAAAATGATCCTCTACATAAAGGATTCTCCACAGACTGCCAAAAAGACAAATATATGGTCCAAGATAAATCAAGGTAAATCAAGACTGAGCTCTCACTAGAATGCAAAATGACCAGAGAGAGAGAGAAAAAAGAACGAAAGAAAGAAAGAAAGAAAGAAAGAAAGAAAGAAAGAAAGAAAGAAGAAAAGAAAGATAGATATTGTATTGTGGATATACCATAAGAATACATGCTTCATGAAAAATAATAATACTTAGGCCCTTTCCGCACCTTACCATCTTCCAGTGCTGGGGTGCGGGGATCCAGCGAGAGGCTCTTGCGTCTGGGGTCCTTCGGCTCTGCACGAGCTGCCTACTCACACGAGACACCCGCGTCTTCCTCCTGCAGTGCAGCCTGGGAGTTTCCCAGCCTGTGCTGGGGCAGGAAGCGCGACCGGCGTGGCTCCAGAGGCTCCACATGACAGGTAAGTGCACACGGGGCCTGGGAGCAATGCGCGATCATGCACCATTTTCGGCTTCAAGCCGAAAATGAAAAGGTGTACGTTCGGCACCAGCCAGCCCCTGGAGCATCACGTGATTGTGAGTGCGTCGTGCAGATTGCTCCTCACAATTGCACGATGTTCTAGCCCCTCTTTCGCATGGAAAATTCTGTGCGAAAAGGGCCTCAGTAATGACAGTAAGAAAGAGAAAGGCTTCACTACAGATGGAATGACTCAATCAAGGAAGCCACGGTCCTGAGCCTGAAAGACCCAAGAGAGCTGTTAAGAACAGTTTCTCTGGGAGAGTCTCTCATTCATAGAAGAGGAGTTGTTGCTTTTGTGTGCTTTCGGGTCATTTCCAACTTGCAACCCTAAGGTGAACTTATCATGGCAATTGTAATGAGCTGAGACTGTGTGCTGTGCCCAAGGTCACCCAAGGGGTTTCCATGGCGGAGCTGGGAATTGAACTCTGGTCTCTAGGGTTGCAGTCCAGCACTCAAACCACTATGCCCTCTTGTTCTTTTTCATAGGGTAACCGTAAGTCAAAGCTGATTTGTCAGCACTTAGTGAAAAGAATATAAAATCTCTGGCTAGCAGGTTCTATCAGCTATTCAGGACCTTAAAATTGCCATCACCCAGAGTTAACACCTGGATAGGAGACTCAGCAGATCATCATCTTCCCCTGTCTGATGAGATGTACTATAATTACTGTTCAAATGATAAAATTCTGTGCATCTGTACACATAAATTAGCACATGCTATTTTATACAAGTGACCTATAGCACTATCTGTCTTTTTTTTTTGGTGAAGATGTCATCTTTTTTAGTGATAGGCAAGTGGCCAGCCCGCTTGGAAGAACAATGCTGTTTAAAAAAAAGATGACATGAAAGAAGTGTCTTCAGCCTTGTGTGTTGCAACAATGGCCTTGAAGTTTTGAAAAAAAATGTCAAATGCCCTTGAATATCCTTAAACTAGCTTTTTCGATCTCAGGCAATGCTATAAAAGTTTTAAAAAAAGATTTTTTTTAAAAAAAAAAAGACAAAAAGAAAGGGATAGGAAAGCCCTGGATTCTAACTTAATTGTTTGTGTAATTATTAGCTGCTAGTACAATTGAATAATCGTTCATATATAATTCATGGGATCATGAAGCATTTACAGACTCTTTTCGTCCCTCCCCGCTTCAATGTGATGAAAGGATTCCTGAAGGAAAAGTTCACTTTGATGCAGAACGCTTTTTATCTCTCCATTTGATATTCTGTTGCACAGCATCCATGTTTTTCTCCCCAATTTGCTCTTGCATAGACGATCAGTGTGTCTCGTAAGCTGCACTGTTCAAAGCACAGAGATGCACTCTGGGGATTTAGACTCGCTTCTCACACACACACATGCACACAAACACATACACACACCAGAGTCCTTAAGTGTTGTGCATAATCTGATATCGGTACTGACTGTCCCAAGGAAAATGCAAAAGAAAAAAGTATAACTTGACAGAACCTAACTCTGGTTGACAGCAAAACGCAGATTTTTTTTCTTTTTAAAAGGCAGAATATAAATATTTCTTTCAAGAAGTTTTCCTCCATGTTTGTTGTGTCAACACACCATCTAGAACTTGACAAGAGCTGGGCAGGCCTCTAATTGAATGTAAGTTGTGATGATGGATTCCAGATATGTTGGATCATGGTTCTTTTTGCCCTCTCTTTTCCAAAAAGGAAAGTATCTCAAACAATTACATTTCTTTGGCCGTCATCTGCATGACCCTTAAATAATGTCCAGACCTGTATAGATGTATAGGGTATAACTGGGAAGAATCAAAGTTAGATCTAACCCCAAAACATTGCTTTTCACAAACTCTTTCAGTGATAACAAACAGCATTTTCTCACTGGCATTTTTAGGGCTGATGTTGAATCAAAACAAAGAAGAGGAAAAAAATTTTTCCTTCACTCTAATTTTTTCTCATTTGCTGTCAGTAGCATCACTAGAAAATGGTTGACTTCAGTGTGTGCATATTTATGTCATTGCGTGCCTTCCAGTCCCTTTCGACTTACAGTGAGCCTAAGGTGACCCTATCATGGAGTTTTCTTGGCAAG
This sequence comes from Iguana delicatissima, assembly GCA_948472985.1. Taxonomy (NCBI): domain Eukaryota; kingdom Metazoa; phylum Chordata; class Lepidosauria; order Squamata; family Iguanidae; genus Iguana; species Iguana delicatissima. The sequence continues at coordinate 398,234 of CAOKZL010000983.1, read as the reverse complement.
ATTTGTCCAGAGGGGGGTTGCCTTTGCCTTCTTTTGAGGCTAAGAGAGTGTGACTTGCACAAGGTCAGTCAGTGGGTTTCCATGGCTGAGCAGGGAGCTGTGACAGGCTCATTGCAGATAACTTGAAGACACCCAATAACAAAATGTTCAAAGATGATTATTTCCAGGAAGGTATGCATAAGATTTCAACTCTCACATCTTCCAATTTCTCCTGCACATGCTTTGGAGGCTTTTTGGTTGGGCCAACCAAGCTGCAGGTGGCTTTAAGCAGGAGGAGCTGTGTGAGAGAGAAGATTTGATGAATCTAGCTACTTCTCTTTTCTCTGCGGACTGAACTATTGCTCCCTTGCACCATATGGGCCCATGTACCTCTGTAATGTGCAGAGTTATTGCATTACATGGTTATTTGTGACCTGTAAAATTGATACCAAGTTTATTACACTGCAGCTGAATTCGTTTTGGATTGCAGATGTTATTAATCATTAAGTGAGGGGGAGGAGGAACCAGGAGCTTAAGGTTGATGGAGAAGGGTTCAGACTTGAAGCCTTTTCTATTTGTAAGCTTGAGACGACTAAAAAAAGGACTGGACTTTATCAGTATAACTCTTACACTGTCAAAGTTTGCTCCTTTATCTAAAGCTGTCCAGCTAGTTGCGGGGGGGAAAAATACACAATTAAAACAACAATGACTGCAGAAGTCATAGTGGGCTTCAGAGTGATCACCCCCTACCATCCTCCAAACACAAAGGATACTACATTTGCTGAGTTTTAACTTTTTAAATCCTGAGATGTCAAGATGAAGAAGGGTTTTCCCTCTTAGGTCAGGATTAGACCAAGAATGCTTTTGAAAGGCCATTTCTGCACTATACTACTATAGTGCTATTATTCCACTTTCAACATCCTGTGGAATTCTGGGGTGTGTAGTTTACTGATGCCAAAGAGCTCTCTGCCTGAGAATTCTAAATGCCCCTTCCTAAACTGCAAATCCCAGGATTCCAAAAGTTGTTGAAAGTGGAATAATGGCACTATAATAGAGTAGAACAGAAATGGCCAAAGTCTGCTTTCTAATGGTTTTAAGCTACAGGAGGGTGGGTTTCAGTTGAACATTAGAAGAAACTTTTTGGCTATAAGAGAGGCCCAGCAATGGAACCAAGGGAACCAACAGCCCTAGGCAGAATAGCCAATGGTGAGGAATGCTGGGACTTGCAACTCATCAACATCTGGATGACCACACAATTCTCCCCTTGGCCTAAATCTAATTGCTCTTTCTAACTAGAGCAGAAATATTGAATCAAGAATGTGGAAGTCAAAAATATGTAAGATACAGTGAGTTTTGCCTGAACATTAGAAGAAACTTCTAATTGGGAATGTTGGGAATGCTTTGTTGGATGTTGCAGCATGGCAGGGGGTTGGACTGGATGGCCCCTGGGGTCTCTTCCAACTCTATGATTCTATGATTCTTGACAGTGAGAGAGGCTTGGCAATGGAACCAATTGCCTAAAAGAGTGAGGTGGGGGTCTTCTTCTATGGATGCCTTCAAAAAGAGGCTGGACAGCTACGTGATAAGAATGCTTTAGCTGGAGGTTCTGAAATGAAAAGCAAGTTGGACCTGATAGTCCATAAGACCCCTTCCAAGTCTATGTTTCTCATATAGTTTTGAGGGTCTTGGAGTTTTGGAAATTTTGGAGCTGTGTGACATTTCTCAAGATAGGGAATACCTCATAAATATATCTATATCTATATCTATATCTATATCTATATACATACTGACATATACACACACACATACATACATACATATGTGTCTGTGTGTGTCTATGTGTGTATGTATATATACATGGGACTGATGAATGAGGTCTGAATGAATGAGGTCTGAATAAGGAACCCTCCTCTGTATCTCATGGGGGGGCAATGAATTATAGGAGGGCATGGGAGAAGGTTTTCTCTGCTGTGCTAACTGGTTGTGAATTACCCTCCCCTTAAAGGTTTGAATGATATCAGTGCTGAATCACAGAGTATAGAATCGTAGGCAACTTCTACATGACAACACTCTTCTGCATTGCCACACTGCAATCCCGGGTCCTGGTGGGATTCAGTAAGCAGCAATCCACTCTACATCTGCTCAGTCCATGTGGAAGGGAGCTCAATCTCACCAACTCTTCCTTCTGCAGTGCAGCCAGGCATTTTCCATTGCTGCACTATGGAAGGAAGTGTTACCAATGCACTTCTGTCGCTTCTGCAGAACCAGGAGTGATGGAAGTACTGCATGACAGCAGATGCAGAATGGAGTTTTTTTCAATTTTGCAAAAACTGTGCCAGTGTGACATTTGGAGACAGGATGGCAATGGGCTGGTGATGACGTTGTGTGGAAGCGCAACCTGCTGATTGCTGCCATCCTGACCCAGAAGTGGCTTGGCCCCATCATGCAGAAATGGCCATAGAGCTGGAGGGGACTGCAAAGGCAACCTAGTCTAACACCCTGACATGCAGGAATACACAGTTAAAATCTCTCCTAAGACATAGTCATCTGACCTCTGCTTAAAGACCTCTTAAGAGTCTATTACCTTCTGATGCAGTCTATTCCAATGTCAAACAGCTCTTACAGTCATGATGTTATTCTCAATGTTTAGGTGCAATCTCTTCTCTTATAACTCAAATCTATACTTGCGTGCTCAGGGCTGAGAGATGTAGTGCAAGGAATAAACCAGGCCACACACTGAAGCTGGATGAAAATAGGCCACAACTTTATTGGTTACAGCAAAAACAGCGTTGGATTGCACATGGGTCTGGATCCTGGCATCAGGCGAACCTGCCTGTTGACCGATAAGACCAAAAACCTGAAGCCAGGACCACTTGGAGTCAGGTCCAAACCACCTGACCCCCCAATAGTGCAGGGATGCGGACAACCAATCCATGCTTTGCGTCTGCTGCCAACCCTGCCCTCCTGGCAACCACCTCCATCCCCAGGCCCCAGTGACCTGTGGATATAGCAGACCCAGATCCAGGACCCATGCCAACTGCCTTACAAGTTGTGACAATAAAAGGCAAAGACACAACCTAACCACAGTACACAGGATATAACAAAAGAAAAGGAAGTGGGTAGGTGGGAGGGATGAGATGCAGAGAAGAACTAAGCTCTGGGGAGAAGAGACCCTAGCTAAATACAAAATACCTGGACCAGAGGGAAAATTTTCTAGAGCTCTAGCCTGGGCAGAAGCAGCCAATCAATTCAAGCCAGCAGGTTTGAACTGATTGGCTGGGAGCTTTTTCCAGCTGCGCAAAGGCTGCTGGGTATGAAGAAGTACCCAGCAGGGCTGAGCACATGGCTGGGAAGCTGTATGGCATGGCAGGCCAACTGAACAGCCCTGGGGGATGCTGTGGAGGCGGCGGCAGCAGCGGCAGCAACAACGCCAGCCCAGGCCACAAACGTGCCTCCCGATAAGTCGGGCAGCTAACTTTCATGTCCTATCTGTAGTAGCACAAAACAAGTATTCCTTCTTCTATATGACATTCTTTCAATATTTAATTATGGCTACCATATTGCATGTCTACCTTCTCTTCTCATAAAAGCTGATAGGAAGAGGATCCACCCCTTTCAAATATGGAGCTGGAGAAGAGTTCTATGGGTACCATGGCCTGCTAAAAATACAAGTCTGAACTCTCCCTCAAAGGCAGCATGACTAAATTGAAACTGTCATACATTGGACAGATCATGAGATGACATGACTCATTAGAAAAGGCAACAAGACTTGGTAAGATAGTGGGAAAAGAGGGAGACCATATTACAGGAGGGCTAATACAATCAAAGAAGCCACAGTCATGAATTTGCAAGACATTAGAAGAGCTGACGATAATAACAAGGACATTGGAGGTCTCTTACGGGTTCACCATAAGACAAGGTCGATGAATTAACAATAGCAAGACTAAATCCTCTCTTTTCCAAGCTAAATGGATCTAAATCTGGCCATGTGGTAAGTTGTTTTGAATTCTTTGAACTGATTTCAATGGCATTTTGTTAACGTTTTGTCAAATTGTTCTAATATCCTTTTATTCTGTTTAAGTTAATTGTCATTGTTTTCTACTACTGAAACTAGTTAAAATGATTTTATTGTACTCTACCCTGAAATTCTGAAACATGAGGCAAGATAGAAATATTTTAATAAATAAAATAAAGAAGACATTTACGTGGTTAATTTACTGAGATTTTTCTTTTCTCCTCACTACCCTCTCCAGAAAAGGAAGGCCACTTTCCAGAATTTTCTCCAGATATTCTCCACTGTTGCCCTAAAAGGTGGGGGACATTGAGGTTCACTTTCAATGCCAGCATTTCCTTAGAATTTGGAGGACTTATAGCTCTATGGAGGCCTGCAAGAGAAGGGTAACAACAGGACCTTTTAACCTATGTATACAAGTACTAACTGTAGAGAAGACGCCAGTTTAAAGTTAAGCAAAGTATTTTATTTGAATTGACAAACACACGAGGAATCAGACACTCTCAAGAACCATACACAGCTGTCCGAAAGTGAAGCAGGAAAGGTTGGATAGAGAGAGATTGGGATGGAAAGGGTGGTAGTTACCAGTCTTGAAGAAGGAGGTCAGAGCAGAAAGGCTCAGACTTAGTGTCTGAAGGTAGCACGGATCAATGAGAATCTGGGATAAGCCACATACTATATACTACATATTCCATATTATGTCCTACATTCTATGTATTAATATTGGCTGGGGTCAGAGATAGTTTTTTTACCATATTTTATACCCTGAAGGTATGCATTGACAAAGCTGTAATGGCTTTCTCACAGGACTGACAAAGCGGTTTGGAATGGGCTGATTGCTTTAACTCCAGAGTGACAAAACATTGATGGGATTCATGACAATCTCTTAACGTTTGGTCAAGTAGGAAATATAGGGAAGACCTCCACAGAGCAAGATCATATGGTCTCTGCTCACCAATCTGGGCAGTTTGTGTTCCATCGCACTCAAAAAATGCCAAGAGTCTGATGCAGTGAAAGGATTAACACAAACCCATCAGTGTTGGTGTTTCCCACATAATCCTATCTGGACTTTTCCCACCATCATGACCCCAAACAATGGCTGCTTTTCATCCTGGAGAGAAGTGACTAGTGGGGTGCCACAGGGTTCTCTCCTGGGCCCAGTGCTATTCAACATCTTCATCAATGATTTGGATGAAGGAGTGGAGGGCATGCTGATCAAATTTGCAGATGATACCAAACTGGGAAGGGTTGCTAACACACCAGAGGATAGGATCAAATTTCAATACGACCTTGATAGATTGGAGAGCTGGGCCAAAGCTAAAAAAAATGAATTTCAACAGAGAGAAATGTAGGGTCCTGCACTTGGGCAGAAAAAATGAAAGTCACAAGTATAGGATGGGGGACGTGTGGCTGGATAGCAGTACATGTGAAAAGGATCTAGGAGTCTTGGTAGATCACAAGCTGAACATAAGTCAGCAGTGTGACATGGCAGCCAAGAAAGCCAACACAATTCTTGGTTGCATCAATAGGAGTATGGTGTCTAGATCGAGAGAGGTAATGGTACCACTCTATTCTGCATTGGTTAGGCCTCATTTGGAATACTGTGTCCAGTTCTGGGCACCTCAATTCAAGAAGGATGTCAACAAGCTGGAGGGTGTCCAGAGGAGGGCGACCAAAATGGTGAAGGGTCTGGAAGCTATGCCCTATGAGGAGCGGCTTATGAAGCTGGGTATGTTTAGTCTGCAGAAGAGAAGGTTAAGAGGGGACATGATAGCCATGTTTAAATATTTGAAGGGATGTCATGTTGAGGAGGGAGAAGGCTTGTTCTCTACCACTCCAGAGACTAGGACAAGGAACAACGGATTCAAGCTGCAGGAAAGGAGATTCCACTTGAACCTCAGGAAGAACATCTTGATGGTCAGAGCTGTCCGGCAGTGGAATATGCTGCCTCCGAGTGTGGTGGAGTCGCCTTCTTTGGAGGTTTTTAAGCAGAGGCTGGATGGCCATCTGTTGGGAGTGCTTTGATGGGTGTTCCTGCATAGCAGGGGGTTGGACTCGATGGCCCCTGGGGTCTCTTCCAACTCTATGATTCTATGATTCTATGTCTCCAGTCAGCATGACCTTGATCATGTTTTCTGGTTATTAATCAGTCTAATTTACGAAAATTGCATAGCTCATATGAGGGGTGGTAGGGTATGGTAACACTACTAAATTTGAAGAGCAAGCACTGTTCCTCTGACCTACAGTGTCTTGGAATGCCATTAGATGAGAATCACAGTGAAAGATGAAAAATGGTGGTCATGCTATCAAAACAGTTCACATTGCTGCCACAACTAATGACAGCAAAGCAAAGCAAATTTGATCAGTCACTTTATTTAGATGCTACCTTTTCCCCAAGAGGAGTCAAGGCAGCTTACAGAATAAAAAGAAAAACAAGTAAAACCACACATAACAAAAAATGTAGAAAAAGTTAAGGTTAAAATAATATTAGACTGTCTATTGAATTAAAACCATATAAAACCTTAATGTAAAAGCATTGATACATAGAAAAAGTTAAGATAAAAATAATGTTAAACTGTCTATAGAATTAAAAACGTATAAAATCTTAATTTAAATGCACTGATACATAGAAAAAGTTAAGATAAAAATAACATCAAACTGTCCATAGAATTAAAACCATATAAAACCTGAATGTAAAAGCATCGATACGTACAAAAAAGATAAGATAAAATAATATTAAACTGTCTATAGAATTAAAATCATACTAAAAAAAATTAATGTAAAACACTGAGTAAAAACAGTACACTGCTAAAAAAGAGAGAGGAAAAAAAAACCTTCCTATTTGGCAGATTGGAATAGAGAAAAGTTTTGGCATTGCCACTGCTAATACAGAGTCCCACCGTCGAGAAAATGCTGGAGACAGCTTCCCATTTCGGAATTCTCTGATTAAATGCATACCACCTTCTACAACTGTGCTTCATGGCCTGCTTATATTAGCACCTACCAAAGGGTATCAAAAGCATGTACAAGCTTTTGCATTCTTCAAAACTCTTCATTGGGGCAGGTGTGACGTTGTGGTATTCTGCATTATTTTAAGGGGTTATTTGTATTACATCTCAATGATCATAAGACACTTTTCACAAGTGTCCTATTCTTGCAAAGAAGGGATAAATATCTAAAACTGATAACAAGTTTTCAAAAAATGCCACATAGCTGTCTACACTTTTGCAGTTTCACAACTCTACCAAGCAATTTTGCTAGATCAGCCCTCAGCTGTGCGATATAATAAAACACCAGTTGTAGCAATATGAGCATCAAGATCAGCTGTGATGATCCTAAAATGTAATTTTTCAAGACCATGCTTTTTTTAAAAAAAACAAACAAACAAAAAGCAGAGACTGTCGCATCGGGTATATTTCAGGATTCCAGATTGTTGCTTAAAGTCTAGCCCTGAGTAAGTTAATCAAAGTTCCATGACAGAGCAAGTCACAAAATAAACTGAGTCATGCCATTGCCAGCATGAATGTGATTTCAGATGAATGGAGCCATTGTGAACAGCTAGAAGGAAAATAGATTCAGGGTTTTATAGCAAGGAGGGCACCATTTTTCTTCTCTGTTACAGGATAGTTTCTGCTGACACTGCTTCTCAGAGCACAGGTCAGAAATTTCTCACCCTTTTATTTGACTTTTAATACCTGAAGAGTTGACCTCTATTTATTCACTGTAGCTATTCGGTGCTGGTCTATCTGTAACCTTGGTTGATTCTGATCAAGGCACAGCACTATATGATGGGGAGGAGAAGGGCAGAAGACAAAGATCAGCAGAAAAGGGCAACAGAAGTTAACCTGCTCAAATGACAAGTGCACTTGCCAATAAAGTAATGGCACAGCAGAGAGATACAGAATTTTGAGCTGTGATGAAAACCCAGTCCCCTGTGTGAAAGCCTTGTCACAGAGAAGAAGATATTCCAGGAAGATAGCACAACAAGGAAGTCTTCCCAGTTGAATTTCTCCTTAGATTTTGTCACCTGAAATGATCCAGTCATATACAAAGAACAAAACTGATACATTTTGAATTTTCTTCTGCTCTTCCATGTTTTGTATGGGGCATCCTATATGTGCAATTTCTTCACTGAAGTTGCCAATGTTTGCCCAGTATGTGGTGTGGATTATAATTTGAGTTGTAAAGGGATCTGTAATCTGTAGATATTACAGGGTGTGTTCTGTAAGTAGATACATCAGGTAACCACCTTTGCTGAAATGAAACAGGTCTGGATCTGTTCAGAGCCACAATAAAAGAAAAGAGAGCTACAAATGTACCAAATAAATAAACAGTATTGAATAATACCTTTATTGGATCAGTAAAATATTTTATATAAAAAAGATATCCTGAATCAACTCATTTGAAATAGAATGTTGGAGGAGAGTTCTATCAATATCACAGTCTGTCAAAAAGAGAAATGAATGGGTCAGACCTGAACCTCCTCTAGAAACCGAAATGACTAACCTGAGGCGATCATTACTTTGGACATCATGAGACAGCCTGACTCATTAGGAAAGACGAGAAGGCCTAGAAAGGTGGGAGACCATAAGACAAGAATAAAAATGTGCTATAGGTAAATCAATTCAATCAAGGGAGTCATAGTCCTGAGTTTGTCTTTCATTCATAACATAGCTATAAGTTGATGCAGATTGACAACAAGTACTAACAACTCTTCATCTGCTGGACATGATGACCTCAAGAGAGAGTCTACAAACTTGAAGAACTAAGAAAGGTAGGAGTTATGTGCTTTGAAAAATGGTAATGAATAGTTCACTGAGCAACTGTTAGTTCTTTGCCTAGAGAGATAGAGAGAGCAAATTGTTTCCACATCCTGAGGTGAGAACTGCTTGATGCCAATATATCTGAAGCTCATTCTCCAAGTATTCAGATTCCATCTTGAAACTTCAGTTTAGATCCTATGCTTTCAAGAACTATCCAGAATGATTTGAGGTTTTTTGTTTGTTTGTTTGTTTCTCCAACTATGCCCACCGTGATGAAGAATCTTTGAAGATTCGAAAGCTTTTATGACATCTACTGATCCATAAAGTTATTCTCCAGGCCTGGTTTTTGATTTTGCTAATGGACCACACCATTGTGTTCCTTTCTTTTAAATAAATAAATGAGTTTTAAGGTCACACTAGGCAATAGATTTAGCATATTTAGATGAAGTACTCCCTCAAGTGGTGACAGGTTGTCTGTTTGTCATAGGACATGATTGTCCTCAATTGCCTTTCTTTGCAGTAAGTGTGCTTTGTTGTGAGATTGGTCACTAGAAAGTGAAGGCAGACTTAATTTACAGGTCTGGTAGCTGAAGCATGTATTTCTGAAGAAACTCCCTTTTGAGATGGAAAACAGATTAACTGCAAGGCTTATGCATTTCCCTTAAGGTCTACTTTGACTCCCTTTGGCATCACTTGGTGACATTTCTGCAGGAATGCTAAAAGATAGTAGTATAAATTTTGAATTTAGATGCATCCCTAGTTTAGACATTGTTCTTTCTTTTTTCTTTTTTTTTTGGTCCAATTTTGTATGACATGGCCTTGAGGCTGTAATGATTCAGAGGGAGGGTGTTGGGCCTCAGACATTGTGAAAGCTACGAGTAGTCCTTGTTGAAGCCTGTGTGGTATCTGGCATAAGAATTATTCATGGAATTATTCAGTCAGTGTGGTCAAGAATTCATCCTTTATGAGAATCTGTTTCCCCCACTCTTTGGTGTCTGTCTGAAGGACAGCTGTGTATATTTTGGCTGGATTGTGGCATGTGGGATATGTATTTCTCCCATAATTTTAAGAGCTGTGTGTATGTGTGTGTGGTAAAGTGTACTGGATAACTGGAGAGTGTATGGCTTTTGGCAACTTAAAGAATGAAGAAACAAATGTAGTCAGTTTTCAACACTTTGACTTCTGGGCTAGAACATTGTATTGGTGGTTTTGTGTGTGCACAGGGGAGAATTACACATTATTCTAGGTATGCCACAGAATAGGATCCTGGTCAGAGCAGCATCCCTGGTACAGTTTATTCAATGTAGTTTTCAGTATGAAGTATTGGCCGATGGGGAGAAATCCTGCATGTGAATAACTATCCTTAGTATCAAAGTGTTGTTTTATTAAAATTCAATCCACAGGGTAATTGAAGCCAATGGGAAAATTTTGGAGTATCTCTGAAGTTTCAGCACAGAAGGTAGAATGCTGTTGGCGAAATACTGTATCAGGAAATGACCTGATACAGAATCATATAGCACCATGGATTGATTTTTAAAAAGAAAGAAGGAAAGAAGGAAAGGGCGCATTCATCATACAGGCTTCCCCCACTTATCTGACAAGTTAGGGACCAGAATGCCAAACGGAATTGGTTGAAAAGTAGAACCCATGTACTGTACTGTAGGGAGCATGAAAGACTTACAGAGGTTCACTTGGGACCACTGCATGCAAAGTACCCCAGCCAGCTTGGTGCCTTTTTAACAATCTTTTTAAACAGTCTTAGCTGAGGCTAATATGTCTCCTCTGAACGAATGCTTGGAGGAGGGAATGGGCTGGGTGAAGAAAAACAAATTGAAAATTAATCCAGACAAGAGAGAGGTGCTTACCATTAAGGGTCCCAATCTGGAGTTGGAAGCATGTTAACGAGTTCTAGATGGGATCACACTCCCCCTGAAAGACTGTGATCACAGCTTGTGAGTCCTCCTGGATCTGTCCCTCCAAATCCCCTCCAGGATCACCTCCTCCCATACAATCCTTCCCATATACTCAGGACCTGGGGTGGGGGGCATTTACTGGACTGGCCAGGACAAGACTGGCAATGGTCACACAGAGGACCTTCCTGTCAGCTGCCCCTCGTCTGCGGAATGACCTGCTGGAAAATATTTGACAACAAAATATGCTGTCTAAAGTCAAAAAAGTACTAAAGACTATCTCCTTCAGCAGGCCTAGCCAGTCTATTTTTAATTATGATGGATGTATCTGTATTTTAAATTATTGTATGTGTTTTTACTGTATTTTAATGTACCACATGTTCTAACTGCATTTTCATTTATGTTGTACCCTGCCTCATGCCTTGGGGAGAGGCGAGTAAGAAATAATCATAATCATAATCACTATTATAATAATAATTCTCCTCTCAGCTCACCTTACAAGTGGCACATGCATGTGAGCAGTTTCAAGTGAACCTCAATATGTAAGAACTGTCAAAAAAGCAGAACCCTAGTTAAATTAATGGAACTTGTCCTTAATTTGGAACTGTCAAAAGAGTGAATCATCAAATAATGCGTCCAAAAGCAAGGGCTTCCTGTATATTCAGGCAAGGTTTGGGCACTGACTGCTTCTAATTGCTTAATTAATATTTCAGTATTTTTTTTTAAAAAAAAATACTGCTTCACAGCCAAGTAGTCCAGATAGCTGATGGAGAATTTTATAGCACATCTTTGGCAGAGATTTCTGATTTTACTGGTCTATTTATGTACAGTGCCATGTACTCTGATGGTTCCAAATAAATCAATAAACAAATAAGCAAGCAATAAATACATTTAAAATGCAACTTTATCCCCTGTGATTTTTGGTTTCGTCCAGCGGGTGAAGAAACCCTAAAGAAATGGCTGTTCTTATTGGCTGAGTTCAGAAAGAGAGGAATAGCTGGAGACAGGAAGGACTCCAACTATGAGGGATAAAGATTAGGCCCTTTTCACTTTGAAGAAGATGGCAGAGTTTTCAATTGTGTATTAGGAGGTTAGAAAAGGATAAAACAGTTAAATTTCCTTTATGGATATACATCTCTGCTATTATCTTTTATTTGAGGCTTTGCATCCAGTTGTTGCAATATAACTGAGGAGCACAAGCAGAAAGGTCCTGAAATCAAGTACTGCTCTAGGACTTCATTGGATGCATGGAACTTTTGGGAGAGTGCATATGTATAAAATTTGATATAAAACTTGGTGTTTGTTATTAAATTCTGATTATGTTGGCAATATCCAATTGCGGTTGGCCCTAGAGAACCCAGAAAGTGGTAAACAGTAATAATAGAACTGCAGTCACGGTTTGGAAAAGTTATATATTTGGATTACAACTCCCAGAATCGCTCAGCCAGCGAGGATAAAGAGAGAATGATACAGTGAATGTGATTGTGTTTGCAATATTCAGTTATGGTTGGTCCTAGAGAACCTAGTGAGAGGTGAACAATAGTGATAATTGAACTGCAACTACAGCTTGGAAAAGTTATATATTTGGATTATAAACCCTGGAATCCCCCAAGTAGCATGGATAGATAGAGAATGGATTTTGCCAGTGGTGAGTTGACACACTCAGCCTGATGGAATATCCAAAAATACAGGAACACCTACTGTACCAAACTACTACGAACAATGCCCAGGTCACTCTGTGCCACACTTCTGAGAACAGAAGAACTGATGAAGAATTAAATTTCCCAGATTGATTTAGAACCAGGCTCAGCAAGTTCATTTCATTTTTTTTCAGAAGTTTCAGTAACAGATGTTAAATATGATTTTCTTTAGCTGAAAGTTCTCTACAAAGCTATTCCAGCAAGGGCCTGACCAGAGACTTTCAGTCTGATAACAGTGGTAGCTGCTTATTTTTAGATCCTTATGTATTGTAATAATAGTTCTGTGTCAACCCATTGTTTATAGAAGATCAGATCTAGTTTCAGAAATACAGATGAAGTCACATCTTTAAGAAGGAACTATCAAATCTTATCCTCCCACATGTCTTGAACACATGGAAAATGAAAAACCAAACAAATGACCTCAAAATGACTAGGCCTGATGTCTAGGCATTACCTCTGCCAAGAAAGATTTGGTAGTTGGAGAGGATTTGCCAGATTTGAACCATGCACGCACACACAATTTTTGTGCAGCACACTTTTGTCTGATGCAGTCCCCCACCCCTGCTGTGGCACTATGAGAAAAGAAGTTGTGGCTGATGAATTTTTCTTTTGTACAGCGGTACAGAATATTATTATTCACTGGAATGAATTTCAGAACATTACACCTATTGTAAATTAGAGTGAGGTCTACTTCTGCTCCAAAGTTCAAGACATCATAGACCTCCTTGCCAATGCTGGATTCTTACTCTTATGAAAAGGAGGGAACGGATGAGGACAGGACTCATTAGAAATAGAAGATAACTTGTAGGCTTCATTCCTAAGGCAGTTCAATACGCTATGGCCCGCATCCCAGTGTCATCCCAGCAGCAACTTTGCCAGGATGGGAGCATGGATGCCAATGCTCCCCCTCCCATTGGCTTGCTCACTGCAGAAGGAAGCATGATGGCTCTGCCTCTTCCTGCTGCAATGCAACCAAGTACTGTCCCAGGCTTCCTGCTGTGCAGGAAGCTCAATCATTCTACTTCCAGGGACTCTGCAGCAGGATGGCAGTGGGATTGACGGTCATTGATGGGGAAAATCAATCAATGATTTGTGATGTGATTACATTGCCTGGGGACAGGAGAAGGACAAGACTGCAACAATGTTGTGCATAAATGTGATGGAACAGAAAGGACTTGAGACTGGGAGACAATGGGAACATACTCATCTCATGCATCCTGACTCATTGGATTGCCAGAGTGCAAAGTGGAGAGGGTTTCTGTATCTTTAATGGGCATGTGGAAATGGGAAATTAAGCAGTAGTTGCTTGATATGCAGTTATAGGACAAACAAGACCTGCTGAAATTCACACTTCTGCACAATTTAGTAAAGGTTCAGGAGTCCACTCAAGTTTTTGCTCTAATCTTTACATAACTTTTCTGAATATCCTGACTTTACTGATAGGACCTGGTTTAGGGAACCACATTTTCATCTTGGAATTCAAGGACAAATAATTATTATAGTTTTAACTCTGCTGGAGGAGAAAATAAATCTTTCTCCACAATATTCTCCCTGCATTTGAAATTGTTACTAGGCTGTACACTCCAACTCCATGATATGGTTTAATTGGCAAAATATATATAATAGGCATGAAATATGAATTATATCCTGCTATGGCTGGGAAGTCCGCTGACAAAGATGAACTGGCTGCAGACGTGTGTTGCAAAACTAGACCTAGCATGACTAGGTCTTAGTCAGGGAAGCTCTGGTGACAATGGGCTTGCAAATGTCCCTCAACGACTTGATCCTTAAAGATAATAGCATCTGAAACTGCTTCCATGGAATGACTGATTGTCTTGGACCTTCTTCCTCCATCCACCAGAACTCTCATTTTGCCCCCACACCTGTCCTGCCATTAAGGAGCTATCATGATTCCCATCAGTCCTTTGTCACCTAATGCGAAGGTCATTAGCTTATTCCAGACCCATTGTCTACTCTGTGGACACCATTGTCTACTCTGACAGGGAACTATTAACACTTTCCCTCTCAGTCTGGAAAAAGAGTATTTAAACCCTGGCTCTGGGCCAGGAAGCTAGAAGCACTCTAGACATAGGACATCACTCTGCTGCTCTGATTTTAGTCTGAGCCACGTCACTTTGTCTCTTCTCTTCAGATAGGTAAATATCACCCACTACACCTTAACTTCTTGCTATCCATTTTTTCCTCCCTTTCCTTCAGTTAGCCTTGTGTGATTGTGAGACTGCTTGGATCTTGTGTGCATGTGATTCTTAATGTCCCCAATAAAACAAATATTCTTTGAAACTCCAACTCATGTCCTTGCATTAGTACCAGTATATACAGGTGTAAAAGATCCTGCTAGGTTACTACCCTCTTGCAGGCCTCCCCTTTGAGCTAATATTTCCCACTGTGTCACGGAGTCACTAGCATCGTGGAGGGACCCCTGAGTGACCCACATTTTGGGTAACAAGATGGTCTGAAATGTCCCAGCTGAATTATCCTATAGAACAGACCTGGGTTCTGAGAACCATGAGGGTCCCTGGAGCTCTCACAGGGGGTCCACAAAGCCCTGCTGCTGGACACCAACACAATGGCAGCAAAAGGGATGTGGCAGCAAGGGTGTGTGTGGGTGCCTAAGCTAATTCCTCGTTTGCAAACTGCTCCTTTGTTGTTCTCCCCAATGGGCTTTTCCTACCACCAGAGAACCTCTTGTTGACTTGGAAATGAATAATTGAGAATGTTCATTCTGACTTTAGCAGGGATGGTTCTGCTGATCCTTCCTCACTGAATTTTTCAAAATATGCTCCACTAGATGAAAAGGTGAATTCATAAAATCATAAGCCAGGGTAGGGTACTTTTAATACTGGATATTGAAAACAACAATCCTAGCATAACAGGTTTGATTACACCCCCTTGTCATCATCATTCATGGGCAGGCATTTTTGCCCAAAGTGACTAATCTTATAAGCAGATGTTGTAATGGTAATATACCAACTACCTGGAAAGCCAGTGGTTTGCTGTTGGCTGAAATAGCTGAGGTCATGGAGTCTTTCTTCAGCAGGACTCAGTAGACACTTAAGTGACAATCCTATCTTTTTCAATCTGGAGAAAAGAAAAGGAGAAGTTTTGGTGAAATCAACATCTGTTAAATATGAAATGCTGGCTCATCAAACATTTGGCATCCAGAAGCAGCCACCTATAAATCTCCCAGAAGCTGCTGAAAGTTCTCATTGCTATAACCATTCAGTCTCTTTGACTGGCAGTACTCTTGACTTGCCCTTGACTTTTGACTTGTCTTTTTGCCTCTGATTACCTAGACTACTGGCTTTATGTAACAACTTCTGGATTGGCTGAGCCTGTGCTTCTCTTCATCATTCTGGATTATCTATGAATGACCTGGACTGGGTTGATTTACTTGAAGCTGTTTCCCTTAACAATATCCTGTCTCTCTGAACACTTGCTGCCTGGAGGCATAGAAGATCTGTTCCCTCTGTTCGTGCACAACCTACTTACTTCACTGAAGCAGTGGCTAAGGGAGAGTGGAAATGCCAGGCAGCATCTAGCTGTGTTCCTGCAGTGTAATACAGAAGATGACGTCATCTTCTTGGACCCCTGGAGCAGGGATGTCAATATCCAATCTTTTTGTCCTTGAAAATGGGAATGAATTATTTTTGTATTTTTCTCTCCACTGCAGAAAACAGCAATCTTGTACCCAAACAGTGGTTATGTAGAAACAATATTTTTTGCACAACTCTCACCCCACAACTGTCATATAACAAACCCATGTGTATGTCTGCACAGAATAATTTCCTCAAAAACTCTTTAGGATGTACAACTAGTAGGCAAAAACTGTACAAACTTTTTGCCACTGTGTTATTCTTCTTGACCAGGTTTCCTGAGTGCTGAGAAGCCCATTTTCAGCCAGAAAATGAGTAATAGTGAATATTCTTTTCATCCCTTCACTAGGATGCATTTTTTCTTTCTGTGCCTGATAGCAGAAGCACAAATGAAAGCTGCATGATCACCCCTATACTACTCTGCTACTAAAGGCCTGAGGGGGAAGGCCAGATGGCAGAGGGGTAAGTGTTGTGGGGAGGAGTCTTTGCAGATGGTGCTACTAGATACCTATAACCACGAAGCCCACATAAGAATCTGCAGAGGAGTAATTTGCCATGGCAGCTGTGTAAGCCAGTGGCAACATTCAGCCACAGGATGTATGTAAGTATGTATGTATGCATTTGATTTACATCTCACCTTTTTTTTAGGGCTGGGAGGCAAGATGGCCTCCAACAAAGAAAAACAAATAACAATCAATCAATCAATCAATAATAAAAAACAAAAAACTCTTTCATTTAAGTCTATGCAAACAGATTTTTTAAAAAACCTAATAAAGTTGTAATGTGACCTAGTAGCCATCATAAACAGCCTAGTTGGTTTCCCAGTGCATTAAAATAAACTAATTCTATTTTATAAATGTTCAAATAAATGCCCTGAAACAAACTACAAAGCTGCCGGACCCATTCCAGCCAACTTCTTCATCACAATCCAAGCCGGAGAAGAGCTAGGGAATCATTAAGCTGACTTTGGAATGAACTGAATGTTAAGAAGTCACCAGGACTTATATTCTATACCAGGAGAGTGTGGATCTCTGTTTTATCACTGCTTCACATGTATTTTGCAGTGAGTTTTTGGTCAAATCCACATGGCATACTGTTACACTGTGACTTGGGGGTCCCGGGAGGGGCGCCCAAATAACCAAAACAAACACAACAAAATGGGGAAATTAGCTGGAGCACTCTCTTGGCTAACGAGAGGCAGGGTAACTTAGTGGGGATCTTTTACCCAATGTATACAGCGTCAGGTCAGTGAGCAGTCAGACAGTTCAAACTAACAATATTTATTAAACAATTATTAAGAAAGACACAGCCTCACTACTAAATAAGAAATGGAAAAGAGAGTTTTGGGGAATGGGTGATATGCCACCTTTCTCGTAGTCCTGAAGAAAGCCAATTGGAGAGAAGGAAACTCGGCGTGGCTGCCGAGGGGAGCTCGCAGAAGTGGCAGCAAGGTGGGATGAAAGTCCAGCAAGAGATCCAAGCATTCCAAGCAGTCCAAGGACCTCTCGGAGCTAGGGGCTTTTATTAGTGCCACAGGGTTCTGTCCTGGGCCCGGTGCTGTTCAATATCTTCATTAATGACTTGGATGAAGGAATAGAGAGCATACTGATCAAATTTGCAAATGACACCAAATTGGGAGGGGTTGCTAATACGCCTGATGACAGGATCAAAATTCAAAAGGACCTGAACAGATTGGAGAGCTGGGCCAAGGTTAACAAAATGAACTTCAACAGAGAGAAATGTAAGGTCCTACACTTAGGCAGAAAAAATGGTATGCAGAAATATAGGATGGGGGACACGTGGCTGGCTAACAGTACGTATGAAAGGGATCTAGGAGTCTTCATAGACCACAAGCTGAACATGAGTCAGCAGTGTGATGCGGCAGCCAAGAAGGCCAACGCAATTCTTGGTTGCATCAATAGGAGTATGGTGTCTAGATCGAGGGAGGTATTGGTACCACTCTATTCTGCATTGGTTAGACCTCATCTTGAATACTGTGTCCAGTTCTGGGCACCCCAATTCAAGAAGGATATGGATAAGCTGGAGCAGGTGCAGAGGAGGGCAACCAAAATGGTGAGGGGCCTGGAAGCCATGCCCTATGAGGACAGACTTAGAGAGCTGGGTATGTTTAGTCTGCAGAAGAGAAGGTTGAGAGGGGACATGATAGCCATGTTTAAATATTTGAAGGGATGTCATGTCGAGGAGGGAGTGGGCTTGTTTTCTCCTGCTCTTGAGACCAGGACAAGGAGCAATGGATGCAAGCTGCAGGAGGGGAGATTCCGCCTGAACCTCAGGAGGAATTTCCTGACAGTCAGGGCTGTCCGACAGTGGAATGTGCTGCCACAGAGTGTGATGGAGTCTCCTTCTTTGGAGGTTTTTAAGCGGAGGCTGGATGGCCACTTGACAGGAGTGCTTTGAGGGTTTTCCTGCATGGCAGGGGGTTGGACTGGATGGCCCTTGTGGTCTCTTCCAACTCTACATTTCTATGATTCTATGATTCTATGATTAGGGGAGAAATGACCATGGGCTAGTCTGGTCTTGGGCGAAAACAATAAGTTTTGGGCTAGAGACAATGTCTCTGAAAGGTCAGAATTTACATGATTGAGTTATGGTCTGTATTGACAATAGTATGGCCAGTATGTAGATGCAGCTAGCTTGGCAGTTTAAGCACTTATCTCGCCAAGGTGCCCTCTCGGGGCAGAGGTCTCTTTGTTTTAATAAAGACGGTCTTTGTTTCGGGAGGTCCCCTAAAGCAGATCTGGCAGTTTCTGGCTTGCCTTGGTATAAACAAATGTGACTCAGCAGATAATAGCCATGCCTAGCTTCGGGCTTGTTTGGTGGCCTCACAAACACTTGGCTGGTGGCAGAGCAGGGCCGAATTATGATATCAAAATGATATCTAAGGTTACCAGAGGCCAGGCCAGTTCACGGTGGTAACAGTACCACTAGGAGAGAGCCTTCACAGTCATGGCCAAATAGAATGGGGCAAGTGGGAGCCCATCTCAACACCTGAAACCTATTCCTAGCCCGTTCCAAAGCATGTCTTTTCCAAAGCTCTTGAATTCTCAAATTAGGTATTTGTAATTCAAGTCTGAGATGATTATACCTGGCTTCCCTCCTTCCCTTTTTAATCAGTCCCATTGTCTAATGTGAGCAGCTGTTAAGCTGGTGATCTGGACCTTACCCAAAAGGAAAATAGTCAGTTTAATCACATACTCCTTGGCCCTTCCCGCTGACAATAGCTTGGACCTATCAAACCTATCGCTTCAATGCTGTTTTCACATTTACTCTCAGATATGTTGTGTCCCTTCTTTCTCCCAGATATGTCACAACTGCTTTCTTTCAGTATCCCTTTTCTACTTTTGTATGACATCAGCTGCATTTATTTCTGTGACCTTGGTTTCTGTACATCTCCTTTGAAGAATGTTTCCTCTGTTATTTCTCTTCGAAATATCTAATTCCTTTGGGAATAAGTGATTTTTTTAAAAAAAATTCCTCAACAACTGTGGATTCTTTTGCAGTCAATCATAGTATCTGCTACAAAGTTTGTGTAGTGGCCAGTTGGAACATTTTATAGTTGGGATTCAACAGAAAATATATGCATCATGCTTCACTGAAGCATGAAATACACTGTCTTTCTTTCTCAGCCTGACCTACCTTACAGGGTTGTTTTGATGATGAAATGGATAGCAGCAGAGACAGGTTGGCTACTTTGAACTCTTTAGAAGAGGAGTGGAATAGAAATCTGACAAATATGTAAATAAAACTAGTGGAACAATATTGCAATCAAAGCTCACAGGCACATGTCAAAGGCCTATGGGCATCTGTGATCAATGATCTATGTACATGTGTATCAGATGGAAAAACAGAGTTTTAAACCAGTGTATCCAAGAATGTGGCTGCTTTGCCTGGCTTCTTTCATTACCATCATTCTATTTATATTGTAAATCCAGGAAAGTAAACTCTGGAGATAACTTGTTATTGCTAGTATAACTACATCAGTTTAGAGGAGGAGGTATCAGCATGGTGATAGAGAGGCCATGAGTGCTGTGATGACCAGAGAGCATTATCAGCAAAATCTGTCTTTGTCAAGAGATAATGGCCTCAGTCCTATTATTACTTCCAACTACTGCAGACCTAATGAATCAGGAGAATTTGCCTATTCGTTGACTCACTATTGAACCATTGATTCAGTGCTTTTATTCTTATTGGCAGCAACTGAAAAGATTCCGGTCAATGCTGGCCTGAAGGCTCCCAAGCTGCTCAGGAGCCAAAAGGGCAGATTCATCTCCAGACAGAGACAGAGACAGCTTTAGGCATCATGCTCCTACTGCTACACCCCACTGAAGAGGTGAACTACACCTACGTAATTGATCCTTACATTGACATAAGTCACCAAGAGGATTCCTGCCTGTGTTTTAAGAACACCATCTAGGCTGCAGCTCTTGTAGGAATATTTGGTATCTATATCAATCAGAGTGCAGTACAGTCAGTGCAATATGAGTTTGTGGTAGAAGACAGAAGAAAACACCCAGAATGCCCCCTGCTTTGTCTCCTGCTTTGGAAAAGTCTGGCACCTAGTGACTGAAAATGGTATTGCAGGCTCATGCTCAATTTTAATGAACAAAAAGACTTAATGCTTTTTAAATGTAAATATTCTCTTGGTATCCTTGCTATGTTGTAAGTTTCTAAGTTTTAGAGTCATAACTAGCAACATAGCTATGACATGTGTGCACATGCATACAGAGACTGTAATTATTATTGTTAGATTTGTTAGAATTTTTTTTCTAAGCCTTGGACGGTCAACTTTTCACACAAGTATTGTAGCTGTGATTATTAAATAGTGGCTTCATTAGATAACTCTTACCCAATTCTCAGCTTGCTACTCTAGTTCTTTTCTACCTGAAAACAAATTCTACCAGAATCTGGGACAATCAAGGTATAATTCTAGACGTTAATCAGAATCAAGCCTCACTGAGTTCAATGGGGCTTTCTCTCAGGTTAGGATTCATAAGATTGCAGCCTTATTCCTTTACAGACTGCATTTAAACCCAGGGTGCTACTTTGCTTGCTCCATTAATTGAACAAGAATTTTGGCTGTTTCATTTGTCAAGTGGAAGCAAACTTACTTTCATTAATGAAGCAGCATTTCCATGTTTTGCATGAATTAATTATGTTCAGGAATGCATTATAAGTTATCTATGTTAACTTAAAAAAAAAAACCCAGCTGTATTGCATAGTTTCAAGGATTACTTTTATTATCCTTTCTGGCATGAGTAAGATTTCCTGCAGTATTTCTTTTGCCTCTCTGGAGAGATGTTGATGACTGTTTCTACTATTTGACCTACTACCTGTTTTTCATGATAGTGAAGCAAAGAAGGGACAAATAGCGGTATCTTCCATCCACACATGACCTTTTGCAATATCATCCATAGTAGTGCTTTTTGATCATCTTGTACAAGAAAGGAATTCTTGTTAACAAAAGTTCTAGAACGGTGGTGCATCTAAAAATTTAAAACAGTCATTATTAATATATTATGTGAAACAAGTGAAGTAGTTTGCATGCATCCCTGATTGGCAACCACTTCCTGAGGTCTGGAAAGAGCTCACAGATGTGCTTTGTGCTGAGGTGGACTATTGGCCCATCAGACGAGTAATATTTGTCATGATGAACTGAGCAGATGTACAAATCTACAGTCTTATGCCTTACACCTATGCCACTTAGGGATGAACAAGTCTCTAAATGTCTGGATTTCCCATTTTCACAATCCTCAGTTGGCCACATTGCATTCCTGGATCAGTCTGCTATTTCTTCAGAAGTCAGCACCAAATTTCACACAGGTGTGGACATTTCTCCCAGTGAATGTATTTTGGGGTATATTTTGTCCTTATATACTCTTGAATCCTGTTAGGGCACTATGTAAGTATAAAAACAGTTGTATCATGGAAAAATAGTCACACTTTCTCAATGTTTGCACAAGTGCTGTCCCTATTGCAGCTGATTGTTCTACAAGTGTGCTTGTGGCCCTCTCTCACACATCCTTTTGATTTTGGGGCTGTGGAGCTAAAGGACTCCACAGGTAAATACAAGGTACAGCTGTAGGTTCCTGTACAATTGTGCCGATGCACCCATAATCTATGGGACAATGGTATAGGATCTTGGCCATACAGTATTATTTTTTAACCAGATGTGGGGGGTTTTCTACACGCAAACATGGATTTTGTGCTCTCTTTCCCCATTAAAAAGACACATTTTTATATTTTGCTTTTTTGGTTTAGAGAACATTATGGAATTCAGAGAAGTGTAGAGAAGTCTGAAAGGACAAAACTCACAAATGTTTAGGTACTGAGTTGAAAACAGAATATTGGGTAAATTTTTGTCAGCAATTGATGAACAGAAATTGCTACTCATAATTTTTATTATCATTCCCCCTCCCCTCCCCTCCCCTCCCCTCCCCTCCCCTCCCCTCCTCCACTCCTTAGTGATCCCCATTCCTTATAAGGCCTTTTAATAACTCATGTGATACTTTAAGAC
The DNA here is from genome assembly GCA_948472985.1 of Iguana delicatissima. Classification (NCBI taxonomy): domain Eukaryota; kingdom Metazoa; phylum Chordata; class Lepidosauria; order Squamata; family Iguanidae; genus Iguana; species Iguana delicatissima. The sequence goes on along the minus strand of CAOKZL010000983.1, from coordinate 375,721 downwards.
ATTTTAATGAGCTCTCCTAATCCCAGTTCAACTCCTTAATGTATTCAATGTTCATGTTTCGATGAAAAAAAAAGGGGGTCAGGAACACACAGGTCAAGACATTGCTGCCAATATCCTCTCCCTGAGAAATGTACCTTTGCAAAGACGGCAGACCTGCCAATGGGATGAGTTCCCTGGAGATGGAGGTAGTTGATCCAATCTTAGGTGACATGGATATTTCCAAGCAATGAATTGAATTGCAAGGTAAAGAGGGGAAGAAGAAGTCCCAGGGCACTCTAGACAATGGTCTTGGACATGCAAAACATAATCAACATCAGCTAAACCAATTAGGTCTACAAGTCATCTGCTGTCTTCAGCAAGCTCCCTCTGTCTAGACACAAACTAAGTGTTCCTCGGAGAACCTGTTCAACACAAAATGGAGGTGAAGGCCATGGCAGATGATTAATGCACAGCCTCATTCACTTATTTTACAGCCACTTTTTCCCTATTCCCTGTTCATGTGGTAACGATCATGCTGCTTGTTTTAAAGGGCACCATTTGTTTTCAGTGTTTCCTTCACAGATTGTAGCTGTTTTCCTGCTCTTGTTCTGTTGTGATTTCACGACAAACCCCATCTTGGAACTGAGGGAACTAGCAAACAGGATTGGCTGGTAGGGGCAACATCTTCATGGCCTAGAAGTTTGGTTTGGTTTGAGAGAATACGGGTCTCAGAATGCGCGGCTTCTGTCATATGTATGCTTTGGTATATGTAAATAGTATAGTTGGATTAGATCAAATAGGACATTGCTTGTGAAGTGCTATTATGTATCCTTTGTAACCAGCAACTTTGTATCTAGTTGAAATCTTCAAAGTATCCCAGGTCTCCAAATGGTTAATTGCGGTATGTTCAATGTCTCTTTGTCTTGGGAAAAAATGAAAGAGATCAAGGGGTGGGGGTACAGCAAAGTAGCAAGGAGGTGTTATGAGAATCAGCTATGCACAGATAAAGGTACAGGAATTTGCACTAGCTCCCATGATGAAAGATATATAAATAATTATTAAGCCTAGGAAAATGCCTATGCCAGTAGAGTGACTTGGTATGTACCACTTTTTAGCCAATCATTGACATGCACACCAAAATGTGTATGACAAGATATAAATCCTGTAACCAACCTAAATGCTTTAGTCTCAGCAACTTTTGGAAAAGTGGCTATGTTACTCGCTTTGCTAAAATACGTGCTTCTGTTTGAAAATCTGAGTGAAGTTTTGGAGAGCAAATTATCCAGGACATGATAATGGGGTGTAAAGTCAGGCCTTTTGATGGCCCCCATGATAGTGGGATAAACTAAGGATAAGAATGAAAGAGCTGGGCCTTGATAGGTCTTTAAGTTACATAAGACCACAGCAAGTCTTAAGGCTCTATATTCTTAGTGCCATCATAATGTAATGTAATATTTATATGAAGGTTAAGCGGACACCTTCCATGCTGTTCTGTTACTATGTCATGGATTCTTTTTGTCCTAAGCTTACTCCTCCTCCTTAATCCAGTTGAACTAGAGCCCTATATAGCTTTTCCAAAATAAGGTAAGTAAGAATGGTATGAGAAGGGCATGGAAACCTCATCCATTGTTACTGCAGTTTAGGCCTCCTTGGAGATACCCCTAGATATCACTTTGATATCAATAATTTGGCTTTCTTCCACCATCTCTCTTCACGTGTTTGTGAGGCCCCGGACAAGCACAGAACCAGGCTTGGCCATCAAACGCTACAATATCCCAAGACAATACAGGCAGGCCAGAAATAGCCAGATCACCTCTTTAGAAGACCTCTTTGCAAACACCTTCATTATGTATGCACGCTGTTTACATAGGACTCCCTGCCCCAAGCAGGTAACTTGGCAAACTAGAAGCTCAAATGCCAAGCACTGAGCATTTGCATACAATCTACCTCTTTGTCAATTCAGACTTAACTCAATCATGCTAAAGTGTGACCTTTCTGAGACATTGTCTCGCACCCAAAACTCATTGTTGTCCCCAAGTAAGGCATAGCCTGCAGTCACACAGCCCTATAAAAACCCCTGATTCCGAGAGCTTCCTTGGATTGCTCCTCAGTTCCATCCCACCTTGCTGCCGCTTTGCTTGGTGAGCCTCCCCTCAGCTCCAGTAGCTGAGACCGCAGCTTCCTCGGATCACTCCCGAGTTCCAACCCCCTTGCTACCACATTGCTTGGCAAGCTTCCACTCAGCTCCACGTGCTGAGATACACCGAACCCCAGCATCGCTCTCTATCTTCTTCCAGGCTTCAATGTCGTATCACCCAAACCAACTATCCCTCTGAAAATCCCGCTATCTTACTCACACTTTTATTTTCCTTAGTTATCTGTGTGCGTGTGTTGCTTACATTGTGTGCCTGTATTTAATAAAGATCATTCATTGCTTTTAAACTGGTCTGCTCCTTGACTTGGCCTGACCCCATAAACACTGGGTTACAAGATCCTGCTAAGTTACCCTGCCTCTCGTAATGCTAAAGCAGTGCTCTGAGCTAATTTTCTCCACCTATAGTTGAGCACATTTTGGTGTCCCTCGTGGGACCCCCAGTAAACAGGGTAACACCATCCTCAGCTTCCTTATCATTGTCTTCCAAACATGATGCAAGGTTGCCAGATCTCAGGGCTCGGCTGCAAGTCTCAGGGTCTTAATCTCTGGTTCTTAAGGCAAAGGGGAAGAATCTCTGGACAAGAGCACTCCCTTGAAAAGTATGGGTAGAATTCTCTATCGCAGTCTACACTGCATAATTTTAGGCGTACTTAGCAATGTAACAGAGCTACTAAGGGACCCTGTTAGTGAACTGTGAAGATGCATAACAGGATACCAGCAAGAGTGTCCTGATGTTCACCAGTCTTGTTGTGCATTGATACCATTGTGTATTGGTCACTTTTCTGACTCCCTGATGTAATTATATAACAGCAGCCCCTTGCTGAATTACTTGCTGAGTAACTTTACTGCTGCTAATAGAATGTAAATTTTACTCTCCTTTGTCTTGGCCCCATCTCGCCAAAAAATAGGGAGTGGCCTCACTGAAATCCCTCTTGACAAACTGAACTACAGCAGAGGCAAGCTGTCATATAAAATGGAGTCCTGCGGCTCCAACATTGTTACCTTTTCTTTTCCTTTTTTTCCCTCCTGTATGATTTTTTAAAAAACATCTTTTGCCTGATGAAGAAGCCAATGGAGATTTGAAAGCTTGCCTGATGGGTTTTGTACATTTTAGTTGGTCAACAAAGGTATTGCTCTTTTGTGGATTTTGGTTTCATTTTATTTTGCTGTATGGCCAGCACAGCTTCCTATGAATGAATGAATGAATGAATGAATGAATGAATGAATGAATGAAAATACACACACACACACATATTTATATATGGAGAGAGAGAGAGAGAGAGAGAGAAGAAGGGGAGAGGGGAGAGCGGGAGAGAGAGTGCCGAACGCAGGCATTATAAAACTGTTCGGTTCTATTTCCCACAGATGTAAGTCCACTTATTAATTCTAGCCAATATGTACCTTGTTGTTGTTGTGTGCCTTCAAGTCTTTTCCAACTTATGGTGACCCTAAGGTGAACCTACCACAGGGTTTTCTGGAGTTGAGAGTATGTCATGCACCCAAGGTCACTCGGTGGGTTTCCATGGCTGACCATATAACCCTGCTAGCAGACCCAGGCCCTTTTCACACGGCAGTTTGCAAGCGAAAGGGCCCCTTGAGCGTCATGTAAATGTGAGGAATGGTCTGGCCCTGGTTTTTTTTTTTTTCCGACTTTTAGCTGACAATGACCTGTGCTTGCACAACGCTCACGGGCCTGGGCCGCACTCACCTGCCATGTCGAACCTCTGGAGTCAGACCAGTCGTGCATCCTCTCCTCAGTGCAGCCTCCAACTCTCAGGCTGCACTGCGGAAGGAAGGAAGAGGCGTAGGTGGGGCTCTTGTGCGAGGAGGAAGGAGCTGCGGAGCTGAAGCAGGAGGCTTGCAAGAGCCTTCCTGCCAGGCTTCTTGCACGAGGACCCCAATCCAGCAGCATTACAAGGTAAGATGTGAAAAGGGCCCCAGTCCAGGGAAAGTGTAATATTTGATATCAAAAAGTTATTAAGTCAGAGGTTCACTGGACAGAAATTTAGACATCTGGGTCTATAAACCAAAGCATTTTTAGTGAGGTCAGGCCAACATGCCTTCAGTCGCGCATCCAGAGGAAAACCTTGGAAGGCACATATGCAACACATGGAATGGTCCGGCCACAGCTTTGACACCTTGAGAGACTAAGTGTCTCCCGGATGCGGTTAGCGATTTCAATTGCAGGAACTACAAAGCTGAGGTCCATCTGCATAACTCAGTTTCTGTTCTTCCCAGGAAAGAGTCTTCCCCCACCAGGCATGTTTTGCACTATAATTGGATCCCATTTTGGGGCTCTCGCTCTCTCACTCTTTCTCTTTTTCTGAGGAGAACTTCCACCTTTGACTAGTGCCTGTCATGCTCCTAGTTTAAGGATCCCCTCAACTCTTTTTCTTTGTCTGCTGATCTATCCTCACTTCTCCCTGAACTGCAGTCTTCAAAATCAGGTGCAGTGTAACTGCTTTCTCTCCCTTAACTCTTCCCGCTCTTAAGACTTTCAAACTCAGTAGTCCTTGTGTGCTTGTGTGAGTGACTGTTTTGTGTGAGTGTGAGGAAATTGTGCCAATTTCACTAAATAAAATAATTTTAAATGGACATTTGACTTCTCTCTCTCTTGTGCAGTCTGACCCTGTAGACATAAGATAAAAGATCTCACTGTGTTGCCCTGCCCTCCATTTCACTAAGCAGTGCTCCACTAATTTCCCCAACCTTTGTATTTTTGGAGCAAAATCCAGGTGTCTCCAGGGACCCCCAGAAGTCAGGGTAACAAACGGGGAATTGAACCCTAGTTTTCCAGGGTTGTAGTTTAATGCTCAAAGCACTATGCCATGTGCGCTCTCCCAATATGTATATGCTTTCCAAGTTTTTTATATTTTAGAGGTTTTTTTAATTGCATACTGTAGGAAACTGTGATTAATTCTTATCATGCTTAATGACATAGCCATGGTGTGAATCTTGTAGCCTCACCCTTCTGACATCATCATGCTATCATCGTGTAGTTTGATGGGAGATTGATTTACAACACCAGCATAAATCCTCCCTGGAACCGCTGCACTCTGGACAAAAGGTGTCCAGAAGCAAGCATAACATAGCAGAGTTTCAAAACAGCAGCAAGTGTGTGCAGCAGAGTGTAAGTTACAGCATCAGCTCTGACCCCTCTACCCACTGGTTAGTAACTCATACACACAGAGTTTGTCATCCAAAATACTTAGAGGTTTTAATCTTCACTGTTGCAATATATACACACCTGTACACAGGATACGCAGATCCACACTCATAGATTCAGCATCATAGACACATCAAGCAGAGGTTCGATCAGACAGAGGTTAGGAGTCAGAGAGTTTTCCCACTCCTCTTTTATACTCACCTGCTGATAGGTCATCAGCTAGGGACAATGGCTGGTGCAACCCTTTGCCATGATCTCACTTTATCATGACTCAGCCTTTACTACGTGTCCCCTAGGGATTACATCATCACTTGCCAAGTCATTCCTCTGGTGTTTCCCACAAGCTCATCAAACATATTTTCAACTGGGGCAAATGTCACAGCATTTTTATCCAACATGGTTATCCCTATATCACAGATTTTGGTCCTGTAATCTCAAGCCCTGGGATACTCTCAGCTTGGAAATTCTAATATGCAGTGTGACTTTCTGAACAATGAGAGCATCCAGTTTCTGCAGAGGTTCTCTGTGTTATTTTTAATGCTGATCAGCTCTTTTCACTCAATCTGCCACTCCCAGAATTGCCTGCCAACATCACAACTGTAGTCGAAACAGTAGGTTTTCTTGCTCTGTAATGTTCCATATGATTGGGAATCCTGTCTTATCAGAGTTTCCAATCCTGTTGGATTTTGTAATAACAACTAGCATTCCATCATTGACTGCCATTCACCGTAATGATAGTGGCAAATCTAGAATTAAGCACAGACAAAATCCATATTGCCTAAATAACAACAGTTTCCTGGCATTTGGAGCCTGAGTATGAATATGAAGCCTTTAACAAAAGGTGTTAATTTGAAAGTTTTTTAAAAAAATTTCTTAATTGGCTCAGTCTAGATTTAATCTATGCTAGTTTTGTGTGTATTTATCTGTTTCAATTTCTATGTAATTCTGTGGTTGGTTGCTTTTGAAAAATCACACACACACATCCATCTTTATTTTTGTACACAACTTTCTCTAAAATGGATTTTTATACATCTTTCCCTAACATATGCATTTTTCAAAGGGGTAGCTGTGTGAAGTTTTGTATGCCATTTCAGAACTGAAAATTGCACTGGAATATTTGGAAAAGAGATCTTCAGGACTAGTGTTTTCAATCCTCAGATTAGTCGGCAAAGTGTGACCAGGATCAATTTGCTTAAAAATGTGAACCATGAACTCCCCCAGCATCTGTTTTCACATAAGGAGATGTTCGGAGGCATCTCTGTTATTAGTGTAGTCAGTACCACTGTTCAAATGTAGGTAGGTATATATTTCCATAGGAATATGCTCATTTTTTTGGCTTAATAATGATGTAATAACTATTGAACATTGTCCTTCAAGCTCAGTAATCCTTCTCTGATGGAGCTCAACAAGTCAGCACCCCATATTCATCTAATTCTCTCTTGATGTATTCATCCAGCAAAATATTACATCTTTCTCTCCTTGCAGATCATGTGTTTATTCTTGTGTAGGCTTCTAAAGCTTTCAGTCGCTCAGCCCTTAATCCCACAGTCTCTTAAACCCCATCCAGAAAGGAGGGGGAATGGGGGGAGGAACGGGAAAGACCTATTGGGGAGAAATAAAGGCCATAAAACAAAATGCAGACAGCAAGTAACCTGCAACTTTTTAAAATCCCAAATCAAGACCAGCTGTCGTACAGTCAAACTCCACCAGCTTAATGCAAAACACACGTCGCCTCACCTTGCCAAATTCATTTGCTGGAAAAGTTTTGGGGCTTTTCGACAAAAGCCCATGTCTATTCTCTTCAAGGCTGCAGCAGTGCCTACTCCCCAAAGCTAAGTTCCAATGATGTGCATCTAATAATACTGCTAGTATTTGATTAATAATTATGATAAATAATTAACTGAAGCATTCCCAGATGGTGCATAGCTCCCTCCAAGCCTCTGATGCTTTTTCAGGTTCCATTCAAGCCCCTCTGTGCTTCCACTCCAGCAAGAAGTGACCTTCTCAGCTCCACGGGAAGCAAACATCACCTCTTCCCAAGGGAAGCCAGCTTGTTTGAAGAGCACAGGTGGAACTGGTTCTTAGACCTCATCAGTGGATGCCAATGAGCCATAGCTTGCTGGTCAATTGATGTGACCATGATTAAAAAGCAGTAATGGAACCAGAACCCATTTAACTGCCTCTGGGCCATCTCCTAGAATGTATAGTAGAGGAGTAGGCTTTGAGGAAAAAAAAAAGATTTTATGATGATGAATGTTGCCATTCAGTTCAGAAGAGATGCTAGGTAAGGATTGATGGATCCATTTGTTTCACTTTTGCTTAGCTTCATATTTGACAACCCTAAATTTGCTTCGTCCAATTTCGGTATTGGTTCTGAATTTCTTTCACAAGCAGCATGAACATTTGCACATATTTCCAGGTGTTTTCCTGCTAATGTCTATATGTTTGCACTTTTGCCTAACAGAAACTTTTTCCTCCTAGTACAAATACTTTAATACTTATTTTCACCAGTAAACGTGCACAAATCAGCATGAAAATTTGTACACATTTTAAGTGCCCTCTCCTCAAATCTATGGCCATTTCCACACGGGCATATTGCCCACGCTAGGGCGACCTCTCTTGGAGGTCTTCTTCACCACGGGGTGCGCTAGCGCAGTTAAAAAAAGTGAGGCTCCAGACCTCAAACTGCTCTAGCACAGCTGCGGGGGTGGCGCTGCGAGTTTTATAAAAACCACCTTTGCAAGTGGTTTTTACAAAACTCACCCGCACTGCCCCGTGGCAGCCCCCGGTGAAGAACTGCAGAGATGTGGTAGCGCATCCCTGCAGATCTGCCCGGGGGCGGGCTTCCGGCTGGTGTGCTGTCCTGATTGGTAGAGCGCCACCGGAAGCCGCAGGCCGCCATTTTGGGCGCCGCCAAGCGCTGCCGAACGCCGCCGAGCACCGCAGAAATTCGGTGGCGTTTAGAACGGCGGATCCGCGCTCTCCGCAGGGACAGAGCAACCCGCTCGCAGGTAAGCTCTGCCGCTGCGTGCGTGGCCCCGTTTCGCCCCCCCCCCCGTGAGGAAAGGGCCTATGTGTTTGTGTATGCATCAAAACAATGGCATTTCACTTCCTATTTTGAATCAGGAAGTACAAATCAGGAGGTTTTCTGTTAAATATGAACTGAACAAATTTCTCTTCCATTGTCTTGCTGAGAGGTCTGGAGAAATAAAGCTAGTTGGGCTCCATTCAAAGGTGGTCTATGATTCCAACTGTCCTAATTTGTCAGGGACAGTCCTTGTTAATTATCTCTTGTCAACTTTTTCAACTACTTTTAAAGTGTTCTAGTTTGTCTCTCCTCTTACTCCATGTTTCCCTTTGTCCTCAGCTTACTTCATTTGCTGTGAACTGAATTTAAACTGCAAAAGTAGTTTGGACCCAATTAACTCAGCGAGAGGAGAGGGTGGGATGGAATTTGCCCTTCCCAGTTGACTCAGGCAAAAGCAAATTGCTGCAGTCTTTCCTGGCATATATGTTTTTTCAATAACAACTTTTGCCTTCTTAATCACATTCTGATATTGTTTGGCCACACATTTCCCAGTTTTCATTTGTGAAATATTTGTTGATTGATTGATTGATTGATTTTATTTATATCCCACTTTTCTCCCATCAGAAGACTCAAAGTGGTGTACAGCATTGAAAAAACACATTACAATTTTAAAAGTTCTTAATTCAAGTTAAAACACAAACTAAATCTGATGTTAAAACACAAGCTAAAAACATCATTAAAACAAAATGAAATAAAAAAATATGCCCCCTCCACTGAAAGCTCTGACTGCTGCAACATACTAAGAACTGAATGCCTGCTTAAATAAAAAGGTCTTTACTTGCCAGCACAAATACAACAGGGAAGGGGCCAGCCTGGACCTCCCAGGGAAGGGAACTTCATAACTTGGGAGCATCCACGGAAAATATTCTCTGGTGTATTCACCAGATGTGTGTGGGATGGTGATGGGACTGAGACAAAGCTTTCCCTTGTAGGTCTTAGAGCTTGGGCATGTTCATATGAAGAGATACAGGCCATTTCCACACTGGACTGTTATAGTGCTATTATTCCACTTTCAACATCCTATGGAATCCTGGGGTTTGCAGTTTAGGGAAGGCCCTTATGGCTTTTGAGGCTTCTTCCTAATTTGCAAACACAAGGATTCCATAGGATGTTGAAAGTGGAATAATAGCACTATAACAGTCTAGTGCGAAAATGGCCATGGTTTTTGAAATAGCCAAGGCTCATGCAGTATAGGGCTTTTAAAGGTCATAGCTAGCACTTTGAATTCTGCTCAGAAATGAATTGGCAGCCGGTGGAGTTATTTCAGTTAAGGGGCAATATGTTCCCTATAACCTGCTCCAGTCAGCAACCTGGCTGAAGCGTTTTGGACCTGGATTCAGTTTCCAAAGGTAGCCCTATGTTACAGTAATCCAGCCAGGATGTAATTCAGGTATGTGTCACTGTAGCCAGATCTGGTACCTCAAGGAACAGGCACAGTTGGCACATCAGTTTTCGTTGTGCAAATGCACTCCTGGCCACTACTGAAACCTGGGCATCCAGCCTTAGTTCTGAGTCCAGTAGCATGCACAAGCTATGAACCTAAAATTTCAGGGGGAATGTAACCCCATTCATCTCAGACTGAATCCCTATTCCCTGATCTCCTTTATGACTTACCAGGAGCACCTCTGTCTTGTCCGGATTAAGTCCCTTTTTGCACACCAGTCCTGTTGTGAAATGGCCTTAGGAGCTTCGTGCAATTGCAAGGACTGTTTCACATGACATCCTCACAATCACGCGACATTCCTGAGGCCATTGCATGGAGCTGGTGTAGAGGGGAAGCAGAGGGGATGCAAGTGCTCTCGCAAGAGGCTTCTGCGTGATCCCCTCGCGACGCCAGCGGCACCAGGTAAGGTGCGAAAAAGGCCTAAGTTTCAAATTATTTGTCCTCATCCAGTCCAGATTTTGGAACTACAAATCCCCAAACATATACCTTACATGATATGATTCTTTCTCCTGGGGCGTTTGATATTAATATGTTCCACAAAATAAACATTGACTGGGATCCTTTTGGATGTTGTTGACTGTAAAGCTCCATCGTTATATTTATACTGGGGGTCTGCGGAGGTTAATGGCTTGGAAGGGAAAGCTAAGCCATGGGCAATCTACCCATTATGCAGCTAGGCTGAAAAAGCATTGCCCAAGGAAATCTAAATGCCTCCTTGCACAACTCCTGGTAAGTACTTGTGCTAGCACAGCTACCATTTACAATAGTGTAAACCAACAAGAAGATTCTGGTCTGTTTTTAACTGTTTTCTTTAAAAAGAATTCAAGTTTCATGTTTTAAACTCAAAACATAGTGCCAGTGTGACTGCAGAAGTGCAGTGCTCCTGCTGTCCTAAGGCTAAGCACATTTGCTCTGGAACAAGCAACATTTTTGCTGCAGGAAATGTAATGTATTCTGGAAGCCAAAATAATAAGATGATTATCTGTTACCATGCACACGTCTGGCTGACTGCCCATAGGAAGAAAGGATGCTACAGTGTGCAACATCAGCTCCGATGAGCCTTTCCTGGCTCAGCTGCCAATGCTGGACCCATCTGCAGCTGCACTCATTACTTGCTGCTGCTATCAGAAGACCAGGTGAGCCATGGCACTCTAGCATTGGCCCAAGATGTAGCCCTTGCTGTATCACACTTTCAAGGCACTCTGTTGTGGGACTGTTACTATCAGGTTCAGTTTCTATCAGGATTAGTTGCTGAGTAGAAATTCAAGGAATACGGCTACAAAACTGTATGTTAACATAAAGACATCTGAATATTAGCTGAGAAAAGAGAAGACAAAGCAATCTCCTTTTCTACTGTTTGCTTGCTTTCGATGGGAAAAGAACACAGATGCTTTGTACTATTCCTCTTTGCTTCTAGTAGAAGAAATAATTTTTCCTAAATCCTGGTGATTATGTCAGCGTAGACTTGGCCAGCTGGAGGATCTACAGCAATATGGAATGTATCTCCCTACCAGGATGGATCTTTTGTTTACTAGGTTTGTGGACAAAAGAAGTCATTTGGCTTTTGTCAGCAGGAAAGTCCATCTTTTGGCTTTTGTCAGCAGGAAAGTCCATCACTTTATCTGTATTCACACACACACACACACACACACACACACACATCACATGCACACACATGCACTTAAGGGAAAAGGTTTGCAATTTTGTTTTGGACCACACTTCAAGGGCTCAAAGCTTTAAATTGGAGCCAGATCTCCAATGTTAGTTTAGTATTTGAAAAAGACTCTGGACAGGTTTGTATGGTCCCCAGTGTGGATATAGCTATATGTGCAGCACAGCAGTGAGCGTGTGTCTATCTCTGCTCCTGCATATATAGTTTAATATATGCATAAGGTATATGAACCAAGCCTTCCAGTGGATAGTTTCCAATCCAGAAACTCTCAAAGATACAAAGGTAGGTAGCTTTATTTATTGTGCTCCCGTAGTGCCTTCGAACTTTCTGGATTTGGCAGGGACATGCCTAATTTATTGTTTGTTGTCCCACTTTTTCAGCTCCTGATTTAAAAAATCTAGTTTCTTTCCCTTCCTCCCACTTTCCCCCTTTGTCTTGAGCTTCTTTCAATAGCTGAAAACTGAGTTCAAGGCACAAAAGTAGTTTGGTCTCAGTTAACTCAGCAAGGGAGAAAGAGAGGAGAGGGCAGAATCTGGCCCTTCCTAGTAGGCTCAGGCCAAAGCAAACAGCTTCACTGAAATGTCAGAGCAGTCACGTAGGGACAGGGATGCAGTTCGCCTCAGGCAGCAATGTTTTTGGGGCGTCCTGGTCCATAGCCACGCCTATATGCACCCTGGCCACACCCCCACATGCCCTGGCCACGCCCCTCCTGTCCCTCCCACCTCCTGCCCCTCCCTTCCCACACTCCAAGCTAAGAGGGTATAGAAATGGCCTTGTCAACCACAGCTGCTACTTGACCTGCTGTTTTTAGGCCTGAAATGTGGCCATGCCATCTGGCTGCATCTCAGGACAATGCCTTCTCTATCAGCATGCATAGGAAGAGACTTTGGCAGAGTTCCTTTGCCCCAGCGGGGGAATTCTAGGAGTCATAATGTAAAAGAAGAACTATGGCCATTTCTGCACTACAGCCCCATCCCAGCATGGGGGCACATTGAACCTGGTACATACCGCCCGCTATTGCACAATGTCATTGCGGTCCTGCTCCTGTCACATCCCCAACTATCGTGATCATGCAGTGTACTATTACCAGAAAAAAATCTAGTAATAAGCCCCTTTTGCATGATGATTGCATTGGCTGGGGCCCTGTGGGAAGGCCAGAAGCACTATCAAGCACTTCCTTCCTCAGTGCAGTACTGGAAGAGGCAGCTGTACTGCAAAAGGAAGAAACGTGTCCTGAATGCTTCTCATTCACCAGGTGTGGAGGGCAGTGTTCGGGATATATTCCCATCCCAGCAATGGCACTGGAACATTGCAGGATCCAGATATGGTGCAGAAAGGGCCTATGCTAAGCCATTTCTCAGTCTAACCTACCACATAGGCTTGTTGTTGTGATGTCAGAACTGGGAAAGGGGCAAGGTATGTTTCCCTTGGAGCACAGGGGAGGGCAGTAGGCTTCCCAGTAGGCTTGGTCTTGTATCCTCTGAACATGAGTCAGCAGTGTGATGCGGCAGCCAAGAAAGCCAATGCAATTCTCAGCTGCATCAATAGGAGTATGGTGTCTAGATCGAGGGAGGTACTGGTACCACTCTACTCTGCTTTGGTTAGACCTCATCTTGAATCCTGTGTCCAGTTCTGGGCACCCCAATTCAAGAAGGACATGATCAAGCTGGAGCAAGTCCAGAGAAGGGCGACCAAAATGGTGAGAGGTCTGGAAGACATGCCCTATGAGGATAGACTTAGAGAGCTGGATATGTTTAGTCTGCATAAGAGAAGGTTAAGAGGGGACATAATAGCCATGTTTAAATATCTGAAGGGATGCCATGTAGAGGAAGGAGAGGGCTTGTTTTCTGCTGCTCCAGAGACCAGGACAAGGAGCAATGGATTCAAGCTGCAGGAAAGGAGATTCCACCTGAACCTCAGGAAGAACTTCCTGACAGTCAGGGCTGTCCGGCAGTGGAATCTGCTGCCTTGGAGTGTAGTGGAGTCTCCTTCCTTGGAGGTTTTTAAGCAGAGGTTAGATGGCCATCTGTCAGGAATGCTTTGAGGGTGTTCCTGCATAGCAGGGGGTTGGACTGGATGGCCCGTGTGGTCTCTTCCAACTCTACATTTCTATGATTCTATGATTCTCTCCTAACATGTGTGTTCTTCCTCATTAATAACTTTTGTCATCTTGACCATACCCTGATGTGGCTTGGCCATGTGTTTTCATCTGTGAAATGTTGGAGAGTATGGTTTAACAATTTAACAAATCAGAAATGAAGTGGCAAAAAAACAAATTCCCTTTAATGCTTGGGAAACAAGGAAGGCAATATACAAATGAGGTCAATAAAGAATCTATTTCATAGGACTTAGGTCCATTTTCCAACCTGTTCCTTGGAGAAGAAAGCACGAGGCTTGGTATTCCCATTTAACCAGCACTGACCCAATAACATTTTGCTCTTTGAGGTAAAGGACAACATGTCTTGCCTCTTCCTCCATACAGATCCAGTTCAACTGGTAGCTGGATTTATTTCAGTATTGACAATGACACATTATCTTCCACTGCACTTTACTGAAGGCTGCAGGTTAACTACATGTCCATTGTACCCAAGGGAAACATGCTAACTTGCAGACCAATATGTAGGTTTCTTGGATCGTGCATACTTATGGCCTTTCTGCACTACACTGTTATAGTGCTATTATTCCACTTTCAACATCCTGTGAAATTCTGGGGTTTGTTGTTTAGGAAGAGGCATTTAGAATTCTCAGCCAGAGAGCTCATGGGCCTCAGTAAACGACAAAGGTCACAATTTCACAGGATGTTGAAAGTGGAATAACAGCACTATGACAGTGTAGTGTGGAAAGCCCTTTAGTTTAAAAAGTGAAGGGAGGCTGCACACATATGTCATATCAACCAACATTTCCCAGATGAAAACTGGGATACCTGTGGCCAAGCAGTTTCACAGTATAGACATCCCCCACCTGTATCAGATGGGTTAGGGACTAGATCAATGTCATAAACTGATTGAAAAGTTAAACCCAGTCTTCTGTCAGTTCTTCTCTTGCCTTCTTCCTGCAGGGCATATGGGGGAATTACAGAGGCTTGCTTGTCTAAAAGCAGGGGAGTCCTGTATGGTCAAGAGGGCAAGACTATTAATGAGGAGGTAAAAAACACACCAGAAGAGGTTGCAGCAATTTGCTTTGGCCTGACTGTACTGGGAATCTCCTTCTCTCCTATCCCCCTTGCTGAGTTGAGTGCAATTTCCTTTTGCTCTTTGAACTCAGTTTGCAGCAACCGCAGTAAGCTGGGGAAAGAGGGGAAAAATGAGAGGACAAGAGAGAAACTGGAACATTTTAAAAGCAGCTGAAAAAGTGGGAGGGCAGAAGATTATTCAGGACTGTCCATTGCACATTGGGACAGCTGGAGAGTGTAATTTTGCCTCCCGCACTCAATGCACAGCCTAGCATCTATTCTTACTATTCCTATTACTTTCTTACTCTTCCTAATGCTGATTTTTCTGAACTGCTTCTAAGCAGTAAACCAGCTTCTGACAACTTCTCCTTCCACAGTATTATCCCAGCAAGGCTCCAAGTGTAGATCTGCATGCCTGGAACAGCTACTCTGATGCATACATTGAGCTCATACCTTCTATTGCTTTAAGCACATTGTGAATTTATCTTCTTTCTTTCTTTCTTTCTTTCTTTCTTTCTTTCTTTCTTTCTTTCTTTCTTTCCTTCCTTCCTTCCTTCCTTCCTTCCTTCCTTCCTTCCTTCCTTCCTTCCCAAGTGCAGCTTTAGAAAGAAGAAGGAGAGTTGAAAAAAGGCAATAAAACAATTTTGGGAGATTAATAACGTTAAGACTAATGAGAGACTTACTAGCTTCTCCAAAAGAAAGAAGGTTGTCTTAGGAGCTGAGAACCTTCTCGATGCCAAAATTAATCCTCATCTATGGAGAAAAACGTGGAATGAATGATGCTATAGAGATGAAAAAGGCATGTGTGTGTCTGTGTATGTGTATGAGAATTTACCTGAACCAAGGGAAGTGGAATATGCTTATATTACAGGAAACACACACTTTGAAACCAAAGAGGCTAGTAAATTAATATCAGGGTGGAGGAGCTGTATATTTCACACCTTTTAAAAAATAATCCTCTAAACTGCAATTAAGGCAACCATCTGAGTTAGAGGAAGTGTTATTTTTCTCTTATGAAAAGCATTTAAAATTCCTAGGTAGTTTTATTGCATTAAGTGGAATGATGGGGTGAAATGCTGGGTCTCATGTAAGTGAGAAGGGATGTACACCAAGCACAAGATTAAGTGTGAAACCTGATTCAGGGAGATTTGGGAATCAGCTTGATTTGGCTTAGACCAATTGAGAGGCCACCCAATTCACTTCTTCCAGATGTTAATCTTGATTGGGAAATCAAATCTTTCTGCTTCCCACTGATTATCGTTAGAAATGATCAAACAGACATAAAACAGAGATTTTTTTCTTCTTTTTGTCAGACCTGCCAAGTTTGCCAAAGTGACAAAGTTTGCAGGCCCAGTATCACCTTAGGATGGAATGGCTTAAAAATTTCAGATAAATAGGAGCAGAGGTTTTCATGCTACACACCTTTCAGTTTTGCTTTACTTTAAACAAACAAATGCCCAACAGCTTTATTAATTTATTGAGACCAAGGTAACTGCCCCCTTTCAAGGAGAAGTTCCCACCAACTTAACAATGAATAGATGCACAGAGGAAAAAAATGCAGATGAAAACTAAGACATATAAACCTTACTAATCTGATTTCCTCCCGTAGGTTTTCTTGTCTCAAGACCAATGTTTGAAGCATGTTGCTATTTTGCTGTTTTACTCTCTTGGCTAGCCTTATCATGTTGCCTCTCAACAAGCTTCCTGGTCTCTCAGAATACCATCTCTCCTCAAATGGAGCACTCACTTAAATGTTCCCAGTTATAGCTAGGGGAAAATGCTAAGTGCCTGTCAGTCATGTTCTCCTTATCAACCTCTTTTCCACAGGGGACTGCTTGGAGGCTTCATTCTACCAACACAACCCACAAAAAGAGTTCTGCTAAACTGTGTGTGAAGGAAGGACCACCTTCATTACAGGCTAGGAGGTGGTCACATACACAGGAGTCCTAGCCCCTCCGGTCTGCTGACCCATGACTCTACCTCACCTGAAGCGTCTCCCTGGACATTGCCTTATATGGAAAGTAGTTTGTGATTGGAGGAAACCTCATATTACCTGCCCCTCTGGACATTTCCTTATATGGATGGAAGTTTCTCGACATTACCTGCTATGGGGCAGGTGGTCTGTGATTGGTGGAAAAATGCCGCAGTGGGCGCGTATGCTGTTTACCTGGATAAAAAGGCCGCAATGCCAAGCCTCTGGCCTTTGTTCCGAACCTCCGGCACCCTGCTGCAGAAGACTTTTATATTTTTATACTTTTGTACTCAATAAATCTGGCCTTTAGCCTTTGAACCAAGAAATGTCTGGTCATTTGCCAGAAAAAGCTGTCCTTCCTAAGGACGTAGAAGGTGACAGAGCATCATCTGTTTTAAAACTGGTGGTTTATCTATCCATCTGTAATGTGGGCTTCCTTTTTGCTTCCTGCCTTCTATCTTACCAAGCATAATTGTTACCAAGCATTATTTTCTAGTGAGTCATATCTTCTCATGACAGGGACAAAGTACAATAGCCTCAGGCCATTTCCACCTGGTGATGCTCTTCCACATCTCTGCCAGGATTACCATGAGTCCCTAGTGTTAGCGCAGGCTGAGGTCAAGCAGGGGCCGGGCTGGAAGCGGCCACCAGCAGCGTCCCAAACAGTCCCACAGGGGCGCTGCAGCCAGCAAGGGCCTCGAACTGAGGTTTGCCTTAACAGCAGGCGTCAACGAAAATAACAAGGGGTTGCCTCACCCCGAACACAAAATGGTTACTGCACCTTTAACGCAGGGTAGGGTCCTGGTGGAGCCGGGCAGCGGTACACAGACGCGGGCTGGACTGGAACAAGGCACGGGCGACAGACGCACGGGAAGCCGACGGTTGTTGCTCCGTGCCGTCCCCAGCCCCGCGCCTGCCTAAAAAGGCCTGCGGGCCGGGCCACGGCCAATCCGCGCCGAGCACGTGGCCGGGCTCGCAGCTGTGTTACAGCTGGGAGCTCCCTGCCCCCAGGTGTTTCTCCTGCAGCCGCCGGGAGCGGCGGTTGGCCTCCTTGAGCCGCCGACGCTGCTGAAACGTCGGCGGCGGTGCGGCGGCCTCAGCCTCTTCCGCGGCTGCCTCGTGAGTAGGCGGTGCCCCGGGATCGGGCCCGGGGCCCGCCTCCTCCCGCGGGTCCTCGTCCACCACGCCCCACGGCCCGGGAGCCGGGCCGGCGGCCTCCGCAGTACCAGGCCGATCTGCGTCGGCGATGGCGGCCTCCGCCGCCCCAGGGAGACCCTCGCCGGGATCGGCGTCAGCCGCGGTGTCCCGGAGATCCCCCCCGGCAGTGGAGCCATCCGCGGCAACCGCGCGGCCCCTGCCGTCGGCTGCGACCTCCGAAGGGCCCGGCCCCGCCTCCTCCTCCTCGGAGGTAACGACGGCGTCGGCCTCCGCAGCGCCCGCTGGCGCGGCGATGCCCGAGGCCCTGACACCTAGCACTTTTCTCCACATGCCACTGGCTGGCTGTGAAAGGAAATGCAGAGGACCTGTCCCTTCTCTTCGCTCTGAAGCCATTCCTTTCTCTTTATGCAGTAGGGATGGAAGCACAATCATGTGCTTCCATCTCTTCTGCATGCCAGGGAAGGACCGCATTTGCAGTTGCCTAATGGATTTTATCTGTTCAGCGAATACCCCGCAAGCTCAGGGACCAGATGGCAGTGGGACAGCAACAACAACATGCAGAAGCACAACCATCCAACTGCTGCCATCCCGTTCCTCTAGCGGGACAGCCCCATCATGCTGAAATGGCCTCCATTTAATCATCTTGGCTTCTAGAGAGAGTTCAGGCTTGATTTGCTCTAGGATCAGCCATTGAAAGAGCACCAGAAGGTTCATTACACTGAGCATTCTGTTCCATACATCTAGGTTTATGTTTTCTTAAACTTGTAGAGCCAAGACTTTCATATGCCCGCTTTTGAGGTCTTAAATGGTCCCTATGGCAATACACACCATCAAAGGACAGGAGAGAACTTTTCCCTCACTTTGTGAGAGCCACTGTGCTTCCATCTTGTTCTTCATCCTCCTTTCTTCTTTCTTCCATGGCAGGAATTAGGGGCAAACCAGAAGGGATCTGGCAGCCATAACTGGCAGACAGCCCAGGAGTCTTGTCCTCACTCCAGAAAAGCCTAACTACAAGTATATTCCTGTGGTAGAATTCAAATATATAGCTGTGCCAGTCTGGATCAGTACGCAAAAGCATCTTGTAGCACCGTTGAGACTAACTGAGAGAAAGAAGCTGGTAGCATAAGCTTTCATAGCCTTAAGTTGGCCCTCCATATTTGCTAGGGTTAGAGGTGCAGGACTCTTGCAAAAGTGAAAAATTCACAAAATGTGTCTGTAGGGTGAGGGAAAGGATCCAAGGCATGGTGGGGAGAATGAGCACCCAGGGTCCAAACTAGGTCAGGCAAAGGAGAGGGAAGGGCGGAGTGAGTTGGCAAGGTGGCCTAATACTTCTTCTCTCTCACCCCTCTTCTTCTTTGGGTGTGTGGGGACTTTGGGAGAATGTTTGGGGTGCTGAGAAATCAGGAACATTTCCGCACGACACTCTTATAATGTCCACTTTTAACCTCCTATGGAATCCTGGGGTTTACCGACCGGCCCCTCCCGGAACTGCAAACTCCAGGATTCCATAGGAGGTTGAAAGTAAAATCATCGCGCTGTAAGAGTGTTGTGTGGAAATGGCCCAGGCTGCAAGCTGCCCTTAGCTGGCCAGGCAGAGCTGCTGATGGTGATGGTAGTGGAGGAGGACGAGGATGAAGGGTGAGTTTTTAAAGGGCTGCATGGCCAGATCAGAACCCCAAGAGGGAAGCTTTCCCTAGAAAGAAGTACCAAAGAGGAGGAGAGGTTGAAGATACTCATAAATAATCAAATCCATGAAAATCAAAGCAGCAAATGTGAAGGGCCAACTGTACTTTATCAGATGGATTGAGAGAAGTGACTAGGAATAGACCTTTATAGCTCTGAATGAGCAGACTATATGTATGAATAACAACAGATGGGTTTTTTCATATTTGAAGAAGGGGAAAACTCAGATCATTTCTAGGACAACTCTCCCATGTTTAGGTGGAATTTAGATGCTGCTCACTCAGAGGAACCTCTGGCAAAGTTCAGATGTTATTTTCAGCCCCACTCCAGTGACAGTTTTACTGACCTGGAGCAACCCAGCAACAATAACCAAATTAACAATATTTTTTATAGATAACACTAAAGTAATCTACATTTTCTTTATTGTAAAATGCAAAGTATACTGTGAAATATTGTTTTTCCTTCAGCTCCCTGAGGAAAGAAGAATGATTTTTTTTAAAAAAAACAACCCTCTAGTTTTTCAGCCTCTCCACATCATCACAAGTTCTCTGACATCTTTTTCTGCTCAAATCTCTTCCACAGTTGATTGCACTACTTTAAGTTCTCATCCCTGATTGATTTTTGAAAGTGTCATAATTGCAGAATAAGAACATTTAAACTCTCGATTAATAATGGAAAATTCCAGTTTCATTCTAGGCATTAATCTTCCCTAATTTCTAGCTAAGGCAATTGACTTTGTGTTGACCATGATATAACAGTGAAGAAATTAGTATTTGATCTAGGCTACTTCAGCAGTATATGAGGCAATAAATAGTGTTTGCGAAGTGATTAGACAATGAAGCCAAGACTTTTTTTTAGAACAATAAACATAAATTCCATTCCATGAGCTGATCCTTCAACTCAATCACACTCTTGCATGAAGAAGAAAAATAGTTATGTGTGGACTTAGCTGACCTGGCTTTGACTACAAGTAATTCCAGTGATGGCAGCAGCAGTTCTTTTTCTTTTCACCCACAGGGCTCCTCTAGCTTCTCTGTCTTCAATCACTTGATTTCTGAGAATGCTACCATGCAGTTGTAAACTTTATGAGTAACTGGTTTGGCCCAGTGGGTTGGGAAACCCTCAGGAAGCAGCTGTCTTTACTGGCTGGGTTCAGAAAGAGAGAGAGAGAGATCTGGACAGGAATGGAAATGCAGTTGACTGGGCTAAGGTCCTTTTCATCTAGAATCATAGAGCTGGAAGCGGCTCCAAGGATCACAGAATCACAGGGTTGGAAGAGACCACAAGGGCCATCCAGTCCAACCACCTGCCATGGAGGAAGACCCAGTCAAAGCATCCCCAACAGATGGCCATCCATCCTGTGTTTAAAAACTTCCAGACTCCACCACACCCCCAGATAGCTTATTCCACTGTCAAAGGGCACCTTGAAGACGTTAGCGGTAGTTTCAGTTCTGTATTTAGGAGAGAAACAAAAAAGTAAATTCTTTATAGTGGAATTTCTATATTGCATTTGCTTTTATTTTGTATTTTGTATGTATTGAGGCTTAAACTGTGGTTGAGTTTTCCTCTCATTAATTTCTCTTAACTGTTGAAGGGGTTCATTGTGCAAACTGGAAGCTCCACATTTTTTTAGAGTTGGGTATCCCAAACTATATGTCCCATGGCCCCACCTGAATTGTAACAATGCACAAGACAAGCATCAATAAATCACTTCCTTACCATGGAATGAAATTACTTTAATTGTCTTTGCCTCTTTCTACAGAGAAGGCAGTTAGGTATCAGGAAGAAAGAACTGCTTTTTTACATATGGGGTGTGTGTGTGTGACAGAGCTCAGAAATTCTGGTTTGCTATTAGATCTAACATGCAGAAGATTTTGAAGCTTAAAATTGATTTAATACCTGAATATTTTTTTTATTGGCTGTTTTGAGATTGGATAAAAAGATGGACTACCAAACTGGAAGACTAGCCTAGCATTTGATTGTGGCAACCAGGGTAGTTTTTGCCAAGCACTAGAAAATGCCTACCATCCCCACAGTAGAGGAATGGTTGGAAAAAGTTACTGAAATTGTGGAGATGGATAAACTGATTTATAGACTAGAAACTAAGATGAACAGTACATTTTGTAAGGCATGGGATATGTTTACAGCTTTTCTTCAAAGTGAAAAGATTTTGACGGGTGGTTTCAATTGTTAATCCATTAATATTTCTTCATTTACAAATTGAGGTACAAGTACCTTCTTGTTTTTTATTTTTTCTCTTAACCCAAAGGGATAAGTCAATGAAATGAATGTTTTGACAAACTTATTTTTTCACTTGTTCAGCAAGACTGTTGGTATTACTGGTTGATAACCTGTAATATGTTTGAACTTCTTGGATGTCTGTGTGTCAGGGGGATGGAGAGGAAGAAGATTCCTCAACTGTTGGAGGAAGATTCCTCATCTGTTTTTGATGATTAGAGATGTATGTTATTACTGTTACTGTATATGCAGACTAGAGCGGAATAATCTGTTTAATAACGGTAATAACTTAAAGGTAAAATTAGCAGTGTTGGAACACAGATTATAATGAATGCTAGTGTTAAGTTAATATCATTATGGTTATGGCTAATTATAGCTTTTTCCCTTTTCTTTATTTATGGAGAGATTATTTATTTCCATTATACTTTTTTGTGCATTTAGTAAGATTGATACCTCATCCGAGGGGGAAGTTCTTTTTTTAGTTCTTATGTATATTTAGATCATTTGTATTAGTATTGTTATATTGTTTGTATACGTCTCTTTACCTCTTTATTTTCTCGAATTTATTTTGTTTTTCGGAATACTTACCTGGACTAGCATGATGAAGGTCACATCAGGGAAGGTCAGCTTTTGATGGTCTCCATTGAGTGAGACCAGAGTGTTATTTTTGACACTCTGTGTCAAATCAAGACATGTGATGGGGCAAAGGAGACAGTGAAGCAGTTTGCACCCTATACATGTCATTCGGCGCTCGATGTTGACCCACTCTCCCACCCCCAGTGCAGTGTGGGTTAATCTGGTCACTTTGGGGCTGAATAGGAATTTTTCCCCCTTTTGTCAGGTTTTTGTTTGTTTGTTTATTTTTTTGCTTCTGGGAAGGACCCCGGAGTGGGCGGGGTGTGGGCAGTCCCTGCTGCCTGTCCCTCACGCAGCAACTCCCAAGGGACGTTCCGTCCAGCAGCAGGCCGGCCACTGCCCCCATTGCAGCAGAGAACACTGCACATCACGTCACTGCGAGAGGCCACCCCAGGGCTGTGTCGACACTCACACTCGAGACGACAGCAGCCCCCAGGGTCTGGCCGACTGTGTTGTTTTTTAAAGAAAAACCCAGCATTATCGTTAGCACGTTACCAACGTAGTATGAAACAGCCTGGTGGCAGGATCTATCATGGTAAAGTTAGCACGATAGTCGACGAAACAATAAAAAAGAAAAAGAAAACCACCGACCGATCAGGGGCCGTGGGGTAGGGACGGGGCGGGACCTGGGTGTGGCCCAGGATGCTGACATGCGGACAAGGCATTGGGCGGGGACTGGTGCTCTCTCGCGTATGCCCTACCGTGTGCAGACTGCAAGGGGCTCTCTACTGGGCCTCATGCTATATTGGCAATATCGTGGGGGCTCTAGTTCGTCACGCTATCAAGATAAGGTGCGAAAAGGGCCCTGGAGAGGGAGGAGGGAACATAACTGTTGCGCTCTGTTGCTTGATGTAGGATCTTGGCCACTGTTTCTTAAGCACTGAAATGACAGTGTCGATCAGGTAATTTTGGTGAAAGCCCAGTTTTGGAGAGGTACCAGTTTTGCCTGAACAAATTTGTTGAGGCGGAAGGAATGGCCAGCGCAACTGTCACAGAGTTGGTTGCATGAACCATTGGATTGTCCTACTGCCTAATGAACTAAGGCAGATTCATAAATGAATTGCTGCTGGATAATAAGTAAGAGCAATTCAATTTGTACAATTGGAACATCTACTTTAAAGAAAATGCGGAGAAGACTGGTTGTGAAAGAGGAGTGCATGGTTAGCTATTCCATTTGTCATGATTATTCCACATTGCTTGCCAAAGATAGAGAGAGGGGCCTATAGCAATTTTTGCTTTGTGTGTCAAAATAACTTGAATTAAGGTAATGTGCACCTTGATTTTGTGGTTGTGGGTAACTGTTTGTTAGTCTGCCTCAGACTACAAAAAGTCTTGGGTTAACTCTGTCAACAAAGACTGGCAGAAGTATGAAGTTCAGTTTAGGAAATCATTGCCTTATATTACATCTTTCTCCTGTTCACAGGAGCATCTTATTATTGAGGTGGATCTGTCTATTTCTTATTTACGTTTCATGGTTAAAGCCTGTCTCCTACATGATGCATGATTCAGTTTAGATCTGTCAAAGCAAATTTCTTCCAGACTCTTTCTTTCAAAGACAAATCACCTGAGACATCTCATAGCCAGAAGGCTACAAGTTGCACACTTGCACTTAGGGGGGAGAAAAATATGGATAAGTAATGTCAGGATGTCAGTGAACTTCCTGGTTTAGATTTTAAACTTTTCTTACTCTTTGTGCATGTGTGAGGGTAGCCATGGCAAACTGAGCACAGAATTACACAGATCAAGTGAGTGCATTGCAGTAATTATCTCTCTGCTCACAACTGTATCTTCTAGCAAGATCAAAGTTACATTTATGTCTTCCTGTATTTTATAGCCAGAGCCTCACAAGTTATGAATAATCTATCTTCTTGAGGTTTTCATAACTCTGAAACTTTATAGCTTGAACATCTTTATCAGTATTTGCCTCTCTCTTCACTACTCATTAGCTTCCAAACTACATGTGCTGTACGAGAGATGTGCGATTGTATCTGTTAATGTTGGAAGTAATAAAACAGCCACAGGGTGGGAGACACCCAGCTGAAGCTACCATGTTGGTGGGGTGAAGGAGGAATATATTTTTCATTTTTTCTGACTTCAGCCATAACAGGGAGAAAGCAATGTTTCACCTTTTCTTTCACCTGGAGCTCAGAAGTAATTAGTTGCAGATGACCAGGCACTTCTAATTAATTCCTTTTTCTAGTTCCAGAGGGATAACTACGTTACATTATGATTGTAACTTGATTAGGGATCATTTCAATCATTTTGTGGTATAACTAATAGTTTAGTTGCATTTACCATTTGGGGGTGTTCAGGCTCATTAAATGGTGGAGGAGGAATATCACACGGTTCAGTGGTGGCTTCTCTTGTGCCTCATGCTCTACATTGAAATAACAATGGGGTGGATGTGAGGAAATTGTGTTTTATACTACAGGGTAATATCTTGTAGCATTCATATATTTTAGAAAGTAACAGAAAGATGACTATTTAGTTACTTTCATATAAGAACGAACTAAAAGTAGGAGGGTTTAGGAACTTTGGCTGTATTTAGTATTTTTTTTATTATTTTTAAAGAGTGACTTTCACAATTCCGACCCTTTTTCTCTCCCAGGCCTGGTTCATGGGCAACAAAATAAGACAATGAGGAGACAAAGCCAGGAGACAAGAATGAAGCGCAAGGGCCTTCTTGGTAGCTGCTCCCAGGCTCTGAACTCAGTTACTGTAGGTTGTCTCCACACAGGTGAAGACATTTTTGCTACAATAATCTTTGGGGAAGTGAATCTTTTACAAGCTTTTCTACGCTGATGTTATCCTTTGTTCTCAAATGGATATGCTTTAAGTAGCTTTAGAAAGTTTAATGTCATTTTGTGCAAAACTTTTTGCACATTTTCTCTAGGTTTATTTTTACATGAATTTCTTTTGCTCTTTGTAAGGGGACTGAGTCCTGGCTCTAGGGGAAAAAAATGGTGTAGTATAAGTAAAGTAACATAGTACAATAGAAGGCTAAATAAAAAATCAGGCCCGATATCAAGGCCAGAGATTAGAAAGGAAGACTACATTGCTCCAGCAAACATGATAGGAAGTGTTTTTATATTCTTTCTTGGTTAGGATAATCCAATGACCCACCGCAATTGACAGAACCAATTCTTAGCCTCAAGGTATTTGACTGAGGTGTTGCCCCTTGCAGTTCTGAAGTAAAAGTGCATAATATCCCCAAGCTTGACCTGCCTTGTCTGCTTTTTTCTTCTGACAAATTATCCATAGAAGGCCCCATTCAGATTGGGATGCTGGCATGGGGAATGAGGATGGAGTAATATTTTACTTTTTCACTCCCCCAGGAGTTCTGATCCAAACTGGGGCCTCTGTGCCTGCAATTCTTAAAGGGCTGTGTGGTTGAGAGGTTCCTGTCCTGAAGGCCAAACTTCAGGAATGTGTCAATTTATTTTTCTTTAAGATTAAAGTACATATCTGATAAACTTGCCAGATCTCAGGAGCTGGCCCAAATCTCAGGGCTTGGACTTCTCTTCCAATCCTTAGGATGAAAATACTGCCTTTAAAGGTGTGTATTATTCCTTGTTTGTTATACTTGGTGTTCCTCATTTGAATGAAATACTCGATGCACCTGTGTAGTGGATGTTGCTTAATATATCATGCTTAATGACATCGCCATTGTCAACCAATTACATTATCATGGTCCCTTGCAGCAGCATCCATGCAACATCACCAGAGCTGCATCCTTTAATACTGCTTTATTCATTTGAATTGTGGAAACAGTCCCTATGTATTCTCCATTGCACAATGGGACACACTGGCAAAGCAGCCATCATCTGCACAATTCCAGTGTTCAGTAGAAAGATGCTGTAGTATAACCACTGTGTATCTAAGGCCCTTTCCGCACGTGGGAAAGGAACCGCACAAAAACGGGACTCACCGGATTTCTTCAGCATCTGGGCGAGTCCGTCGGGACGAGGAACGGTGCGAGCTCATAGCTCCACACTGCTCTGGCATCCAAAATGGCAGCTTCCGGTTGGTGGAGGCTCTCCACCAACCAGAGAAGCTCACCAGCCCAAAGCCCACCCCCGGCAGATCTGCAGGCATGCACTAGTGCACTCCTGCAAATCTGCACTGGAGCGCGGCGACGGAGCGACATGGAGTCGCGCGCTCCATGCTTTTTAAAAACCTCTTAAAACAGGTTTTTAAAAGGCACGCTGCGCGACCAGTTCTGGTCACTCTGAACCAGACTGAGGTGCAGAACTACAAAAAGTAGTCCGCTCTAGTCCACTCCACGGTGCAGAAGACCTCCGTCGGAGGTCGCTCTGCATCGTTTTAGTAGCCCGGTGTGGAAAGGTCCTAAGTGAGTTCACATATACACTATTCATGCCTAATGTAGGGTTATGCCTTATGTATCATTATGTCTTTTCCACTGCTTTGTTGTCTATTCCCAGCATCTCTTTTATGTTGAAAGCTCCTTAAAAAGCAGAGGCGTGCCTAATTTTGCTTCTGTAACAGTATGATATTATACATCTCTACTCAGAAGTAAACACCACAACATTCAGTGGGGTTTATTCAAGTTCGTTATGCAAAATATGGAAATCTAACTCTGCTAAAGCACCTTATATGTATTTATATAGAAAGTTGGCTGGGAGTTTCCATGTCATTGAATTACTGAATCTGCCACAGGTTTCAGTTTGGCTTAAGTTCATCATTTTGGATAGTTCATTTAAAGTTCAGACTAAAGTCCAGAGTAGAGTCACCACCACTTTCATGTGGATGCCACTATATAGAAATCATCAACTAATGTACCTAAAACCATTAGCTAACATACAAACAGACACACAAATGGAAATGGCATCTCAATTTAAAACAGGTTAGCTAATCAGTTATGTCCCCTGCCCCGCTGAATTGGAACCACACAGCCAAAACTTACCTAAATTTTTGCTGTAATTGTGACTAAGAAGGATTTTTTTACTGAGTTGTGAATATTGTGTTGTCAATATATCAGTATGATGGCATAGATTTAGGTGATTTTTCGCTGATCTGGGACTGTATAGTTTAGATTTTTCTGGATGGAGGGGGGCACAACTGATTAGCTAATGTGTTTTACAATGGGATGCCATTTTCATTTGTGTGTCCATCTGTGTGAGTCTGTGTGTGAACTGATTATTTTAGGTTTTAATTATTGGCCTGTCTCAAGCCTTTGTAAAGACAGTATTGAAGGTTGGTGAACAATTAAAGAAGTCTGTTCTACCTATAGATGTGTAGACAGATACATAGATACACAGATACAGTGGGAGTATGTACGGGAACCAAATAATGAATTTCTAAGTAGTTAACTTCCTTGGGAGTTAAAGAGCATGTCAACCTACCCTGTGAAAACCTGAGTGGGTAGAGGTATTTTTTTTAAATCTTTGTAACCTTGACAAGTAGAAGGTTAATAATTCTAATTATTTCTAAGTGTTTCTCAGGAATATTTTTGAATTTTCACATCAGATCAATCAGTGAGAACATGGAGAGGAGGAAAAACACAAGGGCAAGACGAATGTCTAATTAAGTATGGAAATACTTGCAAAATGTGTTGGATTAGTTAGAACACTCACTTTCGACTGAGTGGTTTGATGTCCATATGATTCCAAAACACTTGCTGCTAATGTACAAGTAGTATTATTTTGTGGTGTAGCAATTTGAGTGTTGGACTATAACCCTAGAGACCTGGGTTCAATTCCCTGCTTGGCCATAGAATCCCACTGAGTGACCTTGGGTGGGTCACACACACTCATTTCCAGAAAACTCTGTGATAAGTTCACCTTAGAGCTACCATAAGTTGGAAATGACTTGAAAGCATACAACAACAACATTTCCACCCTCCACATGTTATCACCGTTTGCTAGCCCTACTTTGGAAGATATTAGAAATCATTTTGATATCGCAATTTGGCCTCATTATGCCACTCTCAGCCAAGTGTTTGCGAGGCCCCTGGACAAGCACAGAGCTAGGCATGGCCATTAACTGCTGAACATTCCATTCTCCACCCAGGCAGGCCAGACTCAGCCAGATCTTCGCTTTAGGAGACCTCCCTAGACAAACACCTCATTAAAGATGCACGCTAATACAAAGAACTCCCTGCCCCGAGCAGGCAGCTTGACGAGCAAGACGCTTAACTGTCAAGCACGCTGTATCTGCATACTGGCCATTCCATTGTCGATTCGGAACTAACTCAATCATGCTAAATTCTGACCTTTCGGAGGCATTGTCTCGCGTCCAAACCTCATTGTTCTCTCCCAAGTACAGACTAGCCTACAATCATACTTTCCCTATAAAAACCCCTGATTCTGAGACCTTCCTCAGATCACTCTGAACTTCCATCCAGCCTTGCTGCCGTTTCATCCGTCGAGCTTTCCCCTCAGTCTCAGTCCAAGACTGCACACCTATGGACCCACGCAGTGATCTACCCCAGGCTTCGGACAGATGTAGTATCACCCAATACAACAATCCCTCTTAAAATGCCTCTATACCGTTACCACCTTTATTTTCTATAGTTACTTGTGTGAGTGTGTTGCATATACTGTTTGTTTGTATTTAATAAAATCACAGTTATTATTTCATATTTGGTATGCTTCTTGACTTGGCCTGACCCCATAGACACTGGGTTTAAAGATTCCGCTGCGTTGCCCTGCCTCTCGTTTTGCTAACTTGTGCTCTGAGCTAATTTTCCCCATCAATAGTTGAGCACGTTTGGAGTTCCCCAGTACACAGGGTAACACACAAACTCCTGTCAAGGTTGTTGCCGAGCAGGCAAAGTTTTCCTATGAGTGGACAGCAGAGAGAAGAGGCAGTGTGGCCCGACAGCCAGGTGCAAGGCCAGCAGGATTGTTATGGCTATGTCTTGTGTATTAGAGAAGGCCACATGTCAGAGCACTGATTGGGTCACCCCACTTGTTCCAGGGTGACAAGGTAGCATAAAAAGGCTGGTGTTTGCCTTGACCAGCTGCCAGTTAGCTGCCCTAGCTGGATCGGCTATGCTATTGGCAGTATACTGTTTGTAAGGGGAAATGCTGCCCGATTTTTCTCCATTATCTTCTGTTTTTCCTCTTTGTCTAATTGCTGGCAAGCTAGCATGTATTTGCTAAGTCTTATCTTAGCGTGCAGTAATAAATCAGTACTCTAAGCCTAACTAATGAGCCTCTGGAATTTTTTCTGCTTTACTGGGACTCTCTGCTGTGGCAAAACCTTGCTTCACAGATAGCACTCTGCTCGTGCTCAGGGGAGCCAAATCCTGACAACCCTGACAACTCCTATTCCATCACCTCACTGTATCATGGAGGTGACCCTGGATTCCTGAAGTCTATCTCAGGAACTCTGGTGGGTTTTGCCAAGCTGGTAACATGTGAATAAGGCATCAGTGTAAACTGGCTTTTTCCAAGAACCAGCTTACATAATTACAAAGAGGTTTGTCACCAGAAGGTAACAAGTTGGCTATTGCAACTATACATACAACATTTGCAATCTGCATTGGTGATGGGAATACTGCATTGATGAAATTACAGACCTTCAAGGTAAAACCAATCACAAGATTGCTGACTTGAGCACTGTACAGAAACTACATAAAATTAGTCTTAATGAATTATAGGATCTTAGGCCATTTCCACACTACACTGTAATAGT
Source organism: Iguana delicatissima (assembly GCA_948472985.1). Taxonomy (NCBI): domain Eukaryota; kingdom Metazoa; phylum Chordata; class Lepidosauria; order Squamata; family Iguanidae; genus Iguana; species Iguana delicatissima. The sequence goes on along the minus strand of CAOKZL010000983.1, from coordinate 345,699 downwards.
GCTATTATTCTACTTTCAACATCCTGTGGAATCCTAGGTTTTCAGGTTAGGGAGGGGCATTCAGAATTCTCAGCCAGAGAGCTCTTTGGCCTCAGTAAACTACAAACCCCAGGATTCCACAGGATGTTGAAATGTGTTTCTTTAAGCTTGGAGTAGGAATCCTGTGGTTTCTAGATATTGTTAGATTTTATCTCCCAGCATTCCTTAGAACTTGCTATCCCAGCAAGGGATGATGGGAAATCAGTTCAGCAACATCAAACAACACTGGATGAGGTTAAGATGGCAAAAGTTATTGATGAGGAAGAACACAAAAGGTAAAATTCCTCCACTCCTCTCCCCTTCCTGCGTTAACTGAATACTAGCTACTTTTTCTCTTTGAACTCAGTTTGCAGCAACTGCTGTAAGCTGAGGATGAAGGCGAAAGGAGGAGGAGAGAGAAACTGGGACATTTTCAAAACAGCTGGGAAAGTGGGATGGAAGAAGTCTGTCAGGACTGTCTCTGTCAAATCAGGACAGCTGGCTGGTATGTAACATCTGGAGGGCTGCCCATCTCACTCCCCATCACCACTTTAAGCCAAAAACTGTGTTACAACATTGGGAGAAATGGTTCATAATGAGAATTGTGTTCCAATCTGTAATTAGCTTGGGGAATTCATATCAGATGTGGTCCAAACAAAACTGAAGTCCTTGTTCTCATTCTGGAATTATTATTGCTGTATGATTTCAAGTTGTTCCTGACTTATAGAGACCTTAAGACAAACCTATCATGGGGTTTTCTTGGCAAGATTTGTTTGCCTTTGCTTTCCTCTAAGGCTGCAAGAGTGTGACTTGACCAAGATTACCCAACAGGTTTCCATGTATGAGTGAGGATTTGAACCCTGGTTTCCAGATTCATAGCCCAATGCTCAAACCTCAATACCATGTTGGCTTTCTCATTGTGGAATTAATCCACTGTACAGTCAGCCCTCCACATTTCTGGGTTTAACTTTAATCAATTTTTATTTTTTGCAGGTTTCTGCAATTCCTCCCCTGCCCCACCTCAAGTGCTTCCCTCTTTGTGGCTCCAAAAACCCACTTCTAGTCCTCCACCACCAGCCCCTGCTTAGCCAGCTAAGGATGGCTCATGGATGGTTTCTCAGCACCACAAACTCTCTCTCAATGCCGCCCACACACTCAAGGAAGGAGATGGGCAAAAGAGAGGAAAGATGGGGCAACCATGCTGATCCATCCCCCTTTCCATCTCCTTTCCTTGACTTGGCTTGGACCCTGGGTGCCAACTTTCCCCACAATGCCTCGGCCCCCTTCCCACAGATACACATGCACATTTTGATATTTGAGACTTTTCTACTTCTGCGGAGGTCCTGTGACCCTAACCCTGGCAACTCTAGAGGGCCAACTATATTACCAAAGAATCGGATGAATAAGATGGAAGTCTTCTACACCTGTTGAATATAGGTGATTTTTTTCCACTGAGATTAAACTCAGAAGAAAAAAAAGAGGGGGCAGAAGTTGCCTTTGAATGAATGTGATATTACTGAAAATAATGCTGAGGAAAACAGGCAAGGCTAGTGTGTTTCTCGCTTCATTAGTGTCCCCGCCATCTCATGCTCTTTATTTTAACCACAGGATGTGAATAAATGAAGAACCTGACATTACCCACTGGTCTAGCTACAGGATGCAACCCAAAACACTGCAGTTGCTCAGTCTTTGATTTAGAATGATATAAAAACAATCATTGATCACTCACTGTCAGCATGCTTCATTGCCATATTCCATCTGCCTTATTTAGCCCACTTTCAAAGAGATGCTGGATGTTTCAAGGGCAACATTACACACTTCATCTAAGGAAAAGTTAAAGGTTTATGGAGGGGGGAGAGCTTTGCTCATAGGTCACGTTTCATGTTATCCTTACCAGATAATCTTTTCCCCAAGGCTAAGCTTTGAAATGCAAGCCACGTTCTTCTAATATGGGGGAAATGACAACTGCTCTCCACTCCAACCATGCCTTCACAATGTATTTAAGCAACCAGCACAAACTTCCTGAAAATCTTACTTAGCCACTTCTACTTGGGTCAATGTAAGTTTTGGCATAGGAAGCGCCAGTCAAATGTTCGAACACAATTGTTGGGATGCTGTTTCTGTATATTTTTCTTTATAAACTCAGCTCACAGAGTGTAGATCATGTGCTCTCCAACATTTTACAAATATAAACAGGGACATGTGAAGCCAAGCAACATCAGAGTGTGGTCAAGCTGATGAAAGTTATTAGTAATGAGAAACACCCAAGGTAGGAGAGAATGCAGCAGTTGTCTTTTGCTTGAGCCTACAGGGAAGGGCAAGATTCTGCTTCCTCCTCCTCCTCTTCTTGCCCCCCGGCCCACAAATGAATTAATTAAGTGGAAATTATTTTTGCACTTTGAACTCAGTTTAAGAACTGAGAACTGCTCAGAACCAGAAGGAAATCTACTGATTCCAAAGACATATGTGGTCTCCCCAGCCCACCAGCACCTCTGTTCCAGAAAAGTCACATTTCACTACAATTCCCAGAAACCCCTAGCTAGTACAGCCACTGGTTGTGCTGGCTGGATGATTCAGGAAAGTGTAGTTTAAACAAGCTTTGAATCTTACACGTGTTACCTTGTGGGTGCGCTATTTTTTGTTTTTCTTTTCCTGAAGGATAGGAGAGGATTCTGTTATTTTTACACAGGAAATTTTCTTTCCTAAGAGCCATTTCACTCCTCCTCCTCATTATCAAAGTTTCCTCATCTCTCATACATCTAGTTGCTCAGGGATATAAACTGATAATTTTAAGAATCTTTCTACCTCTTCTCTTTCCAATCCCTTATTCTCTCACTTTTACTAAAGGTGAAACTAGCTCTGTTGTGTTAGCTTAGCAGCCTCTTAGATAGCTTCCCTATCTTTAGTGGAGTTCTTACCATTCGTTTCTGTCTTTAGCCGTTGGCGTCTTTACTCCTAAATGGGAATTGCTATCGCACACACACATATAATCTCCATTGGGTGTGACACTTTCTGTAAAATAAATAACCTTCTTTTGATTATGGTAATCATTTTCAAAACATGTCAAGTTCAGCTATGTAACTACCACGTGTGGCCCCAGCATCTATCCTGATCAATTATTTATGCTTAATGGACCTTCCAAAGCAACTCATGCTGTTGAATCTTATAATAGTGTTTACTAATGTTTAGAGCTTTTGAAAACTGAGTATCCTTTGAATATGGAAATACTGGATGTCAGCAGGAATTATAACCTTTGGATATCTATTTTCCATCATCATCATCATCATCACCACCACCACCACCACCACCATCATTTATGGCTTCTACTATTCCATCTGTGTTTCAAGCAGAATGTGATACCTTTGAATTTTATTTTGTGTTAATGCAAATCTACTTTTGAAAAAAAAAATTATTTGTCTTAGTAAAGTTATATCTTACCTTTTTGGCAATAACTAGAAAGATCTGATTTGAATATGGTGGAAGAATGGAAAATAGTAATCCAGTGGAAATCTTATTTCTATGACATCAGAGATTTTATCCTTTGGATAGGACTTTGCAACCATCTAAGGCATGCAGTTTCTTTCTTTCAAATCTGCCCCAGTCTCAGTTTGAACAGGATAATTTATAAAGTATAACTAAGGTCAGTGGCCATAGGTATTTATTTTGTTCCTTTATTTCTTCCAAAGTTCTTGTCTGTTACCAAGAGATTAGTCTTTTAAATAAAATGAATGTCTCTGTTGTTTGTTTATTGTGTCTATACCTGTCCTTAATGATGATTTACTAGCATCCATCTGAGATGCATGAAGTAAGAAATTGCTATTTCTCTTTATTTACTCTGGCCTAAATCAAATTGTTAGTCCCAGCTAAGGTAGATGCATTGAATCAATGGAACTTCTGTTAAGCTTTGACTTATCAAGTTCCTATTGATTAGATAGGTCTGGTCTAATGTGGAAGAACAAATGGATTTAGGCGATAGGAATTTGTTAGCTACTAGCAAGAAATAGGAAGAGTTAGAATGATCCCCGACAAGAAGAAAGTGAAAATCAGGTTTACAGCTGAATATTTTTTTAAAAATGCCATAGAAGATTTATATAACTTAAAAGTGAATCATGGTTAAAAATTTCGTATGGTTTGACTCGGTCATAAATCAAAATTCAGACAATAGTAAAAAATAATCAAATTAGGAAGGGGAGCTAATACTCCAGAAGACAGAGTCTGACCTTGACAGATTGGAAAGCTGGGCTTAAGCTAACAAAATCCATTTCAGCAGGGATAAATGCAAGATGCTAGGAAAAAATGAGATGCACAAATATAAGATGGGTGACATTTGGCTTGAAAGTGGTACATGTGAAAGAGACCTAAATTTCATAGTAGGCCACACCAAAAGTGTGATGCAGTGGCCAAAAACACCCCTATGCAAATCCTGGGATGCTCTGTCCTGTTCTGGACACCACAATTCAAGAAGCATATTGACAAACTAGGACATGTGCAGAGGAGGGTAATCGAAATTATCAAAATTCTGGAGATGAAGTCCTATGAGGAATGAGAGATGGGTGTGTTTAGCTTAGAGAAGAAAGGGCTAAGGAGCAATATGATAGCCATCTTTAAATGTGTCCATTTCTGAGCAGCACAGTTCAGACGGGCTATTGATAGGCTGGAACATGTCCAGAGGAGAGCCACCAAAATGGGAGAAGGCCTGGAAACCATGTCCTATGAGGAATGTCTTAGGGAGCTGAGTATGTTTAGCCTGAAGAGGAGGTTAAGTGGCAATATTATAGCTATGTTTAAACATTTGAAATGATGTCATATGGAGGACTGAGCCTGTTTTCTGCTGCTCCACAGACTAGAGCACAGACCAGTGGCTTCAAACTTCCGGAAAAGAGATTTCGTCTAAACATTAGGAAGAATTTCCTGACAGTAAGGACAATTCTATAGTTGAATACACTGCCTCAGAGTGTGGTGGAATCTCCTTCTTTGGAGGTTTTTAAACAGAGGTTGGATAGCCATCTGTCAGAAATGCATTGATGTTGTATTTCTGCATGGCAGGGGTTGGACTTAATGGTCCTTCTGGTTTCTTCCAGCTCTGTGATTCTATGAATGAACTATCTGAAAGAATGTCATGCAAAAGATACAGCAAGCTTGTTTTATACTGCTTGAGAGACTAGAACTCATACAAGTTGATTCAAATTACTAGAAAAGCAGCCCCAACTAAATATTAGAAATAACATCTTTACTATAAGAGCTGTTTCACAGTAGAAAACACTGCCTTGGAGAATGGTGAGCTCTCCCAGCTCTGGAGGTTTTTAGAAAAGGATTAGATTGCCACCTTTCAGGGGTGCTTTAGTTGTCTACCTCCCCATGCTGGGGGTGGGGTTGGACTTGTTGGCCCTTGTGGTCCCTTACAAATGCATGAACCTATGAAATCAGAAGAAGACTTGGAAGGGCAGTTGTAACAGAATGAGATAAGAACCCCAAATTTAAAGATATTTCATTCAGTCTCAGGTTAGAATTATCCATGCCATAGTACTTCTGATTTCTATGTATGCTTGTGAAAGCTGGAAAGGAAAGAAAGTTGGCAGGGGCAAAATAAACTCATTTGAAATCTGCTGCCAGAGGAGACTTCTGCGGATATCATGGAATGCCAAATAAATAAATAAATAAATAAATTTATTTTTTAATAATAATAATAATAATATAATTTATTTTTATCCCGCCTCTCCCAAATGGATCGAGGCGGCATTACAGAACATATAAATATATTAAAACATCAAAATATAGCCCACCCTCCCCACCCACCAACCCTACCATCCCCCTAACACACTAACTATTAAAACAGATTAAAATAAAATTAAAACTAAAAGTTAAAAACAAAACAATTAAAAACAATTAAAAACAAAGGGACAATTGATGAGAGGCAGTGGAACACTAGTCTGGGAAGGCCTGTCGGAAGAGAGCAGTCTTGACTGCTTTTTTAAAGCAGTCAAGACTGGTAATGTGCCGGGTCTCCTCCGGCAGGCCATTCCATAACCTGGGAGCGACTGAAGAAAACGTCCTCTGGGTAACCGCAGCCAACCTAGTTCTGATTGGCTGCAGTAGATTCCTCCCAGAGGACCTTAATGTGCGGGGCGGATTATATGGGAGAAGGCGATCCCGCAAGTAGGCTGGCCCCAAGCCATGAAGGGCTTTAAAGGTAAAAACCAACACCTTGTACTGTGCCCGGAAACTAATAGGCAGCCAGTGTAAAGACTTCAAAATAGGTGTTATGTGGTCAGTTTTAGATCTTCCGGTGACCAACCTGGCTGCCATATTCTGAATTAATTGAAGTTTCCGGACTAAGCACATGGGTAGCCCTATGTAGAGCACATTGCAGAAGTCAAGCCGTGAAGTTACCAGCACATGTACCACTGTTTTTAGGTGTTCCAAGTCCAGGAAGGGGCGCAGCTGGCGTATCAGCCAAAGCTGATAGCAGGCGCTCCTGGCTGCCGCATCAATTTGAGCTGTCATCTGAAGCGGTGAGTCCAAGAGCACCCCCAAGCTGCGGACACAGTCTTTCAGGGGAAGTGTGACCCCGTCTAGAACTGGTTGACAAACCTCCATACCTGGGCTAGGGCCCTTGACAGCAAATACTTCCGTCTTATCTGGATTCAGCTTCAGTCTGTTTTTCCTCATCCAGTCCATTACTGCTTCAAGGCATTCATTTAGAGGCGAGATGCCACCCTTAGTCGATGCTATTATCCGAGGCATGGAGAGATATATCTGGGTGTCATCAGCGTACTGATAGCACCTTGCTCCATGCCTCCTGATGATCTCTCCCAGCGGTCTCATGTAGATGTTAAATAGCATTGGGGACAGGACGGTGCCCTGAGGGACGCCAGATTTAAGCTCCTTTTTCGAGGAGCAGCTGTCCCCAAGCATCACCATCTGGTATCTACCCGAGAGATAGGACCGGAACCACTGAAGTGCAGTGCCCCCGATCCCCAGCCCTCTCAGGCGTTCCAGAAGGATACCATGGTCTATGGTATCGAAAGCCGCTGAGAGGTCCAAGAGTACCAGCGGAGTCACACTTCCCCTGTCGATACCCAGGCGTAGATCATCCACTAAGGCGACCGTGGCAGTCTCGACTCCATATCCTGCCTTGAAGCCAGTTTGAAATGGATCTAGATAATCTGTTTCATCCAAGACAGCTTGGAGTTGAAGGGCAACAGCCCTCTCGATCACCTTGCTTAAAAATGGAAGATGGGAAACTGGCCTGTAATTATTCATATCCAGGGGATCTAGGGAGGGCTTTTTTAGAAGCGGGTGTATAATTGCTTCTTTTAAACAAGCTGGAAAATTGCCCTCCCTGAAGGATACATTAATAACATGTCTTAAGTGCGTCTTAATCGCAACTCCTCCCTGGACAACCAACCATGAAGGGCAGGGATCAAGAGGGCAAGTTGTCCTCCTTACCTTTCCAAGGAGCTTGTCTACGTCCTCGGTACTCACTGACTGAAACTGATCCAGTATAATCCTATTCACGGAGTTGCCGGACACTTCATTTGTAACCTCTGCTATAACACCGGCATCCAAATCAGCTCTTATCTGAGAGATTTTATCTGCGAAATGATTATTCAAAGCATCACAGCAAGATACATTAGGTTCTAACAACGAGTTCAGGGGAGTGGGTAGCTGAGTCAGATCCCTTACCACCCTGAACAGCTCTGCTGGATGAGAAGTCACAGACGCAATACGTGCAGAGAAGAAAGTCTTCTTCGCTGCATCTATTGCCACTCCATAGGAATAAAGGAATTCTCTATAGCGTGTCCTGTCAGATAAGAGTTGAGATTTCCGCCAGTTGCGCCCTAGTCGTTGTCCAGCCTGCTTCATATTCCTAAGTTCTACTGTATACCAGGGATTGCGGTTTACAGCAGGCTGGAAAGGACGCTTGGGAGCAATCGTGTCGATAGCCCTGGTAAGATCACAATTCCAGGTATTAACCAGGACTTCGACAGGATCACCGGTGATACCAACCATAAAACCCTCGAGGGCTTTCTGGAATCCAATAGGTTCCATTAACCCTCGAGGGCGGACCATTCTAATAGGTCCACCACCCCTGCAGGGCCGGATAGCAGCCATTAGTCTAACCCTGACCAGGAAATGATCCATCCATGACAAGGTGGTAGCATTTATTATCTCCACCCACGGCTGTACCTGTTCCGTACTAAAGACCGCATCAAGGGTATGACCGGCACAATGTGTTGGCCCAGAGGCTAATTGGGATAGGCCCATGTTTGTCATGGATGCCATGAACTCCCGAGCTGCACCTGTCAAACTGGTCTCAAATGGGATGTTGAAGTCACCCAGAACCAGAAGTCTGGGCGACTGCAACACCAACTCCGACACCAGCTCTGTCAGCTCGGCTAGGGAGTCTGGTAGGCATGTGTCTGAGAAGAAATTGGGTCTGAGCATTCACTAGAAGCTAAAATGACTAAACTGATCCTGTTGTACTGTAGACATAACATGAGATAACATGATTTATTGGAAAAGACAATATTACTGTGTAAAAAGGAAGAAGTAAGAAAAGAGGAAGACCACACAACAGGTGGATGGACTCAACAAGGGAAATCACAGCCCTGAGTTTGCAAGACATGAGCAGGATTTTTTTCATGACTAAGGCCATTTCCTCACTACACCGTTATAATGCTGTTATGCCACTTTCAACATCCTATGGAATCCTGGGGTTTGCAGTTTAGGGAGGGGCATTTAGAATTCTCAGCCAGAGAGCTCTTTGGCCTCAGTAAACTACAAACCCCAGAATTCCACAGGATGTTGAAAGTGGAACAATAGCACTATAACAGTGTAGTGCAGAGATGGCCTAGGGCTCTTGGAAGTCTCTCATTAATAGAGCAGACATAAATATACTTGGACAACAACCAAATTTGTCTTGAGCTGATCTGAAATCTACCTAATTTGACTGAAGTCTAGTCTTAGTTCAAGCTTTCCTGCCTTTTATTGATTTTTGTTGGTACAGTGTTTTTGTGCTACATGTATTTCCTTTTCTTTCTTTTTTAACAAAAAAGAATAGTTGACGATTGTTCCAATTATGAGTAGCACTGGATGCAATTTGCACTGAAAGTTGCCTGTTTTGGGTGATCAGATCTTTCAGATTTCACAAAACAGGTGCAGGAACTCATAAGCAAGAGCATCTCTTGAGGTCTGAAGATTCCTCCCAAAGTGATGCACATATCCTCTGTACGTGAGAGAGACTGTGTGTGAGTGCATGTACCTGTGCAGTTGCTATGAAAATGATGCACAGAATAGAGAGGTATCTGGTCACGAATGCTGGAATTTTTCAGACAAATAGATATGGAGTTTAGGACAGGAACAAAGCCTATGGGAGCTGAACAACTGTTGTGCTGACTAATTTTTGCACTAGACGTCCTATCCTGGAATTTCTATTGGGTAGGTGGCCTTATTCTTTCTGACTGAAATTTCTCCTCAAATAAGGGGATTCTGAGCTACCTTCAGCAGCTAGCAGTTCCAGTTGGACAAAGCTGCATGCAGAGACCGAGGAGCTACAGGAGATTTTTTGCTGCCACCTGCTGGTTGGAGTATTACAATGTCACCGATTTGCTACGAACACCTGCTGAAACAATATACGTTTGGAGGGCTGTCAAAAGTCTTCATCTTGACAGAACAGGCAGGAGATTCCCAGCTCACTGACCACAATCTTTAATAAGATGTGAATACAAGCCATAAACTTTTAGTGCCACATCTGGACCTTGGAAAGAGTTTCAAAACTGGAGATCTCTTTATGGTTTTTGTCCATCTTGCTATTGCTGCTGCTGTTTCATCATTTGGAAATACTTTTAGTTATAAACAATTTTTTCTAGGAAAATCTTTAAAATTAATTCTGAAATCGGAGCAAGCATCTTTCAGCTGATATGCATCTTTTTGTTGCATGCACACATTGATGAAACACCAGAAAAAGAGAAATTTATTTTTTCCTTTGTTTATCTATCGTCTATTGACCTTTACAGAAAGATTCTTTTACCGTTCTGTTTTGCTGATGTTTACTGGTTTCCTTCTGCATTTGGTCAAATGACATAGAAAAAGAACTGTCATGCCATTATATGTACCATCCCTTTTTTGGGCAAAGTTTCATCTATGACACAGATAACACAGATGAAACACTAAAAAGAAGTAATCTCGATGGCACATATGGTGATATCATAATTCTATATACTTTCGTAAAATTGGGAGTGGAGACTTAAAGGAACTTCTGCAGCTTGTACCTTTGTTCATGTGTGAACCTTAATCCAAAATTTTGAAATTAAAAATGCAACAATGTTGTTTCTTTATGCCTCTCTTAATGGTGTGGGTTCTGGTTTACAAGCAGAGTATGGTGTCAGGACAGAAGATGGTGACAATCTGAAAGAAGGAAGCCATTTCCCCTCCAGAAACCTTTATTATCAGATATCACACCCTTTCACAGGTGCCTCTAGCATCCACACATTTTTCTTCCCTCAGCACCAATGTTCACACCCAACCTCTTAGCAGATTTTGCGGCAGACAGCTCAAACCGAGATTCTATTCCCACCACTGTGAGCAATATATTATATAGATATAGGGGAAAGACTCTTCTCTACTGTGTCCCTAGAGTAGTTAAGTCATAAATTCACAGAGTTGGAATAGGGATGTTATTCTTCACTATTTTTTTTTCTTGAAGGAACTTAGGAAGTCATTCTGGAAATTTTTGGCACAAAATTTTCAAAGCCTATTTGAAGTCCAGGATTTCTTCTGTGCAAAATGTACAAATGCGTGTTTCACACAGAAAACAACATTTTGTGCACAGTGTTTGTGTAGAAAATGTGCTGTTTTCGGTATGAATCAACCAAGTAGGAATTTTGCGCAAAAGTCCCCAGTAACATTTTCTGCGTAGGAAGCAGCATTTTCTGCACAGAAAATAATATTTCTGTGCAGATATAATATTTTCTGTGCAGCAAGTGCTGTTTCTAGAGCAAAACAATCATGTGCAAATTTTATGCATAATAAGTCCCAAACTGCAAAGATCCTCACCAGTCTAGACTTCTTCTAATCAGAGTTTCTCCGGACTCAAAAAACAAACAAACAAGTATTTTGACCATTTTTGAATTTTTTTGAATACTCTTTCCATTTGTACATTGGTAGGGATCTGAAAAGAAAAGGTAGCAATCCACTGTTATCCTCACACCACTATCACCACCACCACCAGACGGGCCATCTAATCTCTGTTTAAAAAGGTCCAGTGGAGAAGAACCCACCATCTTTGCAAGTAGGATATTTCACTGTCAAATATGTAATACCCTACCATATTGCTGCAATGAAATAGATGGCTCTTGGAGTTCTTCCAGCTGTATGATTCCACTGCTAATATTGCAATCTAAAGCACACTTACATCAAAGAAAGGAATACAGAAAACAGTGGGACTTGGGTTTGCATAAAGTGCCCAGATTACAAAGATCAAATTGGATGCTACTGTGGATTTCAGCTTTAAATTCAAATATTGCAATTCACTCATGAGCATTTTGGCTGGCCGCTAATTTTTATTTCTCTTGGTTTTGTTCTGAATGGGAAAAAAAGCACTAGGATGCTTGATTATAATCTATAAACTAGACATCCATGGGCCACGAAAAGAAGAAAAAAGGGAGTGTTTTACTGACTGCTGCAATCTCTTTCTTTCCTGTGTTTCCTCTGCTTTCTCATGTTGCTTTGTAACAAAGGTTAAAATGCCAAACCTTTCATAGTGACCTTAGCATTTTATCTCCTCAGAAGGTATAAATCTTTGATAGCAAAAGAGTTCTCTCAGGGCTTTCAAAGAGCTCTGAAGTAAAACGCATACTTCTCTCACTTTGGTTTCTTATACACCTTTGGACTTGGATGGATTCATCCTCTGTATGAGGAAGTAACAGATTGAATTGCCTTAACAAGAGGTGGAAATATACTTTCTATATGTGGTTGGACTGTAGCTCCCACCCTACCTCATCACTGAATATGAGGACTAGTGCTATTGGGAGTTGTTATCCAACAACTTGAGGAAAATGCATCCAGTCTTTGATTTTTCTTCACCCCTGCCTTAAATTGAGCCAGATCATTCGTTCAATTAGCATTGCTAAATGGAGGTGTTACCCCAAAGGGTGAGTGGCTCAGAGATCCAGCTGCAGTGCCAGACTCTCTGTCGAAAGGTGGAGAATTATTAGCTCAAAAGGGATGTCTGCAAGAGGAGGGTAATCTTACAAGATCTTTCTACCTATGTATATTGGTAGTAATGCAGGGATCTCCAGCTGGAGATTCAAAAAATGTTTTATTGGGGAAAATCACAAACACACACAAGATTCAAGCAGTCTCCACAAGGCTAACTGAAGGAAAGGAAAGAAAAATTGGATAGTGAGGATTTGGGATGAAATGGGAAACATTTACCTACCCTGAAGAGAAGAGATGGAGCAATGTAGCTCAGACCAGGAGTCTGAGGGTAGCACAACAATGGGAATCTGAGCAGCAGAATGTCAGCCTATGTCCGGTGTACTAAGTCCAGTGTACTGTGAGTTGTCTAGTTCAAAGCCAGGGTTTAAATCTCCTTTTTCTGCCATGAAGGGAAAGTATTAATAACTCCCTGGCAGAGCAAATAATGGGGTCCAGAAAGGGCTAATGGCCTTAGCATTAGATGACAAAGCATTGATGGGAATCATGATAGCATCTTAATGTCTGGGCAGGTGAAGAAACAAAGGAGGGTTTCAGCACAAAGAGGAGATAAGTTGATGACCATCAGTCGCTCGATTGAGACAACTTTGTATGCTATTGTGTAGGAAGATTGAATCGTTGAGAGGATTATCACAAGCTCATCAACACCGGAGTTTCCCGACTGATATGACCTGGTCATGCCCTGAGGTCCCATCTGACCTACTTTTGCATCACACGTGTTCAGCCAGTCCTGCTTGCCAGCATGGCCATAACAGTGTATGATTTATATTTAGTGTCAATTAAATAATATTCATACAAGGGAATGGAGGTGTACAGCATGGTAACAGAGGTGATTGCTGAATTATGTCAGGACTGGGCTGTAGATGAAATGAACCAGGAGCACATACTCCAAGTGTCTCATTGTGGCAGTGATCCTGCTGATTAATCCTCTGTCACCCCACTTTTTCAACTGCTTTTAAAAGATTCCAGTATCTCTTTCCTCCTCCCACCCTTTGTTCTCAGCTTACTTCAGTTATTTCAAACTGGGGTCAAAGTGCAAAAGCAATTATCTCAGAGGAGAAGAAGTAGTGGAATCTTGCCTTTCCCAGTTGGTTCAGGCAAACACGAAGTGTTGCAGTATCTCCTTGCTTGTACGCTCTTCCTAGGCAATTTTTGCCATCCTGATCACACTCTGATGTTGCTTGGCTACATGTCCTGGTTTTCATCTGAGAAATGTGGGGTGTTATACAGGAGCAAAGAAATAATCCAGTTGTCAGGCTTGAAAAAAAAATCTGAACTTGGGGCCACGTAGGAAGACAAGAATGACACTAAAATATACAGAAACACATTAGAGCTCAAGGAAAACCACCTTGCTACACAAGAAAGACTGAACCAAACAGTAACTGCTCTTTCCTTGAAGTTCACAGGTCCTAAGGACCTGTATGCAAAGTACATATGCAAAGTACGTAAAAATCCAGTATGCCAAAGAAATGCATCATATTTATGCCCTTTGGCTACAATCGTTTTATTCTTCCACTACAGGGACCTGTAGTGAATGGCCCAGTTATTAGCACAGATCCAGGGACCACCATTTTGAGTGTCACTGTGCTACAATAGATACAAAGAATTAATTTGGGCCTCTTTCACAAACTTCTAATTTTTAAAAAGCTCTTTTTTTTCCCCTGCAGAATTTATGAAGTAACTTGCTGATTTTAGTCAGCTCTTATCAAAAGCTCAGCCATCTGTTTATGGCCAAATTTAATAGATGCTGCTGTTTCAATTATGGGAAGGAACATATTGTACCTGCCTGTTGTACAGTTGTTAAAGATGAGGAGTATCTCAAGGGGGAAAAGGTGGCAACTCTAATTCATAGGGACACCTTTATTCACATATTCACCACAAGTACAGTCGAATCCACAGTAATTCAAATACAAACCTTAAAGAGATTGTTAAAACAAATAAATTTCTTTGCTTAAATGGGCAAATCCATCAGTTTCTCTTTTCTGTCAAATTTGCACTGAGATCCTATATTACTTAGTTACAAATCTGTAATAGATCCTGTCCCAACCACCCAAACCTACCTTAAAAGTCAGTGATGTATACTCGAGTCAATTGACTCAGATTCAAGTTGGACTTAAGTTGCTTCAATCATAGACTCACAGAATCACAGAGTTGGAAGAGACCACAGGGGCCATCCAGTTCAACCCCCTGCTATGCAGGAACACACATCAAAGCACTCCCAACAGATGGCCATCCAACCTCTGTTTAAAAACCTCCAAAGAAGGAGACTTCATCGCGTTCCAAGGCAGGATACTCTACTGCCGGACAGCTCTGCTGTCAGGAAGTTCTTCCTGAGGTTTAACTGGGATCTCTTTTCCTGCAGCTTGAATCCATTGTTTCTTGTCCTAGTCTCTGGAGCAGTGGAAAACAAGTCTGCTCCCTCCTCGACATGACATCCCTTCAAATATTTAAACGTGGCTATCATGTCCCCTCTTAACCTTTTCTTCTGCAGATTAAACATACCCAACTGTCTAAGCAGCTCCACATAGGGCATGACCTCCAGACTCTTCACCATTTTGATCACCCTCCTCTGGACATGCTCCAGCTTGTCAATATCCTTCTTGAAATGAGGTGCCCAAAACTGGACACTGTATTCCAGATGAGGTCTAACCAAAGCAGAATAGAGTGGTACCATTACCTCCCTTGATCTAGACACCATACTCCTATTGATGCAACCAAGAATCGCATTGGCTTTCTTGGCTACTGCATCACACTGCTGACTCATTTTGAGCTTGTGATCTACCAAGACTCCTAGATCCCTTTCACATGTACATGTTATCCAGTATTATGGGTAGAAAGTATTATCCTGGTGCACCTAGGTTGCTAGCTGAATAGACTTCTATCACTCACTGTAGCTGCTGGCTCGTAAGATAGGTTTGGGGAGCCTTTATGATTGTGGCAACAGTGAATAGGGAACAGTTACAGCTCTGTAACTCTAGGCCATAAGGTAACTAAGTCTAGGAAACTGAAATACAGAATGCCAGCCGTGATTTTTCCATGGAATTCACAAAGGAATTTGCAAGTTTTGCAAAATTCTCAATTAAAAAAAAAAAACACTAACAAAACTAAATTCTATCCCATGCCCACTACTGCCGCTGAACTACAGTCCTTTTGTTGGTCTGGGCTGGGAAAAACATGGCCCTCACAATGTTGTTGGACTGCATCTCCCTGCATTTCTCACTGTGGACTATGATGGCTATGGCTGATGGAAGTTATAGTCCAACAATAGCTGGAGGATCATATTTCTTCCACTCCATGCCAATAAGACTCAGAAACAATTAGTCCATTGTAGTGCTTATATGATGTATTGGTGGTCTTTGCAGCCATTCACATGTCATTACAAAATACCAACCTTCATTTACACGTAGTAACATTTTCATCCATTTCTTTGACTTCTTGAGATGTGTATTATAGGACCTTCCTTACCTTAGTATTCCATTCCATTACTAGTAAACCCCCAGGGTCTTGTAAGTTCTCAGTTCTTCTCTAGACTGTTCTTATTTAAAAAAGAACAAAAATGGAGGGGGGAGCCACACATACGTCACCAGTTTCAGATGCTTTTTAATGTTTCTGTGTTTGGTTTTCAAAATACCCCTGAGGTTTGTGAAAGGTGGTGGATCAAGTGCGTCCTAATGCCCATCTGAGATCCACAGGAATAAATTGTCTTTTTACAGATTTAAATTGCCTTTTTACAGTTTCACTATCCATCTTTCTGCCTCCTCCTAAGGCACATGTTCTGTGGTGTGAGCCAGTTTGTGAGGTGCAGAGGGCTGCATAAGCCAGAAATATGTAGGTATAAACTGTCTCTGAGACCACTGCTGCTCATCTTCAGATATGCGAGTTGGTTTAATGGAGTCTCTGGTGGTATCACTTACGCTTCCTGAAGTTGAACGGAAGGACAGGAGGAGAGAATGAGAATCGCAATGCAGCTGTATTTCAGCATGCCACCCTGATCCATCTTCTAGTTATTTCCCTCCTGGCTCTCATCTCTCTGAACTGGAATCACAAACTGAGATAGACAAATTTCAGAATGATTCATATTATCATGGGACTAGTAGATGTCGCAGCAGAACACGGCAAAGGACAGAGTGTTGTAGGGTTGCCAGGTCAGGAGCTTCTAAGGCTCTGAGATTTCAAGGCTAAAATCTGAGACCTAAAGATGGGTTCTGATGATGTCACTAATCTTGATAGATCAGCTCAGTTGCTCAGATTCAAATAAATGGCATATGCTGACTGCTTGTCCATGCCCTCCTACACAGCCTGGGTGCAGTGCTTGATTTGAAAATGAAGGAGAAAACCACAAGGGCCCAGGAAAGTCTAGAGTGGTTATAGCAGTGGGGACCAGCAGCATAAATGAAGAAAAGTATTCCTGGCTTGACCATAGTACATGTGGAAAGGATATAGGAGTCTTAGTAGACTATGAGCTGAACATAAGTTAGCAGTGAGATGCAGCAGCTGAAAAAGCACTATGACTCTGAGACAAGATCTGTTCTGACAAAGAAACTGTATTCTTTACCTGTGTACTATTTTGCCCAAAGCTCTGCCTCCAGATTCCTAAAAGGTTTTTTGTCCCCCCACAAAAGGATAAAAGTTTCAATTTTTCTTTCCCATCCTTAAGGCTTTTTTTGGGTGGCAGGTGGGAGGGGAGTAGTCAGAAACATGAAGCCTGATCAGAGCTTCCAAAAATGTGTTAATCATTAAATTATCAGTTTGTTAGTTTTTACATACTTGATCTTTTATATTGGAGAGACCATGGATTGAACCTGGGATTTCTGGCTCCTGCATGGAAAATGGCTGCTCTACCACTGATCCTTGCAGAACAAACTTCATGATTGCAAGTGAGGAAGCAGAGGGAAAGCAAAGATTCAGCACTACAAACCTCTCTCTGTCTCAGTCTCTCTCCTGCATAGGCTTTGAGGAACTCAAAACATTTTGTTCAAACACTAGATTTGATCTTTCCAGCCAACCGTGTATTGCTTCACTTACTGTGAATCAGTGTCCTCTAATTGAAATAAACACAACATTCTTTATCAGTCTTTGACACCACTCCTTATTAAGTGTCAACAAATAAGGCATCAAAAGGTAAGTGAAGTTTATACATTGATGAAGCTGGTTGAGGGCAGAAAGAAGAGAAGAGAGATGGAGATTAATAAAGGTGGGGAGCCTTAATTGAACAAGTTGTTCCGCAGTTTGACAATTTCTAGTTGTGCTGAAGTCCCATAATCAAAGGCAACAACTCTATTATGGGCTTTGTAGTCCATCTGTAAAAAGAAATCTACCGTAGGTTGGGGAAAATCAGTTTCAAATCAGCAAACAAAGCATTTCTGAAATAGCCAATAACAAAATGAAGTCGAACATCAGACCAATTTTTATAATCCTATAGTCCGTTCTGAAAGCTAATGGTTTCAATAATGAATTTACTTAAATGAACTGAATGAATTAAGTTTCAGTTATTAGTGTCATCAACAATGAATTAATCTCCCAATTTCTAATGTTTAGGATTAGCAAATTCATTTTTAAACCTAACATTCTAAGTTCTTATTCTAACCTGATTCATCCTTATACACTATCGAGGAAAATGTCAGAAATTCTGTTTTTGGTCCAAGCCTCCAGAAGATGGTGGGATTCTCATCCCCACCCCCCATTCTTGGAGAATGTTGTTTTGTTTTTCTGAGTGGCCTTTTCATATTTCTGCAAAATGAGCAAAACTTGGAAGATAATTTGCACTACCACATGAGCTACTACTTTCTATGGTTAGAGCCAAGCACAGGAATTTAGTGTGGTCACAACCATCCTGAAATGTTTCCTTATGGTACATTCCATGGATGCAGCCATGTGGAGGAAGCAACCTCTGATGTGGTGTGACCATGCTGACAGATGCTATGCCCAAACAACAGTTTCTGTGAGGGGGAAAGGAAAAAGATATATTAGCTTCCCTATGTGATTGTACCCATACGAATCTAATTTGTAAGGTGTTGGGCTGCATCTGAGCAATGCCACACAACAGGTTGTTTTCTTACTTCGCAGGTTCATTTTCCAAAGGGTCTATCTTTTAGCAGGAAGTTTAATTGCATGTGTTTGTTTAAGTAAATTTTAGACAAAATTTGTATTTAAACTTTGTAGGGTTTCCAGATTAAAAAATTGAGACAGTGCCGGCACCTTTAATAAATGTGTAGAAGAAGGAATTTCAGCAAGCATTGCTTGTTTCCTGGTTGCGTGACATAGTATCATAGAGTTGGAAGGTGTCCTAAGGGCCTTCAGGTCCAACTCCCTACTCAATGAAGGATCTGTCACTCCCCTGTCCAAACCTTTTTGAAAAGAAGGAGACCCCCACCACTTCTCTAGGCAATTGGTTCCACTGGCAAACCCCCACACTGTCAAGGAGTTCCTCCTAATGTTCAGTCAACATCTACCCTTCAAATGCTTTCAACCATTAGACATCTACCCTCTTAAGTAGCAGAGAACAAGCCTGCACAACCTTTTTGTGTAGCCACTGAGGTATTTAAAGTGCAATCATGCTATCCCTCAGTCTTCTTTTTATCAAGTTGAACATGTCCAGCCCCATCAACCTCTCATCATATGTTTTGTTCTCCATGTTCAATATCTGTTCAATATCTTCATCAACGACTTGGATGAAGGAATAGAGGGCATGCTGATCAAATTTGCAGATGACACCAAATTGGGAGCGGTTGCTAATACGCCAGAGGACAGGATCAAAATTCAAAATGACCTGGATAGATTGGAGTGCTGGGCCAAGGCTAACAAAATGAAATTCAACATAGATAAGTGTAAGGTCCTACACTTAGGTAGAAAAAATGGAATACAGAAATATAGGATGGGGGACACATGGCTGGATAGCAGTACATGAGAAAGGGATCTAGGAGTCTTCATAGACCACAAGCTGAACATGAGTCAGCAGTGTGATGCGGCAGCCAAGAAAGCCAATGCAATTCTTGGTTGCATCAATAGGAGTATGGTGTCTAGATCGAGGGAGGTACTGGTACCACTCTACTCTGCCTTGGTTAGACCCCATCTTGAATACTGTGTCCAGTTCTGGGCACCCCAATTCAAGAAGGACATGGTCAAGCTGGAGCAAGTCCAGAGGAGGGCGGCCAAAATGGTGAGGGGCCTGGAAGCCATGCCCTATGAGGATAGACTTAGAGAGCTGGGTATGTTTAGTCTCCAGAAGAGAAGGTTAAGAAGGGACATGATAGCCATGTTTAAATATTTGAAGGGATGCCATATAGAAGAGGGAGAGGGCTTGTTTACTGCTGCTCCAGAGACCAGGACAAGAAGCAATGGATTCAAGCTGCAGGAAAGGAGATTCCACCTGAACCTCAGGAAGAACTTCCTAGCGGTCAGGGCTGTCCAGCAGTGGAATATGCTGCCTCGGAGTGTAGTGGAATCTCCTTCTTTGGAGGTTTTTAAGCAGAGCCTGGATGGCCATCTGTTGGGAGTGCGCTGAGGGTGTTCCTGCATGACTGGATGGCCCATGTGGTCTCTTCCAACTCTACATTTCTATGATTCTATGCCTCTTACCAATCTCATTACCCTGCTCTGAACCTACTTCAACTTGTGCATATCTTTCTTAAAATGAGGCACCTAGAGCTGAATGCAATACTCAAGGTGAAATCTGATCAGTGTAGGATATAGTTGGACTATTATTTTCCTCATCTTGGGAACTATGCTTCTATTAATGCAGGCCAAAATAGCATTTGCCTTCTTTGCTGTAGCATCACACTGCTGGCTCATGAAATTTTTCTATTAATGCAGACTAAAATTCAATATGTGCTGGACATACAGTATCTGCTAAAATTCCTTCTTCTACATAATCATTAAAGGAACAGGAATGCTTTCCAGTTTTCACTTTGGCAATCCATTTGAGAATGTTAGAAGTTTTATATTGGCATAATCATTCTTCCCTCTCCTAGAAATGGGAATTCGAAAATATTTCTGTAAGGTATTTTAGGCTCCAGGCTAAACATACCCAGTTCCCTAAGCCATTCCTCATAGAACATGGTTTCCAGCCTTCTTCCATTTTGGTCACCATCTTCCAGATGTCATTGCATGATGGTCATTGCAGTCCTGTCCTCTCATTGCCAACTGGCATGATCACGGAGTTAATAATTGATGGGTTTGCCCCATCAATGACACCCAATCATGTGACTCTCCTGCACTTACCTGCCCTGTGGAAGGCCCAGTAGCGTGATGGAGGTGCTTCCTGCCCCAAAGCAGCATGGGAAAGTACCCGGCAGTGCTGTGGAAAGAAGAGGCATGTCCATCATTCTCCCTTCCACAGGGACCTGGTCTGGTATGGAGGGGAGTGTTCCTGTCACACTCCCGTCCTGGCAGAAGTGCTGCCGGAATTGTGACCACAGGGTAACGCAATATGGTAAGGTGAGGAAAGGCCCCTAGTATGCAGGCATAATTTTCCATGCCTCTTTCATGCTTCTTGTTGCTGCCTTTTTCTTCAACCAGTTCAGGATGGGAAACATACATGTGGTATAACAGGTGAAAAACTTGTCAGATCCTTAAGGTTACAGTCAGCTTTACGGAGAAATTTTGAAATGCACAGTGTATAAGAAGGGATGAAAAAAAAAAAGCTTCCAAATATGAAAAGAGTGAACCACATCCCTTCTTGTACAGAAACTTTTATTAACATTTCAAATTACTTGCAGGGCACAGAAAGAAAATGCAGTGAAACCTAATAAATAATACAGTGAGCTTCTGAAAAGTAATTTTGTAATAAGTGAAGGATATATTTGTTTATTGGAGTGAGAAAGTTGAATTACAGGACATCAGAACAACGTTTTTAAATATTAGAGGTTTTATGCCTCCTGAGCAAGTTGACTCAAGCCAGCTGTACCACACAAACTGAGATATGAAGGTCTCTTTGGGCTGGTGGTTCATATTACCTTTATTTCCTTTGGTGGCTAAATGCTGGGTGAGATTTAGGAGATGACTGTAAATGAAAGAACAGATGAAAACAATCTGCTGGTCTTTGATTTCTTTTTATTTTATTGGTTGATTCTTATGGTAAGATTTTTTTTCATTTTTGGAGCAGAAGCGGATGCAGGTACACAGCGAGATGGACCACATGAAGCCAAACTAAAAACATTGCAGTAATATTCAGGAAGGAACCCAGCTGGAGTGGGAAAGTGGTTGGCCACAGGCTTTAGGAGAACAATACAGCTGCACAGTTTATTCATCTTTCCATGACATTTGCTGGAAGCTCTGGTGAATGGGCTTGGCTCACGCTTAGGATCTCTAGCTCTGAGTGTTATTTGAGGGACCAGGAAGAAATTTTCTCCCATGGCATGGTGGCTTTTGGATTGGAGAGATGGCTCGTTGGTTTCTGTGTTTGCCTTCTTCTCAGCAAATGACTTGGCTGCCTTGATCCATTTTAGAGTGATGTGCTCAGCATGTACATTTCTATAATGCACCTGCTCCCTGCTCATAGTACACTGTGACTTTAAACAAATGTGTTGATCCCCAGGAGTTTGATGGATAGCACTGCCTTTGTCCTGCGGATTTAACCAGATTGGTTCTTCTGATTCAACAACCCAGGATGTATCTATACTATGCAATGACAGTCCGGATCCAACTTTAACTGCCCATGGTACCATTTTAAGGAATCTGACAGTTTATCATCTTTATCTTAGGGCTTGTAGTTTGGGGCGCAATACTTAGCCAGCAAGGCTTAATGGTTTAGTTGTTGAACTAAGGTTCTGGAGACCAACGTTTAAAACCCTGCTCAACCATGGAAACTCATTGGGTGACCTTGGGTGGGTCATATTCTCTCAGCCTCAGAGGAGGGCAATGGCAAAACTCATCTGAACAAACTATGCCAAGAAAGCCCCATGATAGGTTTGCCTTAGAATCACCATAAGTCAGAAACAATTTGAAGGCACACCACAACAATACTCAGAACTCTCTACTTATGCTTTAGTTCTATTGCTATACTGCAGGGGAGTTCTCCAGCACAGAATTCTGTGTACCTCACCAGGCTATAAACCCCAGTATTCAAGCCATGAAACTTAAAGTGCAAATTGCTGTCATAATGTGGTGTGGATACACACCTAGTTCACACACCCCTCCTTCACTCTTTACATAGAAAAAACTTAATGACCATACATTGGCTTGCATTGTCACTGCATTGTGTGATGTAGACAAATGCACAGATGATTAACTGAATGCTTTCCCTTCCATAAAGGGGAAATAGGATGGCCTTAACTTAGACTAGGGTAAAACTGTCTATCTGGCCTTAAAATGTTCTTCTCTGATTTGCAGTGGCTCATCAAGATCCCACCTAGAGGTTTCCATTTTCCTAGTTCTTGCTATCTGAGACCCTTTAGTTGACAATTCTAGGGAATCAAAGTAAGACCAACTGTGTGCTAAGCATTTATTTAGCTACAGATACTTTCAAAAACAAATCAATCTATATCTTTTTTAAAAAAACACAACCTGGGATAAGATTATTTCAAGGACTGCTAAAGCCCATATAAATTTAGCTTGAAGATTCTACTCTCTGTACTGTTATTTGTTCATATCGGATAGGAAGATGCTTGAGACCCTTCCATTAACGTGTTGGCACGTGGTGGAAATTCCTTCCCTGGAGAGATCCAACAGGGCCCTCTGCTTGCTGCCTGCCGGTGAAGACCTGCTGTATTCCACAAGACTTTCTATGAGTATGAATTGATGATCCATGTGATCCAGTTGTTCAAGTGTCTTTTGCATTCTCTTATGTGTTCTTTTTAATTTTCTATTACTTTGTTTTGTTAACCATGCTGTTATCCTATTTTGAAAGGCTGGATCTTGAAGAACACGATATTCATGATTAAAATAATGCAGATGAATAAGTACAACCAAAAAAACATGATATTATGGATGGGGGAATGTCCTAATCTTGAGCTGGTGCCCCCAAATGCTGTGTATTGATCAGGCTTTTATGTCTGTGATATTGGGACAGACTTATTTTATAAAGACAATGATTTCAAAATAGCTACTCAGGCTCCTGTTTCTGCCATTACAAAAGTATATGTTCTGTGAGAATGTATAAGAACTGCATGAGTTATGTTCATGTCATGGCTGTGTCTCAGTCCATTACTATGGAATATAGCAGTAATTGCATAACCATTGATCAAGGTAGCTAAGAAGATATTTTCCCCAAATTTCTGGCAGTGACGCAGATATTTTTGTTCTCCAAACAAATGATCCTTCTTCCTGAAGCATTAGAGGCGAGTACAAATAACCTGCTTTGTGGCTTGTTTCTTGGATCGATATTACTTATAAAATAGGTTCCTAAAATAACTTGGTGCTGTTTTAGAGCATTTGGTTAGCATGGAATGCTGAAGAATATCTGCTAAATGAGAATACCTTACAGGAATAAGAGCCATTGAACTAGGAACACTGTTTTGTGTGACACAACTTGGAGAGAAGGCAAAGCAGTGTCGGCTAGTGTCTCCCAGACTGGGGGCTGGTGAAAGTGATCTAGGTTTTAGGTTGAACTATCCAAGGTGTTGGACCTATTTGGGGACAAAATGATGAATGCTCTCATGACAAAAAATTTTCCACCAATTCTGAACAAGCTGGAAGTTCACTCCTAATTTCAAACAACTGGCATTGTTGATGTTAAAGAATGCTCATTCATTCATAGGTTCAGGGGTGAGCAAAGTTTGGCCCGCAGGCAGGATGTGGCCCACCAAGGCCATTTTTTGGTCCTCCAGTCCCACCTTAGGAGTAAAAATTGTCCCCAAAAGCCCTTTAGGGCCATGGGTGGCATTTTTATCATGTTTGGGGCCCAATTTAGGCCCACGTGTGGCATCAGGAAGTGAACTATAAGTGACTTCTGCTTGTTTACTGTTGCTAAAAGATCTCCCCTGGCTCAAAATGGTCCAATAATGCCTTAAAACATAGCGAGAATGAACCTCACATCCCCTAGATGATATTTGGGGTCCAAACTGTTATTTTCTTATGGGAGTGCCATGGGAGTGAAGCCCTCCAGGGTCTCCTGGGAGGCTAATGTGTCCCCCTGGCCTTCCTCAGTTGCCCATCCCTTCCTTAGAATTTGAAAGAATTAATTACAAGTAACTGGTTATTTGGAGTGAATGAAGGCAAAGCAAACCAGTCGTGCTGGGCTATGAGTCTTAAAGACTAGGGTTCAAATGTCTGCTCAGACATGAAAACCAGCTATGTGGCTTTGGGCAAGTCACCTTCTCTCAGCATCAGGTGAAGGTAATGGCATATCCCATCTGAATACATCTTGCTTCAAAAGTCCCATGATAGGTTTGTCCTTAGCGTGTCACAGGTCAGAAAAAATTTGAAAGCAAAGCACTGAATAATAATGAAGGCAAAGCGGTGGCAGATGATAACTTCTAAATCAGTGAGATGGTAGATCCGTTGTAGGCTTTAGTCAGAATCATGAAGGAGCTATTCAAGGTGCTAGACCAGTTTGGGAATCAGGATTCAGCATTTTGAATACCTCCTTTAAAGTTCAGATTTGTCTTCATTCACTGCTAATAATAGTTTGAAACAACCAAGGCATCAATGAACCACATTGCAATAATCTCACTCTTTTTGAGGAACACTGACTGCTTTACCTCCCTTTAAAGTCACTGCTCCATGTTGTAATAAATGATAAATGTAAATATCTCAGGCATTCATTACTTTTTCTCTTTGCTTCATTACTTAGGCCATTTCCACACGGGGTTTTTTAAAGGGGGCAGAGCATCCTCCAGGGAGGACATCTGCACCTGGGACCATTCTGGGTCGGACCTACTGAACGTAGATCTGCAGTCCAGCCCGCTCCCGAATGACCTCAAGTGGTTGTCCAGTATGCTTTTGAAAGACCGCTAAAAACAGGTCTTTCAAAAGCACGGAGAGCACCACTGCGAGCCTGCTCCCATATGCAGATTCACAGGCTCGCATTGGTGCGAGCCTGCGATCTGCTGGGGGCGGGCTTTAGGCTGGCGAGCTTCAGTGGTTGGTCGAGATCCTCGACCAACCAGAAGCCACCATTTTCGTCCCCGGAGCAGTGCGGAGCAGCAGCCACGGACTGCTCTGGAGAAGCATGGACTGGACCGGGGAGCCCAAAAGTCCGGTTTTGTTACACCGCCACTGCCTTGTAGCATTCTGTTTTTGTTGTTGCTGTTGTTGTTGTGTGCCTTCAAGTCCTTTACAACTTACAACATCTCTAAGATGAACCTATCATAGGGCGGTGTAAAATTATAGCGTTTTCTTGTCAAGATTTATTCAGAGGGCATTTGCCTTTACTTCCTCTGAGACTGAGAGAGTGTGACTTACCCAAGGTCACCCAGTGGGTTTTCATGGCCAAAAAGGTGATTCAAACCCTTGGAGTTCTAGCCCAGGACTCAAACCACTATACCAACCTGGTTCTCAAGACAGCCTTAGCTTAGATGACATTACTGTCGAAGAAATGCAGCTATATAAAAGGCCAAGTAGCTTCCCATTGCATCCTTCAGTCACTAGATCTGCATGGCCTTAAAAGGTGCAGTACTCCTTCTGGCCACTTGCAGAAAGGCAGTGCATGACAACCAAGCTCTGGCTAGATTCAAACCCTGATCTCTAGCATCATAGGACATTTTCACACTATACTGTTATAGTGCTATTATTCCACTTTCAACCTCCTATGGAATCCTGAGGTCTGGAGTTTACGGAAGGGCATTTAGAATTCTCAGCCAGAGAGCTCTTTGGCCTCAGAAAACTACAAACCCCAGAATACCACAGGATGTTGAAAGTGGAATAGCAGCACTAACACTGTAAGGTGAAAATGACCATAGTTTAATGCTTAAGCCACCACACCATGCTGGCTATCTTGATTTTTTTTAAAAGAAGTAACTATAAACAACTATAAAAAGGGGGAAAGGGAAAGGAGAAATGTGGCACTGTCTTTGAGACTTTTTCTTTTAGCATAAGCAAAAAATGAGTTAAGTCTTAAAGATGCTGGCACATTTCTCCCCCCGCCTCCTTTTTGTGCCTCGACAGACTAACAAGGCTACTTCTTTAAAAAACATCTATGTCAGTCTTGTATAATGAGAAATGAAAAAAAATTATTTAGTTAATGTCTGAAATATAACAGTAGGCTTTGGAGGGAATGGAACCATAAACTGGAATCTATTGCTTTTTAAAAGTAATTTTTGAAGTCCTAGCTTCTGATATCAGGCCTGCCCTCTACCATTCCAATACTTCAAGACTGGCTTCTGTTGAAAATTATGAGATAAGTATGAGTGAAATCTATTATTTTGGCATCTCCTTCTCCTCAACCTCCTTCCCCCTCCCATTACGAACATCTGTATCCTCTATCTCCTGCAACCTGATATATCATCACCTCCATGCAGACTACTCTGTCCCTTGATAGCTTCCATTTGATATAAGCATTTACTGTTACTGCTAGATTTTTTAGAATTGGGAATGGCCTGCTAGAATATTTATAAGCCTAAAATTGAGAAATATAACTGAGGCCAAGGTAGAATGCAAAATACAACATACGGTTTTCATAAAGTGCACACTGGAATAATTAAGCAGCCAAGCCACATTGCTAGATTCTCTTTGGGCTTACAGCAAAAGAAAATAATAAGACACCAGAAGACTTGTGCAAATCCAGAGAATCACAAAGTGCCTTGCTTCTTATTGTGACAGTATTAAGATCATTACTCACAACTAGTCCTTTATTCTAGAATAGCAGCAGATAAGGTGCAGCCTTGAGTTGCATATTACTCACAAGTTTTTTCCTGAGCTCTGGGCCCTTTGATAGCTGAACACTGGGAAAAAAATCAAAAATGGGATTTTTCCAGTTTTAGAGGCTTCTAGAACATTAATTGAGGGAGTTACTGGGTTGACTTCTCCCATCTTAAAGCCCCCCAAATAGCCATCCAAGTACATCCATTATTGTGCGTTTCTGGTTTTGTCCGAAGATTTTAGCTGTTTTCATGCCTGTCCTGGCCTGCAGTAGATGAGAGGGGGGATTTGGCCACTGGTGCCATCAAAGTTGTCCATCCAAATTCTAGATTACCAGTTGGAATTCTGTTGGCTGGCATCTACTAGAGTAGACCCACTGCATCAACTGTTGAATGATGAGTCAACACATAGGAAAAATACAATCCATTTGGTGGCTCTACTGTAGTTGGGACTAACAGTAGGATTTAGAGCAGTGCATCCCAGACTTTAGTCTTCCAGATGTTTTAGATGTCAGCTCCCAGAATTCCTGACTATTGGCCAAGTTGACTGGGGTTTCTGAGAGTTGAAATCCAGAACAGCTGTTGGACAAAGTTAGGGAGCCACTGATTGAGACCAATGACTGGCTTATATGTGTGGAGGCATAACTTGACTACTCCCCATTTTATGACCACATGCTTGATGACTCAAAGATATGTGTGCAAACAGTTCAAAGTGGTGATTTGAATTGGGCTCTCCTGAATCTTAGGTCATTTCCCCACTACATTGTTATAGTGCTGCTATTTCAACATCCTATGGAATCCTGGAGTTTAGAATTCTCAGCCAGAGAGCTCTTGGGCCTCAGTAAACTACAAATCCCAGAATTCCACAGGATGTTAAAAATGAAATAATAGCACTATAATAGTACAGTGCAGAAATGGCCTGAATGTGGTGGGACAGGAAAAGGGCCTGCCTAGAAGACAGCAAAACACAGGCAGACTTATATGGGAGGCCACAGCCCTTCAGATAACATGGACTTGAGCTGCATAGGACTTGAGAGATGATTGCATTGCATTGCTAGATGACGTGCCTGGAAACATAGAATCATAGAAATGTAGAGTTGGAAGAGACCACACAGGCCATCCAGTCCAACCCCCTGCTATGCAGGAACACCCTCAAAGCACTCCTGACAGATGGCCATCTAGCCTCTGCTTAAAAACCTCCTCGGAAGGAGGCTCCACTACACTCCGAGGTAGTATGTTCCACTGCTGGACAGCCCTGACTGTCAGGAAGTTCTTCCTGAGGTTCAGGTGGAATCTCCTTTCCTGCAGCTTGAATCCATTGTTCCTTGTCCTGGTCTCTGGAGCAGCAGAAAACAAGCCCTCTCCTTCCTCTACATGGCATCCCTTCAGATATTTAAACATGGCTATCATGTCCCCTCTTAACCTTCTCTTCTGGAGACTAAAGATCCCCAGCTCTCTAAGTCTATCCTCACAGGGCATGGCTTCTCACCATTTTGGTTGCCCTCCTCTGGACAGCCAGTGTTGACAGCCAGTGGAGCTGTTGCAACAAGGGAGCTGACGGGTAGTCATTTCTATAAATTGTTTATGTACCGAACAGTGGAAACATGGACTCACTGCCTAAACTGAGTAAAGTAAAGTGGCTTGCTGCATTCTGTACAGGAACTCTCCCAGCGTCAAACCTCAAGGGACCAGGGCCATTTCTGCGCTAGCCTGTTATAGCGCAATGATTCCACTTTCAATATCCTCTGGAATCCTGGGGTTTGCAGTTTTGGGAGGGGCCGGAAACTGCAAACCCCAGGATTCCAGAGGATGTTGAAAGTTGAATCATTGCACTATTACAGGCTTGTGCGGAAATAGCCCAGGATTCAGGCTTCTGAACCACCTGGAACAGCTGTAGAAGATCATAGAAGTAAGAGAGGATTTGCTGTCCCTGCTTTTGTAACACTCCTATCAATACCTGCAATCCTGCACTTGGAGATGGGTTCCACCCAGGGAGAACTATGCCCTGTTTGTCTTCTATCTTTCCTTAACATGCCTCTAATCCTTGCTGCTTCTGCCTGACAAGGCCATGTAATGGCTGCTGGAAAGCAGAGGGCTACTGAGGAGCACCTGGCTGTGTCCTTTCTAGCCAGGTACATACCATCTGGAATCTGTGAAGGACCCCTGGAATGTCTGGAAGGATGCCTTCATTGTCATACCATATGCTTCTCAGTCACCCTGCTCTATACCAGTCATAACATGGTGGCCTTGGGCAGGGGCAACAGGAGAAAGTGAGGCCATTGCATGATGGAAATAATGAATTCCTCTCTCATAAATGACCAAAAAACAACATATGCCAGAGTTACCTTGACATATGTCATTAACAGGATACCAGACAGCTTCAAATGAGAAGGGGAGATCTCTCTTCTCACATCATCTCCTGCTGTAAAGAAGAACATCCGTGGATTTATTAATTCTACTTGGCTGGGGTTACCTACATCCCTATCTTTCTGTTCTTCCAAATTGCTTTGACAAATGAGTTTTAAATGTAATTTTAATCGGGGTTTGATTGCATTTTAATTTGATTATTTTATTATTGTAAGCTGCTTCAGGAACCAGCTGGATGAAAGGGGGTGGAAAAAAATGGAATAAATAACAATTATGGAGGCCATCAGAAGCCCCCAATGTTTTTTTTTTTAACTTAAAATGTTCATTCTCTAAAAGGATTTCTCCTTCTTTAAAGGAAAACTCTTTATGTTAGATATTTTAAAAGCCTGTGTTGTTATTTTTTGTAATTGTTTGGGGGTTAACTAGAGCTCTAGGTAACAATGCAATCATATGCATATCTAATTAGGAGAAAATTCCATTGAGTTCATTGGGGCTTACTCCTATGGAAATAGGTACAGGGTGTAGCCTAACTTATTGTAATTTTAAAGCCTAATTATATGTTCTATTTAATAGTAAAATGAACAACCAAGTGAGTCTAAAGCAAGTCTTAACACATGCATCAAATATTATTGATTGAAATTATGGACTGATTTCTTTTGATTTGATTTCTATCCCTTATATATTATGGGAAAGTTCCACTTTAGTGGAAGCAAAAATACAGCAGTACATACTCTTACAAGAGTGAAAATACACATTTGAGGTGAAATCCTACATTGTGCATAGTGTATATTTGCACCCATATAGGTGGGTTGCCACTGAACCTTTCTGCATAATACCAATTTTATGCAAGTAATGTGCTTGCTTATTATCCCATTATGCAATGAAGAACATAAAGTGGCTGTTTTCTGCAATCCCACTTAAAAAAGTGTTAAATTGAAAGCACTGACAAATAGTTATATGCTATTGAAGAAGCTACATGACCGGAATCCTGTTCTCTAGTCCCAACTAGAGTTGTTGTTGTGTGTCTTCAAGTCATTTCCAACCTACGGAGACTCTAAAACAAACCTGTCACTGGGTTCTCTGGGGATAAGAGTGTGTCATGCACCCAAGGTCACCCAGTAGGTTTCCATGGCCGAGCAGGTTATTGAACCCTGGTCTCCAAAGTTGGGGTCAAATGCTCAAGCACTACATCACACTGGCTCTCTCCAACTAGAGAATAGCTATTCAATCAAACGTTGAATGATGAGCCAACACGTAAGTAAGCCCAATTGCTGTGATGGCTGTACTCAAGTCAGGACTAGCAAGAACTTTCAGGACTAAGTGAAATGGTTTCACATGTGGAACTTGTTGGGAATGGCAACCTTTGCATGCTTAATTAACTGACTAGTTAGTTTGCATGTTTATTGTAGGCATAGAGGGAACTGCCTAGAGTAAACTTCCTGTTGTTTGGCCAACACCCACTTCCCCTTACATGCTCTCAACCTTTTGTTCTTCTGCTTTCCTGCAAGCTTGTGCTGTCTGATCCTCTGGCAAGCATGCTTCCCTATAAGCATGTGACTGCTTCATTTCTTCTTACCTTTCTTCAAGAATTTGAACCTGTGTAAACTATGCACAAGATTATGTGAGTAAATCCTTTTTACATACTTTTAACCAAACTGCTTGTGTTTTATTTTGAGCTAGATTAAGTGTGTCTGGGGTGGAGTGATAGAAGTGGGGCTGGTAATCTGTTCAACTTCTGTTTGTGCATTTGTTAAATGCTCTGCTGGTTGGGAGACCTACTGATCTCTCAATTTTAATATTTCCCAACAGAACTCACTTATAAAATGATTAATTGTGTATTTTCTTTGTACAATGGGAAGAGATGACAATTGCATATGTAATGGAACTTGCCAATGTATGACCCCCAACAGGATTCCAGCCATTTTTTTCTAGACCTTTGAGAAATATATTCCCAAACTATTGCAGAAACTGGGTGGCATGACGTTGCATTTGGCAATTGGGGATGTTGTAGGAAGCAAACTTGACAGAATTCTTCCATCTGTAATTGTTAGCTGTCTATAAATATTTTCATAAACGGACACATTATACCAAGTTTTTCAAAGATGCCAAATTCATTTTTAAAATTTATTACAATCTTTGCATTGATGTCTGTGGCTGTAAAGCTGGTTCAGAATGTTTCTCTTGTTATAACTAGAAGCCTCCACCAGTTCAACATGCACCTCTCAACAGATAAAATTTCATCTATTTATTTTGACCCACATTTTCTTTTTAATAAAGTTTCACTTTGGTCTTGGTCACACCAGCACATAGCTGAGATTCATTTAAAAGGAGTATCATAAAAAGAAATGTAATGCGTTCATGACAGAATCGGAAACATACTGCAGCTTGGCTCCCTTTCCAGAAATACAGAATTTAAAAACACCTTTAATTTGCTTACATAAAAAGTGTCTCATCCTCAACTCAGATTTTTATAACAAGTGTCACTTTTCTCCTCAGTAATTAGCCATGGTTATGCAGCTCAACTCAGAAATAAAACCCATAGGGCTTATTGTAAAGCAAATGGAGATAGGTTGCTATCATATGCTTTCATGTCATTTCTGTCTTATGACCCCCCTCAGGCAAATATCACAGGGGTTTCTCAACCAGTTATGTTCAGAAGTTTTTTGCCACTGCCTTCCACTAAGGCTGAGAGAGTGCGACTTGCTCAAGGTCACCCATTGGGTTTCTGTGACTGAACAGGGAAGTTCTAACATTCAAATCACCATGATTATCAAACGGACATAGGATTTCAGCCTAATTTTCTGACCTGGGATCAGAATATTTGAAACTGCCCAAACTCTAAGAGCATCAGCATCTGTGAGGCTAGGCTGGTGGGTACATGTGACAGGGCTTTCTCTGTAGCAGCCCCTCAGCAGTGGAACTCCCTCCCAAGGGAGGTCAGACAAGCTCTTCCGAGTTTCTGGCAGGCAAGAAAGACTGTGCTGTTTTGGGGGGCCTTTGACTCTTAAAATTAGTTGTGTCTGTTCGTTGATTTTTGAAACTGTTTGTCTAGTATTAGAACTATTTTTACAGTGGAGCTGGGAGCAATTTTAATTGGTGTTATGTATCTAAGGTTTTTAAAAGTGTTTTTATCGATTGTGCATCACCTTGGGGTTCAAAGGTGATCAATGAAACCCTTGAATAAATAATAAATATAGATAATGCCTGCATGTCCTTCCATCGTTAGCAGTGAACTTCTGTCAAGGGTGCAGCTGGTACTTACCTCTCTTCTTGTCTTTGGCTTGGCTTTGAATCCTCCCTGCTCTTTTCGGATCTCTCCTTCTGACACTCCCCCTTTGCCTCCTCGTTCTGCTCTCTCCCCACCCTACTGAGCTGTCAAGGGGAATATTGCCTCTGAAAATTGAAGATCGGTGGGGGAGGAATCCACACAGAATTCTGATCAAAGTGAATCATTTATAAGAAAGATGAGGCAGAAACCCTGGGGACATGCTATATTTTTAACCAGTCAGACCCCCCAGCGATGAAAAACACAAACTAGCATGCACCTCCTTGCTTGACCTCACCCCACCATTTTCAATTTCAAAAATTAATCCCTAATATTTTGCTTTCTTCTTGCCACCGTTCTCTCCCTCTCTGCTTCTGAGTATCTATTGTTAAAATCCTTATCCTTTGCCATTATAAAATGAGAGCTTATGCAGAATGATGGTGGGCGAAAACAAGAGAAAAGACAGACTGTATTGACTCCTGTGCCTGTGAATTACTGGTACCCCCTGCTGTGACAGGCACAAAGGGGTGGTGTTTTTTAGAATGTCAAAAATAAAAGAAAAAGGTGTCAAATACTTTACAGAGCCAGAAAAGATTACAAGGGACAGTCCAGAGGCGAGCATTTTAAGGCAGTTAACAGCAATGGGTGAGGACTTTTCCATTTTCAGTTTTGCCATTTAAAACATCAATTCCTTTCTGTTGTGCCACTTCTAGTTACTCTAATGTTGCAGTGATGAAATAAGGAGCATTTCTATTTTAATATCCAGTGAGGTCATAGCATCTTAGAATCATAGATTTGGAAGAAACCACCAAGGCCATTGAGTCCAGCCTCCTGCCATGCAGGACTACACCACCAAAGCATTCCCAACAGATGACCATCCAGCCTCTGTTCAAAAATCTCCAAAAAAGGAAACTCCACCACACTCTGGAGCAGAGTATTCCACTATCAAACTACTCTTAGGAAGATCTTCCTACTGTTTAGGTAGAATCTCTTTTCCTGAAGCCATCACCTTTTGAGCCATTGCTTCATATCCTAGTCTCTGGAGCAGCAGAAAACAGGCTTGCTCCATCCTCCATATGGCATCCCTTCAAATATTTAAACATGGCTATCAAGTCACCTCTTAACCTTTCCTTCTCCAGGCTAAACATACCCAGCATCCTAAGCTCATCATATGGCCTTCTAGGCCTTCTACCATTTTGATGGTCCTCCTCTGGACACATCCCAGCTTGTCAATATCCTTCCTGAACTGTGGTACCCAAAACTGGACACAGTACTCCAGGTAGGGTCTGACTAAAGCAGAATAGAGTGGTACTACCACTTCCTTTATCTTGGTTGGCACAAACAGGCCAATCTTTTTGGCTGGTTGATTTACTGTTAGATGTTTGCTTCTTCTCTTCAAACCCCTTCAGATGAGAAAAAAAAGTTCCAGGTTTTGTTCCTGTAGAAACCAGTTTTGTTTCAGCAGCTGGCAAAATTTGGTTTAATATTTTCTACCCACCCCAAATGAGTCAAAGAGGTGTCTAGGTCAGTAGACGTGTCTGGATGTAACTAGTGGATGTGTAGTGAAAACTTGTACTTCTCTGTGTAAACTCCTAAGTTTGTATAAAGTGCTTGAGAAAATAAAGCCCTTGATAAAGAACACCCAGACATTATTTTGAGCTGCTCTGGAAGAACGAAACCCAATGCTGAACAGGTTTCACCCCTTCTCAACTTTCAACCTACGCATGCCCATCATTTCATCTAGATTAGGCTCCAAGTGATCTGTATGAACGTCAGAACTGGTCCAAGGTATTTTTCTTGATCAAGATGGCACTTTCCCTCATTCTGTGAAGAAAAATTGACCAGATTGGTGTCTGAATCTTTAGTTCAATGCTTGCAACAGGACAGAATCTTCTATTATACCTAAGGGTAGGTGTCTATCTTCAGCGATGTCTTCTCTCTCAGCATCTGCAACCTGAAGGAGCTGTCTCACTCTGGTGAACAGTAGGGTTGGCATAGGGCACATAATGGAATCTGTGCTATCTGATATAGCAAGGGCCACAGAATATAAAAGACATGGTTGAGCACCACCTTTGGAGACCACTGCTCTGTGAGGATTCAGAACAGCTGAAGCATTGTGCTTACCAAGACAAGCTCCTGAAAAAAGGACACCAAGTCCAAAGATGGGTCCAGGAGAACTAATATGTCTGCCTTGGTTCTCCATCACCTTTTGAGCCATTATGCTCCCTTCATGAGTATAAATTATCTGCCAGGATAACCAAGACTGCTTCCATCCAAAAGCTGAGCTAAAATTCAACAAATGGATTGAAATGTTCTGGTTTTGCATTATAAATTGTTTCATTCCTTGAAGCAAAGAAAGAGAGCAGATTTGAAAGTCCACTGTATGACTACTTAAAAAAAAAATCCTATCTGCTTTATCTATTGATTTTTCAGTGCTAAAAGTTTTATTTTTCTTCCTTTTCCCCTTTAGTCATCTATTTTTCTCTTTGGTGTTATCTATTTTGTTTTTGTTTTATTAGTCAAGTGCAGCAAAGTGGTTCTGGAGAAGTATAAAAGTCCCTCTGAGAGTCTACATTTTAAAAGAGAAAAGCATCCCGACTATATTTAGTGTGTACCTTTGTTTATTCAAATCCATCATTAAAAGTCTTGTGCTGTTTTTTGTTTCTTTAATTGTGA
Organism: Iguana delicatissima; assembly: GCA_948472985.1. NCBI lineage: Eukaryota > Metazoa > Chordata > Lepidosauria > Squamata > Iguanidae > Iguana > Iguana delicatissima. Next base: position 310,419 of record CAOKZL010000983.1, on the reverse strand, counting down.
CTTCAAATAGTTCAATACGAATTTGGAAGCATGAAGAACTGAGAAAGAAACAGCCACCTGCTGTGGTTCTCAAAATTAACTCAAGATTAAATAGACATCTCTCTTATCTGGATTCAGTCACCAGAGCCTCTTTCATGGCATTGTAAAAATAGGATATTTACATCAAAAGAAGCATGAAAGCATAGAGATAAATGGAGAACAATCCTGCATAGACTCATAGAGTTGGAATGGGTTCCTGGGGCCATCTAGTCCAACCCCCATCAGTGCAGAAATTCACAAGTGAAGCATCCCTGCGCAGTGGCTATCCATCTTCTCTTTAAAAACCCCTAGTGAGGAGGAATCCATACTGCTCTTGAAGCAGCATATTCCACTGTTGAAGAGCTTTCACCATCAGACAGTTTCTTCTAATGGATTCGGGCGCTGTGAGGGCCTCAGGAGGACAATCTCTAAAGCAACACTCCTCTGGGGAATCCAAAATTCCACATAGCTGTGTTTGTCTAAAAAGATTTCTAGCAGTGTTTTGTAAAGCTATCTTCAAATAATTTGGATTGCAACAAAGATAGCTTTTAGCAATATTTCATTGGTGGTGAAACCCATTTCCCTACCAATTATTCTGGTGATTGAAATCAAATTCAGAGGGAACAGGGAGGAAAAAAAAGGGAACCAGTTCCATGTCCTCCCCACTGCCCTAGCAGCTGTCAGACCTCAACAGAGGCCCATGCTGTTTATTAATGGGGAGCAGAGGAAGAAAGGAAGCAATTCAAAGGATACAAAGGCTGCTGGTCTCAGTTCAGTGGAGGGAGGAATGAAAGTGTGCTCACAGAGGGAGTACATCCTTTTCCTTCCCTTTGGAGTCTAGGCAAGTTGCATCATCTTTGTCTAAATTGGCCCCACCCCTCTCAATGGTAAGCAGTAGCAACCACTGCAAGAGTAAGAGATAGTGGCCCTTTCCACAGCCTACCTTTTAGTGAAGACATCCAGTGGGGATCCAGGCAGTGGCTCTGTTGGGAGGGGAGCATGAAATGAGCATTCCTCTCCACACTGGCTGGGTCCCTGTGGAAGGGAGTGCAATGGCCATGCCTCTTCCTTCTGCCATGCAGCTGGATAGCTTCTCACGCTGTGCTGGGGCAGGAAGCCCAGCCATTGCACTTCTGTGGCTTCCACAGGACAGCTAAATCCAGGATGGCTGCATGATTGCATGTCACTGATGGAGAAAACCCATCAATTATTTAATCCACAATTGCGCTGCCTGGAGATAGGAGAAGGACGGGACCATGGTGACATCATGCAAAAGCGTTGTTGACGTCCTGTCCTTCTCCTGTCCCCTTTGTGGGATGGGAGGGTGATGCAGAAAGGATGAGGGAGAGAGAGAGAGAATATATTTTCCTGTTTGGACATTAAGATAGATGTCTTAGCTAAAAGCGCTGTTGCTAAATCAGACTGTAATGAGGGGATTATTCCCTCTCACTTGCTAAGGGAGATGGGATAAGGACCATTTAATCTAGCCTGCCACCATGATATAGTGGTTTGAACATTAGACTACAACCCTGGAGACCAGGATTCAATTCCCTGCTCAGCCATGGAACCCACTGGGTAACCTTTGGAGCATCAAACACTCTCAGAGCGCGCGCGCACACACACACACACACACACACACACACACACACAAATAAGTACCCCTTAGAGCTGCCGTAAGTTGGAAATGACTTGAAGGCACATAACAACAAGTTCATAATCTTCATGCTGTACATTCTACAAATTAACATAACTTTAATGCTTTCAGCAGCAGTGTTCAAGGGTCTGTTTCTTTGGAGAGTATACTATAACAACTCCAGAAATCTCTGTGTAAAATGTAGCCCCTGAGGAAGGGCAATTTTGATAGAGGCTGAAATGCATTGGGATTTTTAAAAATAAATAAAGCAAGTGACCATCAATCAGCATCTTGAGTTCTGTCTCCTGTTTACTTCTGCTTGAAACAGCAACAACAACTTGCTTCTAGCCTGAAGACAGATACAGAGGAAAGCAGAGGATAAGCCCTGGCGCCCCAACAAGTGGGAGAGAAGGAAGACGCTAACTTAGACCATTTCTGCACCACACTGTTATATTGCTATTATTCCACTTGCAACATCCTGTGGAATTCTGGGGTTTGTAGTTCACTGAGGCCAAAGAGCTCTCTGGCTGAGAGTTCTAAATGCCCCTCCTGAAACTGCAAACCCCAGGATTCCATAGGATGTTGAAACTGGAATAACAGCACTGTAACAGTGTAAGGCAGAAATGGCCTAAGTAAATACATAGACTCCCACAGTCTCTTTGCAACTTATAGTAACAAATCAATTAATCCTTGCAAACCAGAAGCAAGTCACTCGGTTGAACTGGAGATTTGCACATCACCCTTTCCCCTTGCCTGGACCTGTGCCAACCAAACCTGGAGACTTTGTACTCTCACCTGGAGATAGTCAATGAAAACTGGAAACTGGAGATCCAGCCCTGAGATCTGACAACCCTAATTACAGGGTATTTGTGGTCATAGTTTACTGGAGCGAATTCTTTTGCTGTGTTACAGTCACATAGGGATGCGGGGCGGGGGGGGGTGCGATTTGCCCCAGACAGCAATGTTTCTGGGGCATCCCAGCCCATAGCCACACCCTTGTGTGCCCTGGCCATACCCCCCCACACACACTGCAGCCATGCCCCGATGTGCAGTGGCCACACCCCTTATGCCATAGCGCCCCCCCCCCAAGCTCTGCCACTGCTATGTTAAACATGCTTTATTCTTTAGGATTGCTTTTGGAATCCAGCTTCCTTCCATTTTAATATGTGCGCTGAATGGTCCACTAAGACCACTGCTCTCTTTTTTGTTTTTGTTCTGTTTTTAATCACCAGATCAGGATTTCAATCATTTGCTTCTTTGCTGCATTAGCAAAGAAGAGTCGGGACTTGCGTGGAGCAAATTGGCCCTTATCAGTTATCTGAAACATCCACTCTTCCCTCTATGCTATTGCCTTCAGCGGCTGAAACAAAAGGTCAATACTTTGGCTTGGTCTGATTCCCCAAAGTGCTTTTCTCATATGATGGTGTGGATTGAAAAGAGAAACCTTTATCACGGGGCACAAGGGGGAAAACAAAAGAATCTTTCATCCTTGCTTCAAAGCTGAGATTTCAGAAGAGAGGTGCTGGAGTTGTTAACTGACCATTTCCACCTAAGTGAAGCATCAATTCTGCAAATAGGTCGACTTGTTCTCTGCTTGTGTTTGTATGTGCGTATTGTGTCTGTAACACTTGAAGCTTGTTAAATCCTAGAGGCTAGCTTCCAAATGTTAGAGTACTGCCTTCAGGAACCCCTTTCTACATCAACGTTCGTATTCAGCACTGTTTGTTTGTTTGATCAATATCTCAGCTATTCTTCAGTGAGCTCAAGCTGGTATCCGCTTCTTTCTTCCACCTCAGTCCATCCTCCTATTAACCTTGTAAAGGTAGTCAGCTTGAAAGAAATATAAGATCAGCAAGTTTCATTGGAGTGGGAACTAGAACCTGGATCTTCCAAGTCACACTCCAGCACTCTAACCATTAGACTTCATTGATTCTCATTCAATGCTATGGAATGTCTGCATATTGTAGAAAATGCTAAAACATTGTTTTAGGGCATAAACTGAGTTCTCATGATGGTTTAGCCTAGGTTGTGGAGTGTGTCAGAGTTAGCGTGAAACAGCTCCTCAGAGCTTACACTGAGTGTTGACTGGGAAGCATCATCCTGCTGCGACCAAGTGACTTCAGTGAAGCAAAAACAATTCCAGAGTCTCATTAAGATAGGCTCAGGGTGATTGGTTTATTTAAGCACACTGAGGCTAAGATTAGGGCTTCAAGCAGTGAACCAGAAAGCAATTAGCAAAGCATAAAGCAGCATACAAACTGGCAGCATGCCGAGAAGCAAGGTATAAATCGTTCAGCATAGCAACATGACCACTAGGGAAAAAATAAATGGTAAATTACAATGTAAAACTCAAGCCTTTTTAAGGGCTTACCATCCCCCAGACCTTGTGGGGTGATCCAGTCCCTTTTTCTCCTGGCAACCTTCACTTGGCGACAAGGCAAGGACCTTCTGGGTTTGGCTAGTCATAACATCCTTGCCGTTGTGCCCAAGGCCACATCACCCCATTCCTGCTGTCCACTTAGAAAACAATTTCTGCATTTGCCTTGAATCCCTCGATGGAGTGCCACTCACACAAAAGAGAACACATCCAGTACTCCCTTTTAGTAATCTAGCTGACTTTTGATGAGTAATTATAGTTGGAAGAATACCAAAGGCTACCTAATCCACTTCATACCATGGAAGAAATTTAATACTAAGCCTCTCTGAGAAGAAATAAGAAGTCATCTAACATCTCCTTAAAAACATCCAGTGAAGCAGTGTCCACCATCTACTCTACTATCACAGCTCTTACCAATACAGAATTCTTCCAAACATTTAGTCAGAATCTCGTTTCTTATCATTCTACTTGATTGGTTTTGATCATATCCTCTGAAGTAGCCCCCCTCCAAAAAAAAAAAATCCTCACACTATCTTTTACATGGCAGTTCTTCAGATATTTGAGCATGGCTATCACATTAACTTTTCTCTTCACAGGGCTTCGTCTCTGAGGACTTCAATTCCTAGAACATGATTCAACTAGAGCTAATTTGTAATATGCTCTAGAGGATCAGTTTCTGACTGCAAGTTCTGTCTTTTCACCGTATTGGTTGAACTGGTCCAACCACACTTTGAAAAGCAGTGATCTAGATACATCCCCATCTTGGGTTCTAGGCTGAAATCTACAAGCAAGAATCAGCAACCCCCATACAAACAAAATAACCATCAAATGGTAAGAAAGTGAATTTGGTAGGTGATCCATTTGATATGTGTCCTTTTTTTAATAGATTCTGAATCTGATATGTGTTCTTCTCTTCTCCAGAATGAGATTCCAGGCATCTTATAGAGATTTCTGTAACTTTTGCTCTCAAATGTACATATATGAACTGATTTTGAATGAACTTGATGGCTAAGACCCTATATTAGTGTTCTGTAGCATAAATATCCTCATGTAATTACTCATTAATTGTACTATGCCACCCTTCTTTTCAAGAACAATGTGGCACAACTAAATTGAGCTAACAAATGGGCAGCCAAATGTACAGCCTGTTATCAGGCCATACACCCCCATGATATGGTATAATTGGCAAATAACACTTAATTGGCTTAAAATATAAATTATACATTGACATGGCAGTAAAGCTATGATGATAAAAGAGACAGGCTGAACACATGTAATGCAAAAATAGGTCAGATGGGACCTCAGGGCATGGCCAGGTCATAGTCAGGAAAGCTCTGGAAATAATGGACTTGCAAATGTCCCTCAACAACTCTACCTTTAGAAACAATACCACTTGAAACTGCCTCCAATTGTCTTCAACTCCACTGCCTTTTCCCACCAGATTTTTCCTTTGTTTCCTCACCTGCTCAGCCATTAAGGAGCTATGATGTTTCCCATCAGTCCTTTGTCACCTAATTCTAAGGCCATTAGCTTGTTCTGGACCTCATTGTCTACTTTGCCAGAGAGCCATTAACATCTCCCCCCTCAGGGTGGAAATAGAATATTTAAACCCTGGCTCTGAGTGAGATAATTTGTAATATTGTAGTACTCTGGACACAGGTGGTCACTCTGTTTCTTGAATTCCTGTTCTTGTACTATCCCCAGACCCTTAGTTTGAACCACATTGTTTTGTCTCTTATCTGCAGGATAGGTAAATATCACTCACTTTGCTCTAACTTCTTGCTATCCAATTCTTCTTCCCTTTTCCTTCAGTTAGCTTTGCATGATTACTGTCAGAGTTCATCCCCCAGTCCATGCCTCTCTGCCAGCAAGGGAAAGAAGTTGATAGTACTTGCCCAAGAGGAGGAGGCAGCGGGGAGTGTCCAGTGCAAACAATCAGTAGAAACACCGAGCTGAGGTGAAGTCAAGGTCAAATCCAAAAGGTCCAGAATGCCAAAGGTCCATCCAAAAGGGGTCAAGAGAGCCAGAACACAAGGGTCGTATGGGCTTGAGTAGCAATTTGCTACAAGCAAACAGCAAGCCACACTGAGAGACTTGTATAGCCGATGGAAACTGATGTTACTCATCATTGTTCTGTTTTTTTCAATCTCACCACAATGCCTTCCCTCTGAGCTGCTCATTTTTGTCTCCTCCGTGATTGGGACTGGGGGGCAAAAGTGGATCTAATTCCTCTAAATCATTCCTGGTCCATTCTCCCTCTGGCACTAGTTACAACAACTCTGTCTCAGCTTGTCTTTCAGCTGCTGGGTGGCTTGGCAAGGTAGTTTGGTCTAATACTGGCCCTGTTTTTGCCACAGTCAATTGCTCATCAACCTCTGAGCCATCATCTATCACAGTTGCAAGACTGTGTGGATCTCATGTGCATGTGATTGTTCATTTCCCCCAATAAAACAAACTTACTTTAGAATCTCCAGCTGGTGTCCCTGCGTTAGTACCGGTATACACAAGTGTAAGATCCTGCCAGTTTACTCCCCACCCCCACAGGCTTCCCCTTTGAGCTAATATTCCCCACTGTTTCACGAGGCACTGGCATCACGAGTGGATCTCTGAGTCATCCTCATTTTGAGTTAACAAGCCAACTATGCAAGCACATTCATGTGTAATGCAACATCCCCACATGTTGCACATCTGCATGTGCAATGTGAATCTTCATGTCTAAAGTGCATCTGCATGTGCAGAAGGGAATTGCTTCTGTGAATGCTCTGAATTGGGGCTTTATCCCATTGTCTAGGCACTCGAAGTGGACTGACTGCACTTTGCTTCAGGATAGGGAGGGAGAGAGAAGAGAACCACACCCACTCACACCACATAGCTGCTGGAATTTCAAACTGCAGCAGAGTGAAATGGTTGCACCAAGAAGCAATAGTTGAATAACAGTGATATTGGAGCCATTAATAGGTTTTTCCCATCAATGTAAGGATGCAATCCAATTATGATGGAAATGCAGTGCAACAATGGGAGAGTCACAATGTCGTGTAATAAGGAAAGATCAGACGCAGAACTAGGTCAGCGCAATCATGCAACAAACCTATTGTGTGATAAGGAAATGTCCAATTGCTTCCATAGAGTGTATGTATTTATAGGACAGCAACAGGAACCTCATCTCAGTTACATTTAAGCTGACAATCTAAGCATTTTTGTGCTAGTTTTAGGTCAATGGCAGTCTTATACTTTTGTTTTGTGGGAAATTTCTATTTGGATCCATTTTGCATGGAATTTGATGTGAAATAAAGTTGTCACCATTCAAAATTTTGTTCTGATCAGATTATGTACAAAATTATCAACACCAATCTGGGTGATGCCAGGTAAATTTCCTAGTATTAGGTAGGTAGGTAGTTAGACAGACAGACAGACTGGTAGTTAATTATAAGGTGTTTAGGGAATTAATCCTGTTTTCTTTTCAATAAGTTGTATACAAATGTAAAAAATGAATTAAATTATGTTTTATTTGCTAAGAACCTCTTGAGATTCTGGAGCTGATTTTGATAGAGAACATGTGCTCTTTGATGTTGTCCTAAATTTAAATGGCATTATTTTGGCTGAATCTTATTCTCAGAGTTTTTGCTGAAGCTGTAATTTTTATCTCAGAACTTGCTGAGTTTTGGTTGTTGAGAGAGAGTGTGTGTGTGTTTTAAATCTCTCCTGCAGGCTATGGCTTTTTTGCTTTAGGCAGCAAAAATGTACTGCACTACAGCAGGCTTTCCTCTATAAATTACTGAGCTTCCAAGTATGAACTTTTTGTTTCATAAATTATTATTGAAGAAAGGGATGATTTCTCCACCCAGCTATTTGTACATATATATTGCCTGTTTCAGTGGCATTGGTAATCCACTCAGAGGCTGACTCAGCAGGAAATACACTTTGGCCCTGCCCTTTAATTTTTCATGGGGTTTCCGTGAATCAACTTCACAATACCAATACTAAGTAACAGCACATTAGAGAGCAGTATCAATGTCCATAATGTTATATATCACAGATCCCAGGGTACAGCATGTTGACCCATTGTTTGGCCCTACAAGACAGCATGTAGACAATGTCATTGTCTTGGTTCTGCAATGACTCAAACCATGTGATTTTGGGTCTGTGTTGCTGTGTATGTTTCCAAGAGCTATTCATACCTCTGAAATCAATTCACGCTGAGCATGCTGGCAGCATTATTGTTGTCTAGGCCTGAGCAAATGCGGCTAGCAATGGAGTTGACATAAATGAATCCCCCTGCTAAATGCGGGTGTGCCTTAAAACTGGGGTTATTCAGCTGGGATACATAGACCCTTAGGAGCTTTATGGATGGATTTTAGGGACTTTCTGAATTCAGTGCATTTTTCTTTCCTTACTGTTTCCTCCTGGTTACTTTGAATTTCCCTGTCATGGGGAATTTTAAGGTAAAATAATTTTTTTCAAGTGTTCATTGCAAGGTATTTTTATTCCTGAACAGTCTATGGCCATTTCCGCATTAGACTGTTATAGTGCTATTATTCCACTTTCAACATCCTATGGAATCCTGGGGTTTGCAGTTTGAGTGTTGGACTGCAACCCTGGAAACCAGGGTTTGATTAGCTGCTCAGCCATGGAAACAACACTGGGTGACCTTAGGGTAGGTCACACAGCCCCAGAAAACCTCATGACAGGTTCAACTTAGAGTCACCATAAGTAGGAAATGATTTGAAGGCACACAACAACAGGAGTAGACTCACTGAATAAATTGCTGAATGGTGAGTCAAGAAGAGGCAAATCCCATTCATGGGCTTACTCAAATTGGTAATAACCAGGAGTGGACAATGGTGGAATGCTAGGAAGCTACACTTGTCTCCAGTAAAATTTGGAGGACCATATCCTCTCAACCCACCTGCAAAAAAAGTCACATCCTGGTCCCAAATGTCCCCTAGAGGATGTGAGACATTTTTTGCAATGTTGCTTAAAAAAACAACACCAAGGCCAAAGAGAGGCCTTTTAAAACAACAGCAAGCAAGCAGATGCCACATTCTGTTCACTTCCTTTTTTTTTAATTGGTAATCAGTGAAACATACACAAAAAGTAACGTTGACATTAACATTTGAGGAGTTAAATTAGAAAGATTTGTCAAACATTGGGACTGTGTGATAACATAGTTCAGAAATCTATGGGGTGATATCAAGATGGTGAACATTGACTTTTGACAACTTTGATTTAATACGCAGGTACTTGTGGTTTAGAGATGTGACTGTTGTTTTTTTAAAAAAGGTGTTTAGACATCCTAATAAAGACCTAAAAGGTATTTGGGGAGATTTTTTTGCAAAATAATTTGATCATCTAGGGACCCCTGGAGCCACACAAATGGTCCTAGATGGCCACATACAACAAATGGGTCACAGTTTTGCTCACTCCTGAGATTAACTACAGAATTTGAATCTATAGACATATAATTCTATGATTCTGTGATTCAGATCTATAGACGTATGTGCTTGGCAGGAGGCAGTGGGTCCATAACTTTCCTCAGAGTATTAAAGTGGTCTGTGACTTCAAAAAAGTTTAAGAAGCATTGTGGAAAAAAGAAGTAACTCTTTATGAACCCTTATATATCTGAGTTGAGAGCCAGCACTGTGTAGTGGTTGGAGACCTGGACTATGAGACCAAGGTTTCAATCTCGTATTGGCTATGGAAACCCACTGGGTAAGCTTGGGCAAGTCATTCTTTCTCAGCCTCAGAGCAAGGCAAAACTAAACCTTTCCAAACAAATCTTTCCAAGAAAACCCTGCAATAGGTCCACCTTGTTGTTGTGTGCCTTCAAGTCATTTCTGACTTATGTGACTTTAAGGCACCCAAAGTCACTCAGTGGATTTCCATGGTCTAGAGGGGAATCGAACACTGGTCTCTAGGGTCATAGTTCAGCACCCAAACCACTATATCGCACTAGCTCTTATATTAATCTTAGAGTCATCATAAGTTGGAAATGACTTAAAGGCACCTAAAAATAACATATAGCAATAGCATGTATATTTCTATACCATTTATCACCTAAGTACTCTCTAAGCAGTTTACAATGTGTTAGCTAATTGCCCCCAACAAGCTGGGAACTCATTTTACCAAGCTATGGAAGGACGGAAGGCTGAGTCAACCTGGAGCCCAGCAGGATCAAACTCACAACCTTGTGGCTGCAGTTCTGGCATTTAACCACTGTGCCACCAGGGCACCTTCCTTAGTCACCTTTTCGAATGGGTACTCCTTTAAATAGACTTATAGTTTAAAGCAATTTAGAAATTGTTTAAAAGTCTATGCCTAAGCCACCCTAATAGTGGAAAAACATGTACCCACAATAAGAAACACCTCCCAGAATTCCCTAGAACTTGCTTTTCTGCTGTCATGGGACCCAATGAAGCTCGCAAAATGAATAGCAAGATCAGCTAAAAACCTGATAATAAAAAATTAAGACACATTTAAAAGTATCACATTAAAATTTTGGCCAGAATCTTCTAAAACAATCTACTTTACATAAAATCTATACATACTTAGTTATGTATCATTGGCTCTGGCCCGGTCAGTGAATTGCAAAGATGCATAAGACAACACGAGGAAGAGTATCCAAGTATGCATTGGCACTCTCTAAGTGGTGTACTGATGGATAATGGAACCAATGCTCATTGGTGTCATTGTGTGTTGGTCACAATGCATATTTGTCACTTTGCTGGCTCCCTTACATGGTAATGTAATGGCAGCCCTTTACTGGATATAGACTTATAGAACTGCCCAGTTCTATAAAAATAAAATAATAATAAAATAAAATATATATTTTATTATCTATATTTTAACTTAATATAAAATATATTTTTTTAAAAAAAAAACTGCTGAGCTCTTAATTCCTGCAGATGTAAGTCTACTTACAGAGATGTAAGTCCTCAACAGGATTCCACCCTACGTTTTTCAAAATACGAAATCATTCAAAAGCACAACAAAGTTTTTTTAAAAAATAGAGTGCACATACCCCATGCAAAGACTCCCTGCAAGCAGTTACTCATTAAAAGCCTGTTTGACCAAATTAGGACAGTAGATTGGAATCCTCACTCAGCCATGGTAATCCAGTTGATGACCTTTAGCAAGTCATTCTCTCTCAGCCTTAGAAGAAGGTGATGGGAAACCTCCTATCAATAAAATTTTCCTAAGAAAACCCCCCAACTATTACAGCGTCATAGAATGGTAGACTCCAGAGAGTTGAAAGAAACCACATGGGCCAATCCCTGGCCCTGCAGTGATACACAACTAAGGCCCTTTCCATACCTCACCATCTTCCAGCGCTGGGGTGCGGGGATTGCATGAGCAGCCTCCAACAAGAGGCTCTTGTGTCCAATGTCCTTCGGCTCCACATAAGCTGCCTGCTCGCGCGACAGACCCACCTCTTCCTTCCGCAGTGCAGCCTGGGAATTTCCCAGGCTGCACTGGAGTAGGAAGCGCGACCAGCATGGCTCCGAAGGCTCTGCACACCAGGTATGTGCTCGCAGGGCCCGGGAGCAGTGCATGATCGTGCACTATTTTCGGCTTCTAGCTGAAAATGACAAGGTGCGCGATTAGCGCCTGCTGGCCCCTAGAGTGTTGCACAATTGTGAGTGCAACATACAGACCACTCCTCACAATCGCATGACATTCCAGGCCCTCTTTTTCATGGAAAATGCCATGCGAAAACATGGCTACTTCTTTGAAACTACAGTAAGCATGTTCATCCTAATGTTAAAGTGGAATCTCCTTTTTTGTAATTTGAATCCATATATCAAAGTCAACCTGAAGGCACATGGCAGCAATAAATTGTTTGTTTAACTTTTCATCTTGCTTTTCTAAAAGAAAGTTGAATGTTCAGAAGAAAATCTGATTTGGATCTATATGCTTTCTACCAATAAAGAATGCAATGCTATCTAGAATCTGTACTGGATATCTGAGGTGGGAATCATATTACCCTTCAGATGTTGTTGGACTGCTTAGCCAATGGTGAGAAATCCTAGGAGATACCATCCAAAAACAATAGGAGGATTGTATGATTGTATGAATAATTAACTTTCTGAAGGCTGCATTCAAGGAACTTGTCAACTAAGAAATTATTTATTTCTTGTTCATCACTTTGATTTAATGTCATTAATTTAACCTCCTTAAATTTAATTTTACAACTAGTAATGCCATGTGTTATTCTTATTGAAAGGCATGCATTTCCCATTTCCATAGTCTGGGGTTAGTTGCTCCATCCCGATGCTTGGAAGCATCACACAGAAAGCTGTGGAACCAGACGACAGCCCATCAGTCTTGTAAAAAGAATATGATCTTTATGTAAAGCTGAGTGAAATGTGCAATCCAACTGGGGAAATGTGGAAATCAGTGACAGGCATTCATTGTGTCAGCTTTTTAATCCAGTCTATAAATACATGGTTGGCATTCTGCTTGTGAATTATGATGGTATACATCAGACCATTGCAACTCACTTTTCTGGTCATTAGAGTGGTCAGAAGTCTATCCTTACTATGCAATGGCTCAAATCTCTTTGTAAGCGGTGTAATCTCTCTCATTGCAACATAGCCATTTTCATGTTGTGGGAGAGCAGGGGGTGGGTGGGAGTGGAAACATGGCCAGCTATTTTCCTGTAGCTGAATGGTCTACTCTACAAGGATATCAGCTCTGGCGACCTCTCAGGGACTTCCAGAAGTGCCTGTGGATGGCTGTGCTCCTTACAAGGTCGGTTATGAGGGGTTTAGTATCTGGAGATGTAGCTTTGGAGGCACAGTTATGTGGTACATGTGCATCTCCTGTTGTAGGATCTCAGCCACTTGTGTTTATTTTTGCTGTCCATAGAAGTAGGCTTTAATGCCTGTGATCTCATTTCTAAGTGAGACGTAACAAAGTTGGGTTCATCAGTCTTTATGTCATAATTTGATCCCAGCAAATTCTGTCTGATTGCATGATCAACAACGATCTGTAGATTGAACAGCCGGCACAATGAACGCCTGTCACTGATTTCCACATTTCCCCAGATGGGTGATTGCATGTTTCATTCAGCTATTATCTGGTTTCACAGCTCTCTATGTGATGCTGCCAGGCTTTGGGATGAAGCACCTAACCCCAGACTATGGAAACACATGACATAGTATCACTAGTTGTAAAATTAAAGTTAAGGAAGTTAAATTAATAACATTAAATCAAAGTGATGAACAAGAAATAAAGAATTTCTCAGTTGACAAGTTCCTTAAATGCAGCCTTCAGGAAGTTAATTATTTAGGATAAGTGTCTAGATGAAAAATCCATTCACACTACAGATATTCCTACAGAGAGGGGGAAAAAGTGGATTCCACAAACATGGTTGTATTTAAAGGTAGATTTTTAACAGCTAAGCTTTCAGAGCCATCTGCCTGGTTGAATCTCCCAGTGTTGACTGTTGGGAAGTTCTTCTTTTAAAAAAAAGAAAAGAAAAGAAAATCCTGACATTCTCACCTACCCCTATCTTTATCATATTGTTACCCTGTGACTTCGGGGACCTAGGAGGGATGCCCAAATAACCACAACAAACACAACAAGATGGGGAAATTAGCTGGAGCACTCTCTTGGCTAATGAGAGGCAGGGCAACGCAGGAGGATCTTTTACCCTATGTCTACAGCATCAGGTCAGTGAGCAAGCAAATGGTTCAAATAACAATTAGATTTATTAAACAGTTATTAAAGAAAAGCACAAACACATTCCTATCTAGAAAAGGAAAATAGAGTTCGAGGGGAGTGGGTGATACGCCACCTGTCCTGCAGTCCTGGAGAAGCCAATTGTAGAGGAGGAAACCCAGCGTGGTGGCCGAGGGGAATCTGCTGAACTGAGCGGCAGCAAGGCAGAATGAAGTCCAAGCAATCCGGCGAGAGTTCCGAAGAACTCTCAGAGCGGGGGATTTTTATAGGGAAAAGAACGACCGTAGGCTAGTCTGGTCTTGGGTGAAAACAATAAGTTTTGGGTTGGAGACAATGCCTCCGAAAGGTCAGAATTTACATGATTTAATTATGTTCCGAATTGACAATAGTATGGCTGGTATGCAGATGTGGCTAGCTCGGCAGTAAAGTACCTAGCTCGCCAGGGTGTCCTCTCAGGGCAGAGGGTCCCTTTGTGGTAGCATGCATTTGTAATGAAGGTGTTTGTTCTGGGAGGTCCCCTAAAGCAGATCTGGCAATATCTGGCTTGGTTTGATGGGAGCAGCAAGTAGTTGCCCTGCCTAGCTTTGCATTTGTTCGGTGGGCCTTTGCTGGTGGCAAAGTAGGGCCGAATTGCGATATCAAAATGATATCTTTGGTTCACCAAAGGCCAGGCCAGTACACGGTGGTAACAATATACTTCACTGCAGTGGTATTACAGCCCTCATTGAGCTTCTGACTAACAACAGGGGAATACTCCTCAGCCAATTGTTTGTTGATCTGAGCCTTTTCTCCTGCTTCATGATATTCTTTTTTCCTATGCCAGAGTAGACTTCCTACTTCCATTGCTTTTAACCAGTCATTAAACTCAGCTATGATTTGTCCTGCCACAATCAAAGAGCATTAATACATCCACCTCAGTATCACAACAGGCATCAAATTGGAATAGAAGATTTTGATCTTAGGGGTCCTAGCCCCCATATGCTGAATCACTATAAATTTTGATGCATCAAAGCTATAGGTTCATAGTCCCATTTAACCAATGCTTCTAATCACCATGCTTAACAGATGTTATCTCTCAGACACAAATCCAAATGCCTGGCCCTACAGATGACCTCTGTAAAAGGTTCCAAAATTGACTTGGATCTGAACTCAAAAGAAATGAGCTGATTTCCATATCTAGGAAGATGGTGTTTGGTTTTCAGAAGGAAATTCTGAGCCATCAGTAATCTTGGGTTGGTTTGATGGTTTTTGCTCATCATAAAGTATGTTTGGAATGATGGCAGTTGACATAGTTAGAATCTTGCATTTATTAAAACTTCATTTCAGGAATTTTCAAGAGAACATAGTCAACATTTCCCTGTGCCCACAAATCCACTTGTCAGCTTTACAGGTGAGTCTCTAGCAAGCAGAAGAATCTATACCAAGGGTGGGGACCAGGAATGTAGCTACAAGGAAATGAAATGGGGACATTGCTCCCAAATGAGAATTGTGACCCCCCCATGAAATGTTTCTTCAGCCCTCAAATTTCTAACATTGCATTAAATTAAAACACCAGTCAAGCATTTAGAAATACAGTTCAGATGTTACTCTGAAAGGCAGGTGACTCAGAGGTCCACCCGCAATGTCAATGCCTCCATGGAATGGTGGCAGATTATTAGCTCAAAGGAAGGCCTGCGAGAGTGGGGTAACCTTACAGGATCTTTCCACCTATGTATGCTGGTACTAATGTAGGGATACCCACTGAAATTTAAAAGAATATTTTACTGGGGAAAATCATAAAGACACATAAGATTCAAGCAGTCTACAACCATACAAGACTAACCAAAGGAAAGGAAGGAAAAATTGGGTAGCAAGAAGTTGGGATGAAGTGGGCAATATTTACCTATCCTGAAGAGAAGAGATGAAGCAACATGGCTCAGACTCAGAGTCTGAGAGTAGCACATGAACCAGAATCTGAGCAGCAGAGTGACAACCTATGTCCAGTGTACTATGTCCAGTGTACTACAAGTTGTCTAGCTCAGAGCCAGAGCTCAAACTTGGGGTTCAAGAGTAATCAAGAACATTATAAATACAGAAGTTTGATACTAATATTTAGCACTAATTTAATTTAAAATAATAGAATTACATTAGTAACTCAATATTATTATCAACAATTTTTAGTTCTTTCTGTTATTATTGACTAAGTAAATTTCTTTAGGTCCATGGTACAGGGTATAAATATTATTAGCAACAAAATCAGTCTAGATTTTATGTAACGATTTATAAGTTAAGTATAAATATCTAGTAGGAGCTGTTCACTACAAGGGCGGGAGCCAATTTTTAAATAGTTATAGGGGTTTTTACGTTAGTTTTGGTTTAGTTATATATATATAGTTCAGTTATGTAAGATTTGCTATTTCATACATCTTGTAATGCATTTTTTTAATTTTATGTATGGTTGTGTATTGTTATGGGTATTGTATGTTTAATGAAAATTATTTTTTTTAAAAAAGAAGAAGAAGAAAAATGGGAATCTGAGCAGCAGAGTGATGCGCTATGTCCAGTGTACTATGAGTTGTCTGTATCAGAGCCAGGGTTTAAATACCCTTTTTCTGCACTGAAGGGGAAAGTGTCAATGGCTCTCTGGCAGAGCAAACAATGGGGTCCGGAACAGGCTAATGGCCTTAGCATCAGGTGACAAAGCATTGATGGGTTTTATGATAGCTTCTTAATATCTGGGTGGGTGAGGAAACAAAGGAGAGTTTCAGCAGGAAGAGGGAACAGCTTCATGGCTGTCAATTGCTCTATTGAGACAACTTCATGTGGTGTGTGGGAAGGTTGAATCAATTATTGCAAGTTCATTGGCACTGAGGCACTGAGTTATACAACCTTGCCATTCCCTGAAGTCCCATCTGACCTACTTTTGCATGTGTGCAGCCAGTCCCCTTTGCTAGCATTACTTTTGAAATGGTAACAGTGCATGATTTATATTTTTATGACAATTAAATAATGTTCATTGTCAATTATATCATATTATGGAGTAAGGGTGCGTGGCATGATAACACAGGCATCAAAAGAAAAGCAGCAAAGTTACCATAGGAATGTCGACATAGCAAATACAAGAGTTTTAGGTATGAATGATTTTCAGTGTCTCGCTCTCTGATAAGCTAGAAATTTAGAGACTGAAAGAATGTTCCATTAGGGTGGTAGAGTTCTTATTTGGGAGTGAGGAAGCAATGTCTCCATTTAGCACACTCACCCCACACCTGTAGTTCTACTCTGTGGTGTTGCTTTCAGGATCAGAAGACCATTTTCAGATGTATCCAACATTTAGTGGGCCACACCACAGCTCTTTCAGCTGAGCTGGGA
The DNA here is from genome assembly GCA_948472985.1 of Iguana delicatissima. NCBI lineage: Eukaryota > Metazoa > Chordata > Lepidosauria > Squamata > Iguanidae > Iguana > Iguana delicatissima. Next base: position 293,362 of record CAOKZL010000983.1, on the reverse strand, counting down.
CTAATCCACACTACAAAATTACAGACCTATTATTCCATTTTAATTGCCATGGTTCCATTCTGTGGAATCTTGGGGTTTGTAGTTTGGGAAGGCACTGGAGCCTCTTGCTGAGAATTCTAAATGTCCCTTTCTAAATATTATCCATGATTCCATAGGACAGAACCATAGCAGTTAAAGTAGATTTGTACTGCTATAGTTCTGTAAGGTTCATGGTCCCATAGTCTTCTACATGCTGGAAACATACTGCATTTATTAAATTTGGCCGGTACAGATGGCTGACAATTTTGTTTGGTTTATTTTTTAAATAGGAATTTGCCAAAGTACAGAATTTGCCACATAAATTTCTTCATATACTGGATTGAAAGTACTTGAGTTTTTAGCAAGTTCATAAGGAAGACAGTGAAACTGATGGACATGTCCATTCTTAGGTCAAAAATAACCCCCTCAGTAATTGGCTCCTTTCTATAAAGCTAGCAAACATTCCAAAGCCTGCGTATTGGTGATGCTGATTCATTTCACATGGGCTTGTGTGACAATGTTGTGGATATTCACTTTCTTTGTTCTCACACAGAAGACAACAGAATTTCAAACTTTCTTCCTGCTGTTGGGATTACAAGACTTTTAAAGGACCTTTTTTATTTATCACATTTTGGCATTTTGCAAAATATCCATTGGTGCAAAAATAACTGATATTGGGGTTTTTTTTAAACTCAACATTTTTGTCCAACAGCCAACATCATTTGTGCAAAAAATTTGCAACAAAGTTTTTTTTATACAAATAACTTCCCCCTCTTTAGTGTGTTGAGGATGACAAAATTCAGAGTTTTTAAATATTTCTATTTTACAGCAAAAGCTTTGACTGACTTTAACAGAGGTTATCAGTATCCAAAGGTGCTGGCAGGGAGATATTCCATGGAACATAAGATGAAGGCAGCATAGCTTTGGGATTTTTTGTTTGTTTCACTTTTCATTTGGGAAAACATTTCCAGGCAGGGCCTCTCTGAGATTGTCCTGTCCTGGAGTCTTCCTCTGGAATATGAGTAAAACAAGCTTATTTGTATGTGCACAAAACCAAAAAGTGTCAATCTGTGTGTTTGTGTGTGTTAGGGTTGGCAAGTTGGATCCAGGATGGGCCTCCTGTAAATTTAATCCCTTAAAGATTTTTGGAGCAAGACAAGGTACCATTAAGCTTTTCCAAGCGACATGAAGATGCCTGTCCTCCCTCCTCTGCACCCCTTTCTCTCACTCTATACTGGTGAGGCAATAACCACATTAGAAGAAGGGACAGCTGTGGCTGACAGTTGGGTTTTGGAAGATGCAGAGCTTCGCGGTACCTCTCACTGCTCTATGATCTGTTAAGCCAGTGGTTCTCAACCTGTGGGTCCCCAGATGTTTGTGGACTTCAGCTCCCAGAAGCCCCAGCCACTATGGTCAATGCTCAAGGCTTCTGGGAGCTGAAGTCCAAAAACATCTGGGGACCCACAGGTTGAGAACCACTGCGTTAAGGGTTAAAGTTGCATGCTGTCTTCAGTCTGGCAAACCTAGTATCTGTGTGTGATAAAAATTGAGAGGGAAATGACATAAAGAAGGCATTACATGTCCCCCCCAATCTCACATTCATAAATTTATGCTATCCACCACGTATTGTTGGATTTAATTCCCAACAGCAATATCCCTTCACCAGTTATCGTAAAACTGTGATTGACAGCTCCATAACTTACTCCTGACATAGGACTTGAAAACTTCAAGTGACTGGCTCACTTGATGCAGGAGACAAATAGGAATAACTGTCATTCTTCTGATGTATCTTTCTTGAAGATGCTGAACATGTATGTACACACACACATACACACACACCAGTCATTTTGTTTCTCCCAAGTGCTTTTGTGTGTTTTTTCTCTTCTTTTTAACAACTTCTGTAGATGTTGAACTTTGCACTGAGGACAAGCTGAACTTTATCCATCCAGCTAAATTTAGATCAAGGCTTTTCTCCTAAATGCACCCTCTCTTCAAAACTCTTGCAAGGTTATAACAGCAGTCTGACATCTCTCTCTTTTTGTTACCCTGTAAACTGGGGGTCCCGGGAGGGGCGCCCAAACAAACAACTAACAACAAGCAAGATGGGGGAAATTAACTGGAGCACTCTCTTGGCTAACGAGAGGCAGGGCAACGCAGCAAGATCTTTTATCCTATGTATACCGGTTCAGGTCAGTGGGGAGTCAAGCAATTTAAAAATACTAACAGTTTTTATTAAGCAAAAGAAAATAATGAAACTCAAGCACACCAAACTAGAGAGGAAGAAGGAGAGTTTTGGAGAAATAAGCTATACGCCACCTGTCCAAAGTCCTGGAGACAGCAGCTGGAGACAAGGAAGGAAACCCGATGTGGAGACCGAGGGGAATCTGCTGAGCCAAGCAGCAGCAAGGCGATCCGGCAGGGTTCCAGACGGTTTCAGTGATTCAGCAAGGGTTTTAAGTGATTTCAGCAAAGTCCAGTGAGAGTTCCAGTGATTCAGCAAGAGGTTAAGTGATTTCAGCAAGGTTCAGCAAGAGTTCCAGTGATTCAGCAAGAGGTTAAGTGATTTCAGCAAGGTCCAGCGAGAGTTCCAGTGATTAAGCAAGAGGTTAAGTGATTTCAGCAAGGTTCAGCGAGAGTTCCAGTGATTCAGCAAGAGGTTAGGTGATTTCAGCAAGGTCCAGCGAGAGTTCCAGTGATTAAGCAAGAGGTTAAGTGATTTCAGCAAGGTCCAGTGAGAGTTCCGAAGAGCTCTCAAAATGGGGTGTCTTTTATAGAGAAAGAACGACCGCAGCCTAGACTGGTCTTTACAGGAGAACAATGAGTTTTGGTCTGGGGACAAAAGCTCCGAAAGGTCGGAATTTGCATGATTGAATTATGAACCGAATTGACAATAGTATAGCTGGTATGTAGATGCAGCTAGCTCGGCCGTTAAATGCCTGGCTTGCCAGGGTGTTTTCACAGGCAAAGAGTCCTCTTTGTCTTGCAATCAAGGTGTTTGTGTAGGGTGGCTTCCCCCTGAAGCGGAACTGGCTATATCTGGTTTACAACTATCACCCATGCCTAGCGTCGCACTTCTTCGGTGGAGCCTTACAAACACTTAGGTAATGGTGGGAAAGGGCCGAATTATGATATCAAAATGATATCTTTGGTTCACCAAAGACCAGACCAGTTTGCCATGGTAACATTGTGAGCTCCTAGCCCCGTTCCATACACCTTAGTGAGATGTGAAGAAGATCATTTTGAGGCAGCTGCCTTTGTGATGTTGCTTCTTCACTCTATATGCCGTATAAAGAGACACAAAGGATTTCCTGGCCGCCACATAACCAAAACACACCTTTGAAAGATATTCTTGTTTGGTATATTCTTCCTGTGCTTGATCCTCCAGCACGTTCTATGAAAACATGATGAAGAAAAAACACACAACCAACAATGGCTTCGGTGTTGCAAGATGCTGAGTATTGGAAGATGGCCAGACTTCAGAAGTAGCTGAGAGGGTGAGTTGTACAAACACATTAGGAAAACAATGCTTTATCCCTAGCTAAATTACAGATGGTCAAGTCTGCCAGCTTTACTTTCTTTCACATTGCTTTAAAAAGTGCATCTCAAGTTTGATCAATGCTGTTGATGAAGAAATCTGTATGCTTGGGATAACTTCTTATTTTTTTAAAAACCAAACCAAACAAAAATTATAACTGACCTGTCTCAGCCAAAATTAGCAAATAGAGTTACAGAAGACAGTTTGCCAACCCTCTGAGATCTCAAATCATGGATAAATTGTTACAAATCACCCAAACGCCAAGTTAATTCTGGCACATAATCTTGGAAATGTGGTATTCATGGTCAGCAAGTTACTTCTGAACTAACTTGTGTCTTCCATACAGAATTTATAGGGCTAGTATAATTATCCCATTTTGTTAGGAGCAACCCCAAATTGCTAATGTGGGGGGTGGGGGTTCAGAAAGTATAGTACAAAAATATAACTTTTCTATGCTTTTTGTATAGGCTCTACTGAAAGTAAGTATACTCAAATGAGACTCTTTGATCTGTTTCTGGATGAGTTATCTGATGTGACACTAGTATGGAAAACAGCATCTCTACCTGTCTCTAGTTGTCCCCAATATCCTACAGTGTCTGATACTGCTCCTTGTGCAATGGGAGATCATTCATACATTGAATATTGAGGCAGGCCAACAAATCACATAGATTAGAAAAAATACCAGTGTTCTAATATCTCAGCAAAGGAGGTCTGGTCGACCCCCTATGGCAGGTAAAGACCTTTTTATTCAAAGAAGCTTTTGGTTTTTAGTGTGCTATGGCAGATAAGGCTTTTAATGGGAGGAGGAGTGTTTTTATTTTACATTTTAAGCATCTTTTAATGCAGTTTTAACTTGTTTTTAACTTGTTTTCAATTTTTTTTAAATAGAAATTTAATGTACTTGTGATTTCACCTTTCTACTAAGATTTTTTTTTAAACTGTATTGTAATTTTAAAACGTTGTATGCCAGCTTGGATCCTATGCTGGAAGAAAGGTGTGACATAATTGAAATAATTTGATTAAATTGTTTCACTCATTTGCTGGAAACAATGCCAGGGTGCTATTTTCAACATTATCCGGGTCCTCCATACATGAGTTCACTGGTGGGGGAGTCTGTCTCATGAAGGCTGCAGGAGTATGGGAATTGTAGTCCCCAAAAGTCATATTTTCAAGATCTCCTTCTATAGCATCTACTTTCAACTCCGGTGACAGGGAATCCTCCCACACTTTCTAGCCCTGCAATGCCCAAGTATGTGAGTAGGAAAGCAGATTTCCATGTCAAGCCACAGTTTAAAATCACAATGCTTTTCCTTTTCCTTTCTCATAAATATGGAGGGTCAGAGTGTCTTGAACCTAAAAAGAAATCAGCAATAGTAGAGATACCCCCAGTGCCATTGGCACGGCAGCAGGGCCACCATCAGCCTCCAATTTAGTTACAAAATGCACAATGTCAGCAAGCCATCCTGATGATTAGGCTCCAACTGTTATAAGGCCAGGAAACAAACAGAGCCCTGTGAACATGTCTGCAGCTAGCTAACCTTTGAATTTATGTGCTGTTCTTTTTATATATTTATCACAAAGCCTGACCGCACACAGAGCTCCTGTTTTCCTGCTGCCAACTCCTAATGAAAGAGCTCAGTGTGGGAAATTGTGGCTTCAATATCTGTTACTTACTGGAAATCCAGTCTCCAGATCCTGGCATGTTAAAGTCACAATACGGTCATAGGATAGCAGGTGACTATCTCTGTGGTGTGAAAGATTCAAACTATCACAAGGATGTAGGTGCCATGAGAATCAGAGTATGCAATGTTCATCAATATAACACAATGAGATCCAAGTCCAGGAGAGACAGTGAGAACTGCCTTTTCCCTGACATGTTCCCTAAAAACAGTCAGAACATGGTCATTAGCTGACCTTCCTGTAGTTGTGCCTGATTTTACAGAAGTAGTGACAGAATTCTGTTGGGAATAGGATATAATGCCTGGATGCTGGAGACTTGCTCCATCCTCCAGATGACACCCCTTCAAATATTTAAACATAGCTATTATGTCATTTCTAACCTTCTCTTCTTCAGGCTAAAGATACGCAGCTCCCTAACCTTCTCCTCATATGGCATGGTTTCCATTCCTTGGGACAAGAAGCACTTCCATCACACTTCCATCACACTTACAGACCTTCTGCAGGCCAGGTAAGTGTGAGACGTGCGATCATGGGTCGTTGATACAGAAAACCCATCAATGATTTAATCTGTGATCGCGCTTCCTGGCAGTGGGAGATGGACAGGACTGTTATGGCATCATGCAGAAGCATTGTCGCAGTCCCACTTCTCTCTTGTCCCCTTGCCAGGACAACATTGTCCTGCAGAAAGGGCCCTGAAGACAGAGGTTGATTCTGCATCCAGATATGGAATGTAAACCTCTGCCCATGTGGAACTATATATGCATTTCCCACACTTCTTCCAGTATGGGACCGAATCTTACTACATAAGTTAAAATCAAATACGGTTAAAACAATGGAAAATACAAAAATTAAAAAGCAAGTTCATAAACAATCATATTGAAAACATTAATTGAAAATAGTTTAAAAGGCAGTTAAAACATAATAATGAGGAAAACAAAGCACATTCTAGTTTTCTAAGAAAAGTTCTGCAACAGGCAATTCTCAGCCAAGAATCTGGGTGAAAAAGAAGGCCTTTGCTTGGTTGTGGAAAGAGAGCAGAAAGAGGAAGGAATTTCATAGCCAGGGGCAACAACTGAAAAGTCTCTTTCCCGCATCCTAACCAAATGTGCCCATGATATGAAATCCCTTTACTGAGGATTTTAAAACAGAGGCAGGAACTGGGCTTCATTTTCCTTCTACCTCACTTTTTTTTTCATGCCTGGTCCACCTGACACAGGAATTTAGGGGTCAGTAGAGGGCAAGGGTTGGTAGAGTATCCCACCATGTGCCTATAGCTTGATGAACAAGGATGACATCATCCTTCATAAGTTCCAAAGAACTGCCGAGAGGTCCCAGAAGATGCCTTGAAACAGGGGTAAGAAATCAGCATTTCTGCTGATCAGCCTTGTGTTTAATCTGAACTCCCTAGAACTGGTGCAATTTGAGTTCAGGTTGCACTATATTCGAGTGACCAGTTATGCTCCTTTCTGTGGAAAAATGGTGTGTGGTGAGGAACTAGCCAATCTGTGATCTGTGAGACTATTGATGACAGTCTGCCTGTATCCTTCACTGGTAAGAAACCACAAATGGCCTTTTGTTTGGTTTTTCAAATTATATACAGGTAAATGCGCACAATGCAGAATGCCTCTCTGTGATGGACACAAACACATTGTAGTCAATGAGTACATTCCTGCGGAAATGGGTTGAATGAGAAAAACATGTACCAAACACACATGCAGGTTACAATCCTGTTGATTGACCACCACTAGAATAGATCAGTTGAGTCAATTGTTGAATTGTGAGCCAACACATAGGCAAATGCTGTTGATTTAATAGGTCTCCTCCAATTGGGACAAACAAGATTTGGGCCAAGGTCTTGCAACTTGTGATGAAATACAAACTATGACAACACAACACAGCTTTTCTTTGGAAAAACACAACTGCACATGAGCAAGAGATTTTCATATCGTTGTCTGTATTGCTTTATTTATTTATTTATTGTTAAAAGTAACTTGAATTAAGGTCCCAAGTAGGCTGAACTCATCCAAAGACATAGTCACAGTCTTCCACACATCCTAAACTCTTATATCCATAAAGGGTAGGATAATTTGGCAATGGAACAGAGTCAGTACCTCTGGTCCTTGTTTGCACTGTGCTTGTTAAGCATCTGTTTGTTTTCTAAAGCAGGAGATTGGAGTGGCGGAATGAAGGGAGGCTAATTCCTTTTTTATTTCCATATGAATGCATTTTGCAGCCATGTGCAAGGGACAATTCTGCTGACTATGCTTCTGAATTTGATTATCCTGCCCATCTCATCACACTAATGTCCTACAAGCTCTTTTGGAATCTATGAAGCCATGAAAATGTGTTTCATGCTTTCACTTTAAAGCTGCCTGGTTTCTTTAGATTTTAGAGATTAAAAAAAAAGATCAGTACAGTTACCTAGCCACCTTGTTTTTTCCATATGCCAACATTTCACAGATTTAGAAAAAGGCACTTAAGACTGAAGAATTCTCCTGGATCAAGCTAAAGCTCTATCTGTCCCGGGGTTCTGTATCCAACAATGACCAGCCACCTACAGTGCAAAGTCCACAAAAAAAGTATAAGTTAACATTCCTCCCCTGTGGCTCACCCCCAAACAAGTGACTTTCCAGGTTATACTGGGGGCAAAATAATAACAATCATGACCTTCTATAAAAAGCTCTTGCTCATCGTGTTTAGTCTGCAACAGTTAGCTCAGCACAGGATGAGATGCCTTTTCTTCTTCATTCATTTATATCTCTCCCTTTTGCCATTGCTTGTACTCAAGGTGACTTACAAAATACTATTTTATTTAGAGCATTTATACCCCACTCTTCAGCTACAAAGGCTCTCAAAGCATCTTACAAATTGTTAATCTGACAGTTCCCTTCTCTCAGGTTTACAATCTAATTAAGACATGAAACAAAAGGAACAAAGAATGGCAGTGTCAGAGGGGATGAAGTTAAGCAGGTGTGCCTGCCTCTTCTTCTCTTCCTCCAAGATCAGGGCAATAGCAGTTGGAATGGAGGGAGGGCCTTTCATCTGCGTTTGGGTCTAGGAATGAAAGAGCTATGCCTGCCCCTTCTTCTCTTCCTCCAAGGCCACAGCAGTGTTGGCGGGGATGAAGGTCTTTCGCCTGCGTCTGGGCCTATGCATGATGGAGCTGGAGCTGCCTCTTCTCTCCCTCTGAGGCCAGGCCAGTAGCAGCTGAAATGGAGAAGAGAGCCTTTCAACTGCTTCTGGGCCTGGCTTGTTCAGAAAGCTAAACAAAGTTCACAATCTAGGCCTATTTGGCGATAGCACCCGATATCACTTTGATATCATAATTCGGTCTTACCATACCACTCGTCTCCACGTGTTTGTGAGGCCCCCAGACAAGCACGAAAGTAGGCTCGGCACTTAACTGCTAAAATATTCTCAGACAATACAGGCACGCCAGAAATAGCCAGATCGCTGCTTCAGAGACCTCCCCGGCAAACACCATATTATGTATGCGCACTACCTACAAAAGGCTTCCTGCCCTGAGCAGGAAACTTGACAAAGGCTGAACCATCCACTGTCAAGTGTTGCATATTTACATACTGGCTACACCATTGTTAATTCGGCTCTGATTCCATCATGCTAAACTGTGACCTTTCGGAGACACTGTCTCGCACCCAAAACTCATTGTTGTCCCTGAGTAAGGCATAGCCTGCAGTCACACTTCTCCTTATAAAAACCCTTGATTCCGAGACCCTCCTCAGACCGCTCCCAAGTTCCTAACCGCCTTGCTGCCGCTTTGCTTGGCGAGCTTCCCCTCAGCTCCACGTGCTGAGCCACATCAAACCCCAGCATCGCTCTCTATTCTCCCAGACTTCAGGACAGGTTTCGTATCACCCAAACCAACTATCCCTCTGAAAAATCCCTCTATCCCACTTTCACCTTTATTTTCTGTAGTTATCTGAGTGAGTGTGTTGCATACACTGTTTGCCTGTATTTTAATAAAGATCTCATTTATTCTTTCAAAACAGTTTGCTTCTTGACTGGCCTGACCCCGTAGACATAGGGTTCAAGATCCTGCTAAATTACCCTGCCTCTTGTAACACTAAAGCAGTGCTCAGAGCTAATTTTCTCCACCTATAGTTGAGCACATTTTGGTGTCCCTCACGGGACCCCCAGTAAACAGGGTAACAGAGTCTATAGTAGCAGCCATGATTGAGATTTGCCAAACCTTTCCAGTCAGTTACCATACTTGTTCCAGCAGTCCACGTGAGCAGTAAATTCAAAGTGTCAGTTCAGGGGAGTATCCAGCAGCATAGTAAGCACACAATGGAGGTTCAAGGTTTTTCAGGAACATGAGGATCAAAAGAAGAATGCATTGCTTCTAGAGGAAATGGCTGTAGTCTGCAATGGACCTCTCCTCACCCTTTCTCTGATATTTATTGGCCAGCAGCCTCCCTCAACTATTGTCTGATTAATGAGTCTTTCTGATATAAGTGCTGTGAGTGTTTTATAGGGCCCCCCTTCCTCGTCTATGCTGGGTTGCAGTAAGTATTGTCCTGTTCGTGTCTCTGTTGTGGCTGTTGGAAAGAGTCCTTTCTGTGTCTGTACCTGGGTCCTGGGACTGAGGCATGACAGGGTCTTGATGTGATGGAGCTTTGCCTGCCTCTTCTCTTGATCTTATTCTGGCTAGGCTGATGGAAGTTGTGTGTGCATTCCTTCTCTTTGCATTTCTTCTTCTCTGTGATCCTTTTGCATTGTGGAAGGGACCTGATGGGATGTCAATCCCCATTTAATCAAGAAATTCACACCTAAGTTATATCTGAAAGGTGACCATCCAACCTCTGTTTAAACACCTCCAACAAGGAGGCCACAATCCTCCAAGGCAGTACATACTCAAACTGCTCTCAGTATATGCTTTACACTTAAAGATCTTATCTAAGTGCCCTCCTAAGCCCTAATCTTCTTCTGATTTTTTTATTATAATTTCTATTCTGATTTATGATTAAGCCAAGGTATGGAAAATCTTTCATTATTTCAATGTCTTCTTTGCCCCTTTAAGGTTATGGAAATAATCTGTGGCCATTATTTTTGTTTTCTTAATGTTCAGCTGTAAACTTGCCTTTAGACTTTCTCCCTTGACTTTCTTCAATAGCTGTTCCAAGTATTATATTTTCTGCTAATAGTATTGTGTCATCTGCATATTTCAAATTGTTGGTGTTCCTTCCTTTAGTTTTTGCTCCTCCAAGTCTAATCCAGCTTCTTATATGAGACATTCAGCATGCAAGACAAGGTAATCAAATGCAACTTGCCTGACCCTCTTGTGTCTTGGCCCAGCTCTGCTCATCCTAATCTATGTGAGAAAGAAGGTAATTGGCTTCAGGTTCTTGAGTCAACTGCAGCCAAGGCAACGGTTGTAAATCAGCAAAGTTTAAGAAGTGCTCTTGCCTGTGAGAAGAAATGTGGTCAAATCAAGTCCAGGTTCTGGGATAAAGTAGGGTTGTCAGCTGATGCAATGGTCCAGGAATCAGGAAGGATCCTCAGGCAGTCCAAGGTCAAGTTGTTAGCAGCTGTACGCACTTAAGCTTGATATAGTTTAATTGACATGAATCAAAATTGACATAAAATATAAAACATACCCTGGTATGGCTGTATAGCCAAGCTGGCCAGGAGGAAAGCTGGCGTACACATATGTTATGAAATTAAGCAAGCAAAACACCTCCTAGCTGTGGTGAGGTCATAGTCAGGAAATCACCAGGAAACTCCAGAGATAATAGGCACTGCTAGCCTTAACAACTCTGCTTTCTTAAACAATAGCAACAGGGAGATTCCCACCAGACCACTGATTGTCCCTAGCCTTCTTCTCTTCATCCTGCGATCTATTCCATTATCTTCAACCTGTCCATGAACATTGCGCTATTGAACAATCATTAGTCCCTTTTGTCATCTAATGCTAACATTGTCAGCTTATTCCAGTCCTCATTCTCTTCTCTGAAAACTCCATTGTTTACTTGACCAGAGAGCCATTTGTACCCATGCCCTTCAGGCAGAAAATATGTATAAACCCCACAGTTTTGAGCAACTACCTCACAGTATATTGATTACTGAATGTCACTCTGTCACCCTGACTCCCAGTTGTACTGTCTCGAGATGCAAGTCTAAGCCAATGGAACTGATACTTTGAACAGAGGCATTGCAGGTGGACCCCCGATTCACCCACATTTTGGGATAACATAGTCACAGATAGGTTCATAGGTATGAGATCCAGAAGTAGAGGTTTGTTTCCGGCAACAGAGGTGGCCATAGGAAGGTCTTAAAGTGGCTGCAGCCAGCTATCACTAATTAAACATGTTCCTCCTGGTTTTTGACAAAGAGACTCATTGATCTTTTCTGCTCTGCTGTCCTTTCAACTTGCTGGGCCTATGAATGGAGGCTGTGCTGCTTCATCCAATAAGTCAGCTTTTGGTGGATTCAAGTTCTGTGCCTCCCGAGGCTGCCCTTCAACTGTCTGACCTTGCTGCCTGCTGGATTCCTGACCTTTGGACCGACACTGGACTTCACTTCTGCTTCACCTTGATCAGGGAAAATTTAGTGGACTGCTAAGTTGTATCCATTTGCCTGCTGAATATCTTGGCACTCGGTTGCCTCACAACAGACAGTCAGCACCTATGACATCAACAGGGAGATGCCTCACAACAGACAGTCAGCACCTATGACATCAACAGGGAGAGTTGCATGCTTAGATTCTGAGTCTGAATCCTGGTCCATGGCATCTTGCCAGTGGGAAACTATTTTGTTTCTCCATATTTTGTCCTCATGGTGACCTCTTGTCCTAAGTACAGGTTATGCATCAGGGCAGTCAAAAGTTGTGGCACACCCATTTTTTTTAAAGAGTGATTCTGAGTCTAATTAATTCCCTATTCTCCTCCTGACTAGCCTTCGCATGGGGCATTGTTTCCACCTACACTCCTGTTTGGTTTGCCATCACTCTATAAATGAAGGAGACCATGGATCTGCTCTGGCTGGTCATGGAGAGTTTGAATCACCCACATCTACCCTTGATTGCTCAGGTTCTGAAGAGAGGCTGTCTTCCAAAGCTGAAGGCTCCTCCAGCTTTAAATCCTCTGATTCTGCTTCCTCGGGCTCAGCTATGACACAATAGGGTTCAAGCTACTGATTCCAGACTCTACTAAGGGATCAAAATAAATATGTAAAGAATGCTCACGAATTTTCTTGAAACATCAGAACATGATACTGAAAAGCTAAATGCCTACCTGTTTGAAAATTATTTGATTCAACTGGAGAAAACTGGTGAAAATAATTTGATACAAGGAAGTGGGGGGGAAGGGTAACATTTGTAAAGAATGTACCCAATTTAATTTTTTTCTGGAAATTTTAATAAAAATATTAAAAAATATTTGAATGTATTATTTTAAAGTATTTAAAGTATTTTTTAAAATATTTAAACATTTTTTTAAAGCTGCAAAAGCTGTGAGATTAACGTAAGCATGCAGATCTTTTAAGGCCTTTCTTCACTACACTGTTATAGTGCTATTATTCCACTTTCAACATCCTATGGAATCCTGGGGTTTGCAGTTTAGAAAGGGCCATTTAGGATTCTCAGCCAGAGACCTCTTTGGTCTCAGTAAACTACATACCCCAGAATTCCACAGGATGTTGAACGTGGAATAATAGCACTATAACAGTGTAGTGCAGAAAGGTCCTTAGTCATGCCAGCTATATCATCTAATTATCACATTTATTAAAGAAGAAACATCCAAGTTAAAATTCTGTTGATGCCATACACATGTCATTATACTTTCATGGCCATTGTGCAGTGGATTCATTCATTTCACTATACATTCCACATTGCTCAATGAATAAAGAAGCCAATTTGTAGGTACACAATTGGTTGCAGAATGCTGGTGATCAACAGTAAGGTGACATAGTGCAATCAACGTGTAACTACACAAGTGTATATTTACACTACGCAAAGACAATATAGAATCTTATGTCTCAGGAGCAAATAGATTGTGGTCTAAACTCTACTGTTAATAGTCCAGACTAGAGTGATCCCATTAAATCAGTGGGATTTACAGAAATATTAACTCAGCATTCACAAGTTTATTCAGTGGGTCTACTCTGATTAGAATTTGCAATTGGATTTAGGCCCATGTATCAAAATTTCTGTATGAGATAGAGGGGAATTATTCCATATTTTTGGCAATACATATTCTTTTGAGCAGAATTCCTTTAGCCAAAGTTTTTGTACACAGAGATCCACATGACTTTTTTTTTAGTCATGTGGTATCTTTGTCTGTCGAGCTCATTTTGCCCTATTATGCGTTTCATACTGTTAAATAAAAGGTGACAGAATGCATAGCACAGGTGGAATTGGGTTTATTTGCAGGAATCAGCTTATCTTTCAGGGGTGGAGGTGGGAGTGATAAAAATCTACCTTCAGCAGGATTTTCAACAGCAAGAAGGTGACAACCTTTTGACAGTGAAAGCCATTCCCTGAGGTAACTACACAGTTGCCTTTGTAGAGGCTGTTACCAGCAAAAGTATAAATTTCTTAGCATGGATTAAAGCTCTCAGTTCTTCCAGTCAGGTTTTGGGGATGAGCCAAATGATTTTTAAGTCTGGTTGAAAATATATCAAGACTAGAGAAAGTTTGTGTCGTGGTTCAGCTGCTGTAATTATTTGTTTCCCTCTCTCTCTCTCTTAAAAAAAACAGAAGTTGCTCTATGTTGCTCACATAGAGCAACCTCTTCCTCTTCCTCTTCCTCCTCGATCCTGTCCTCTGGGATATTAGCTATACCTTCTCATTTGGTGTCATTTGCAAATTTGACAAACATGCCTCTATTCCAATCTCCAAGTCAATGACAAAGATGTTGAATAGCACTGGGTCTAGGACAGAACTCTGTGACACCCCACTAGTCACTTCTTTCCAGGATGAAGAGCCATTGGTGAACACCTTTGGTGTTCAGCCAATCACAATTCCACTTAACAATAACATCGTCTCACCCACATTTTACTTCCTTGTTTGCAGGAATATCATGGGGGACCTTGTCAAAAGCCATACTGATATCAACGTACAGTACATCCACAGCATTCTCTTCATCCACCAAGCTTGTAACTCTATCAATCAGGACTGTCACAGCCAAATTGGGACAGCTGGAGAGGATGCTGGAGAGAAATCCAAAACTCCTGGAGGAGTTGTCAATTTCAGGTCTCAGAATCCCTAACTAAAACTTCTAGAGGATCAAAGTTTGAGAACCACTGGTCTCAATAGAATTCTTGTTCCTTAGAGCTGTGCAGTTCAAACCTCCTATCATGTCCCACAGATCAAACAGACTTCCTGAAAAGCTTTTGTCTCATCACTTTCTCCATAATTTGTCCTTTTTAAAATAAATGTACAGTCAGTCCTTCATATCCATGGATGCTGTATCCATGAATTCAACCAACCAGAGCTTGAAAATATTTTTTAAAAAATCCAAAAAGCAAACTTTGCATTTGCTATTTTTTATAAGAGATGCCATTTTACCAAACCATTGTACATAATGGAATTTGAGCATACACAAATCTTGGTATCCTTGGGGGGGGATTGGTCTTGGAACCAATGTTACCCCAAAAGAGAGATGCCACAAGGACCACCCTGCAATGCCAAATATCTCCTTGAAAAAGTGGGGAATTAATTAGCTCAAAATTAGGATGCTGTGAGAGGGGAGCAACTTAGCGAGGTCTTTCGTACCAGTGTTTATGGGCACACACAGAAAAAGAACCAGCCAGAGATTCAGAAGTAAGCTAAAAATGTGTTTTATTGAGGGAAATTCACTCATGTATGCACACAAGATACACACAATCACACATTTACACAAGAGCTAACTGAAAGAAAGGGAGGAAAGCAGACAGAGACTGTGAAGGGTGCGAGCAATATTTACCAAATCCGATGAGAAGCAGAGAAGTGGGACAAAGTGACTCAGGTACTGGACCCAAGGGCAGTTTTCAGTTCAGGAATCAAACAGACAGAGTGATGGGTAGACCTTTGAGAGACTGCCCTGGGCATCCTGAAATCAGGGGTATTTGTACCCTGAAAATAGCCTGTAGTAGTGAAGTTTCCAGATGCAAGATAAAGGGAACCTGCTGTGGACAATGGGTCTTTTGCCTGTTGATGGGCTTAGTGATTTGATTGACAAAGATATGATGGGTGTTGTAATAGCTGTCTATTGTGGGTGCTGTGACGAAAGAGGAAAGAATCCAGGTGTACAAGGGATGGATATCTGTCAATCAGTGTCTTGGTGGGCTCCTCACAGTTGGATTCCCTGGAAAATTCCAACTTCTGTTTAAGCCTATTATCCACAGGAATGGTGTGTATTTGCCTGACAAATGCCTCAGTCTTACCTGGAGGAAGTTTCGCGTTGACCTGTCCTTCTCACATTTACAGTCAAATTCTTTCCCTCACTCAGTTTGACCTCTCCTTCACCTCTCAAGCTTGAATTTGATATCAGAGCCAATAAAATGTGTTGCCAGTTACATATGATGCCAATTAGGTATGGTGCCCATCCAAACCATATTAATATCAGGGACCTCCAAGACAACGCCTTACACCAAACCCTGACAGACACTGAGGATCCACTGTATCTATGGATTGGATTTCATTTTAATTGTCCTATCTCAGTCCTGGCACAGCTGATAAATCAAACAGAACTGAATATCTTCCAGCTTGTTACTTACTTCCAGGCAGTAAGCAAGGAGTCATAAATAAAGTCCAACATAACAAAGTCCAGCAGGTTTCACAGCAGGGGAGTGTCTAAAGTCAATTTGAGCATTTGTCAAGGCATCCAGCAAGGCAGCAGGTCAGATAAGCTCTAACAACTCCTGGAGGGGAGGGACACCAGCTAAATAGGTCCCAAGCCTAGCACAGCTGAGACTTGATTGATTGTTGCCAGCTATAAATACTGAGAGAGCAACACTGGGTCTCTCTTTGCTACCTGTGCACTGTGAAGCTGGGTCAGGGTAAGTGTTCCACTATATCTGAAGAGGCAGGACTCTCTGTTGGAGCTAGAACCATCCCCTGTTCTGTTTCTGGTACTGTAACCTCTCTCTGTATAACAGGCCCTGGCATGCCTTCTGTTTCAGCCTCTGGCATGCTCTCTGTTTCAGACTCTGAGTCAGAGTCCATGCTCTGGAAACAGGACATGACAGAAATAATCTCTATAAGGCACACTATGGACTGCACCAGGCCAAGTGTGTTTTGTATAAAAGCATGATCCCTCTTTACTGAGAATGCTACTGTATCTTCTCTCTACCCGAAAGTATCCTGGGAAGCAACTGCACTCTTCTCCTGAGATACCCCATTAATAGGTGATGGGTGATTGATTGTTAAGAACACCAGTGTGGATGCAGACGGAATCCTTCAATGGTCAGTAGGAGCCTGTGAGCCTAAAGAGCAAAGTGTGCCAAAGTTCTCTTATAACACAACTCCCAGAATCCTCAGCTTTTCTGGTGGCCACATTGATTGGGAGATTTTGGCCACTATAGTCAAAAGAAAGGAGAAATTTTCTACCCTGTGCTAAGGAGCATAAAGTTTTATCTTCAGACCTAGGGGCAGCTGGGTCTACAAGGCCTATATTCAGTCCTTATTCTCCTTGATCTCTCTGCTGCCTTGGACATAGCTGATCATGTTCTTTTATTGTATTCACTTCCTGATTCAGTCCTCAGCTGGTTCACAGCTGATCTTTCAGGCTGGTCATTTAATGTGGTAGTTCGAAGTCATGTATCTTCCTCCTTTCCCTTTTCAGTTGGGGTTCTACAGGATTCTGTTCTGGGCCCTTTGTTGTTTTCTCTGTACACGCTGTCTTTAGGTCATCTTACCAGTTCATATGGTTTTCAGTATCATCTTTATGCTGATGATACTCAGCTGTATTTTTTCACTCCAGAATTCTCTTCTGACATTCAACATGTATTACAGCATGTACTTCAGCTATCTCGGCATAGGTGCTTCAATGTTGCCTAAAACGCAACATGGCAAAGACAGAACTACTTGTTGTTCCTTCAAAAACTTCTTTAGAACTTACATTCTCCATCACTATGAATAACATTCTTGTTTATCCCATGGAGGAAGCATGTAGTCTTGGCTTTATTTGTGACTCTTCTTTGTCTTCTGTTCCTCATATTGAGGCTCCAGCAATGTCATATTATTTTTTTCTTTGTAACATTGCCAAAATCGGACTTTTTCTTTCTGCTTCTTCTGCTAAGACCATAGTTCATGCCTTGGTCATTTCTTGTCTTGATTATTGGAGTCTTTTGACTGGACTTCCATTATCTCACCTTAGTCCTCTAGTTTCTATTCAACATTCTGCTGCTGAGATTATTTTTTTGGCTTGTTATTTTGACCATATTCTCCATATCTCTTCATTGGCTACTCATTCCTTCTAGGATTCAGTTCAAACTTCTTGTTTTGGTGCTCAAAGTCCTACACAGCCTAGCTCCTCCTACCTTTAAGCCCTTATTTCTTTTTTCCAGCCTGCCAGAGATCAATGTTTTAGGAACTCTAAGCTTCCCACCCAACCAAGGGTTTCCTCTTCCTTGGCTAAACTTCATCCTTTTTCTCTCACTGCTGTGTTCTCTTAGAATCGCCTCCCTCAACATTTGTGGACTGCTCCTTCCCTCATTATTTTTAAATCTCAAACTTTCAATTAAAATCTCAATTAAATCTCAATTAAAAACATTATTGTTTTCAAAACTTTTGGAATTTTAGTTTAATAGTGTTTTATAATCTTGTACATTATGAATACATGTGTTTTGTCAGTTTGCTTTATATTATATTGTATTTCGGTATTTTATCTGGATAATTTGTTTTACGATTGAATTAAATAGTTTTATATTTTACTATGCCTTCCTTCTCTCTCTCTCTCTGTGTATGTATATATATGTGTGTGTATATATACATATATAATTTAGATTGGATGCCTTTGGCAGGATGTGCTATTTTTGGTTGTTTTACTTGTAAAGTGGCATGTACATTGATGGTGCTATATAAATAAATGATAGTGATTGATTGATGATGAAGGTGGAGGTCACTGCACTTGCTGGCTTTACATTTTGGTAATAATTATGTAAACATTTTATTTCAAGCACCTAGTTAAGGAGATGCTTGTTTTGACATAGCATGACAAATTATTTCTTCAAGAAGATCACAGAACATATAGGAAATTTTCCTTTTTTTTTTTTATCTGGCATGATGGGTTGAAATAAGGAGGTTTCATATATCAGGGAGATGGGGGATAGAGCAGATAATTCAGCTTCCAAAATAATATTTAATAAGAGGCTTACCCTGGAATTGATTTTTCTTCAGACTATACTTTGGAGGAAGATTTCCCTCTTCATGCCTCCATTTCAGATTTTTTTAATCTCATTTTTTTTAAGGGAAAAGAAAGCCTTTTACTTTGTGGGAGAAATACTGTCCTCTCTCTGCCCTGCCAACCCATGGTCAAATCAGCATATCCAGGCCTAATTGAGGTGAGCTTAATAAGCTCAATTCAGCTTCTTATCATGTCCCCTCTATGCTCTGTGTAGTTTGCTTTAAATAGAATTCCTGTGCAAATTAGGGTTACTAGAGTGAGCAGGCTATGCATGGAGTCCAGTTTGCTTCTCCGCCTCAGACATTCAACAGCCAAAGCCCTAAACAGAGTGGCTGCTATGCAGACACAGCTTATCTTAAGAGGTACCTCTTCTGTGTCCATGTCCCCTCACAAAATGTGAGTAGTATCCCAGAATCCTAAGTGCTATAGATGGACCTTTGGGAGAAACAACTTGATAAACCTAAGGGGATAAAAACAAAACACAAAATCAGACACAAAAAGGAGGCCGGGAGGGGAGGAGGGAGAAACAAAGAAATGTGTCAGTACCTTCAAGACTAACTGTTTCTTATTTTAACATGAGTTTCTGTGAATATATACCTACTCCTTCAGATGCAGTGTTACCCTAAAATGTGGGTGACTCAGGGGTCCACCCACAATGCCAGTACCTCCATGAAACAGTGGGAAATTATTATGTCAAATTAGGCCTGTGAGAGGTGGGTAACCTAATGAGATCTTTGACACCAATGTTTACGGAATCTGCTGCAGGAAAGAAACAGGTGGAGATACAAAAATAAACTAAAATGTGTTTTATTGAGGGAAGTTCAGTCACACATACACAGAAGATCCAAATAGTCACACACTCACACAGGGCTAACCAAAGGAAATGGGAGGAAAGTTTGATAGAGAAGCTTTAGGGAGTGGGCTATATTTACCAATCCAGAAGCACAGTGCAAAAGCAGTGATGTGGCTTAGACTTGGGTCTAAGGACAGTACAATCAGGAGTCAGAGCAACAGTTACATTCAACAACCAATGTACTATGAGTTAGCTGATCAAAACAGGGAGTTTTTATATCCATTTTCTACCTGGAGGACATGGTTGCAAATGGCTCTCTGGCTGAGTAAACAAGGGAGTTCGTAGAATGGACGATGAGATCTGGAATGAGCCAATGGTTTTAGCATTAGGTGACAAAGGGGCTAATGGTTGCCCAATAGCTCAGTGTCTGCAAACAGGTCTGAGGATAATGGGATAGATTGCAGGGTGAAGGGAGAGGGCTTGAGACAATCAGCAGTCTGGTCAGAATCTCCCAGTCAGTATTGTTTAAGAAAGCAGAATTGTTAAGGCTAGTGGCAGCCTATTATCTCTGGAGTTTCCTAGTAATTTCCTGACTATGACCTCACCACACTAGAAGGTGTTTTTCTGGCCTAATTTCATAACACATATGTCTGGCCATCTTTCTTCTTGCCCAGCCTGGCTATACAACCATAGTAGGGTACATTTTATATAAATTTTGATGTATGCCAATTAAATCATATCAAGCATGGGGTGTCCAGCTCTAAGAGCAGTACTGAGTGATATTAAGGTGTCAAGTATAAAGCATATTTATATAGTGGGGGAAGTGAGATAAAATGAATCTGAATCCAGAAAGATTCAAACTATGTCACTTGCCCTAAATTTTCAGAGGGCTGGACAGGTTATACAGGTCTTTCAGATCTTCACAGTGGTCAGTTAAAGTTGGCATGTGAAAGCAATAAGCCTGCGTAACAAAAGTCAGTTTCCCTGAGTTCAAAACTCTTAGAAGATTCATTTTGCTTTATGTGCAGTAGTACATGCATTGTATTAGTATATGTAGTGTGCCATGAAGTCATTGTCTTTGTACATACCTCTGAAAATGAATTGGAATTTGTGAATATAATTCAATTCAGCTGTTTCTCTTCCTAGTTTTCCTTTGTAATTTCTTTGTTCAAGGACTGTGACCTGTAAATCCCTTCCTGTATGCCCATGAAGGTTTAAATGTTCTGCAACAGAGTTTTAGGTATTGCCACTTCTAATGTTAGGTTTGTGTCCATTAATGCTCTTGAATAGAGACTATCCTGTTTGTGGAATATAGACTGTAGACAGGCATTGCTAGAATAGGATTGCATAATCACATTGGAGGAAGAGGAAGTAAATGATCTGATGGTGTGGTTGATATTATTGGTCCCTGTAATATTGCTCCCAGAATAAATCTGAGGATGGAGTTGGCATCTGGGTTTGTGGCAGGGTCCTGTCACTGTATTACCATCCCTCTTATGTATCCCTCTTATGTATCCTGTTGTATGTAAGCAGTTGTTTAAGATTTGGAGGCTGTCCATAGCCTCTGCTTCCCAGAGCTTGTGAGTGGGCTGTTTTATTCTCCAGAACTGGTTTTAGCTCATTGACGATGTGTTTGAGTATTCTGAGCTGGGAACTGTAGGTGAACACTAGGGATGTTTTCTGATTTTGTGTCTTTTGGTCTGTCTTACAGTAGATAGTTTCTAGGTATTAATCTTACCTTGTTGATTTGTTTCTTCTGTTCCTTAGGTGGGCATTGTAGTTTGAGAAATGCTTGTTGTAAATCCAAGAGACACTCTCCCGTTTTCCTATATGTTACAATGGCAACCTAAAACCTGGATCCTGTGAAAACAGAAACACTGCTTAATATTCTTGAGACAATAGGCCCCATGGCATCTGAACAGGTGAGAACAAGTGAAATGGGGGAAAATTCTTCTTGACTTGCTTTGGAAGAATATACACAAGTTCCCAAATTTCTCTAATGTTGGGAATGGAAAGAACTTGCATTTTTGAAAAAAAAAAATGGCAGGTTTACCCATTCTCATTAACTCCGTCCTTACCAACTTCAGTGCAGGAACAGTTTCTATTCATATGTAAAGAGGATGCCATTCTATGCTCCCCTTTTGACCTGTGAAAAGAGTTGATCCCATAAACCCATAAAAGGGAACTAGAAGCAACAAAGCGATGGCAGCTGACTACTGGAAAAGAGATTCAGCACCTTGGATACTTCCTCAAAAGTACAAAATTTTGTACACAGTGCAGATTCATTGCCCCACATAACATGGGAGCCACCAGCCACAACTGCAGTACAATCATTTCATCTGAGTCCTTGGGAGAATCCTGTGGGACTTTAGCTCATGTTAACAAGGTAGGCTAGGAAGAACTCTGCCGCCTGCTGTTAGGAGCTCACGATACCTACTCCTGCACAGCATGACATTAAATAAACTATCTCCCCGTGAGTCTGGAATGCATGGTTACATAGCCAAACAGGGTGCTAATGCAGTACATATTGATAATGGTCATGGTAGTATTCAGTTCAAGTCACCTTTTGTTGGCTGGTAGTCTCTGTGTTAGAGGAATTTAATGGTGTGTGTATCATCAGCCACACTGTCTAATAACTGCGTGTCTTGCGTGCTCCCAATGAAGTCTCAAAGCATATTGTTTCTTTTTCTAATCATTAGATCTTTATTTTAATAAGGCATTTTTCTACACCTGGGGAATTAAAGCAAATGGGGGAGGGTTCTTTGAAGGTAGCTGACAGCTTGAGGCAAAGGAGCAAGAAGAGGGGAAAATTCGTAATAGGAGTGGGGGTTGGCATAATGATAAATTCAAAGAAATGTAAAATACTCATCTTAGACAGAAAACTACAAATAATATGTGGTTTCTTCCCAGCTAGCTGTTATTTATTTGTGGGTTGGTTGCTCTATTTACATTTTGACTTAGAAATCTTAGTTTGATATTCAGGATGTTCTTGACAACTTTGGTTGGTTAGCTCTTTTCTGGCTTTTTTTGATGGAAAGGGGAGGAGAATCTTCACATCACACATTGAAAATTCAAGAAGCCAGTTTGTTTTTATTTATGAGTAGAACATTGCGAATGAGTCTGAGAGCAAATCAAGCCTGAATTCTCACTAGAATTGAAGAAGACTGAACTGAGGCTGTCATACTTGGGACATATCATGAGAGAATGGGACTCATTGGAAAAGATGAGCTGAAGGCAGTGGGAAAAAAGGGAATCCACATTAAAGTGGAAGGAAATAGGAGAAAGAGGGAGACGCACTACAGATTCAAGGAAGCCAGCACCATGATTTTGCAAGAGCAGGGTCAATTGATGACCAGAGATCTTGGAAGTCTCCCATTCACAGGGTTACCATAAGTCATGGTTGAGTCAATAGCAAATAACAGCAAGCAGAAGAATGTTAATATGAGAATCAACATAGTGTAACAGTTTGAGTGTTGGACTTGTGCTCTGGAAGACTAGGGTTGAAATCCCCACTCGGCCATAGAAACCCACTGAGTGGACTTGGGTAAGTCACACTCTTTCAGTGTAAGAAGAAGGAAATACCAAAACTTCCTCCCAGCAAGAAAACTCTCTATGACAGCATCATCATAAGTCAGTCCACTTGAAGGCACTAAGAACAGAATATTAATAGCTGGAGTTTTCTCCTTCTGATGTTATATATTATGAACGGGGAATATCTATTCATTTCTCTTGAACAGATATTCCCCTGAATTAATAAAAAGAAAAAGAAAATATCTTCAAGACCTTTCTACCCTGCTTATAAAGAAATTTACACATTTTTCCTGAAAGCAATAGCCAGTTTTGGTTTCTCCTGCACTTTACCTAAGGTCCTTTATAACCCAGATATGGAGAAATGCATTTTAAATCAAAAGCAAATGGCGATGAAAATCTTCCTCTGTAATGGATGCTAAGGATGATCCAATGGCAATGTGTAAAATGGGACCACTTGCAATTCCAGCTCTGTCTTGTGTCCATTTCACACTACACAACTTCTAATAATACTCCCTGAATATCGCAATTTATAAAGAATATCAGCTATCTGGAGTGTCTCCGGAGGAGGGTGACCAAGATGGCAATGGATCTGGTGACTAAATCCTGTGAGGAATGACTGAGGGAGCTACGTTTGTTTAGCTTGGAATAAAGAACACTGAGAGGTGATATGAGAGCCATTTTAAATACCCAAAGGATTAGAATGTAGAAAATGGAATGAGTTTGTTTTCTGTAACTTCAAGGATAGGCCTGGAACCAATGTATTCAATTACAAGAAAAGAGATTCTGATTAAACATTGGGAAGAACTTCCTGGTCATAAACTATTTCACTGTCAAGTAGATTTTATCTCCAAAGGTGGCAATTTATTAGAGGTATTGAGGCAGTATTTGGATGATCCCCTGTTAGGTTTGCTTTAACTCTGGATTCCTACAGTGGTAAAGAATTGGATCAGCTGATGCTTGGACGTGCTTCCTTTTGATTAACTTATGATTAATTGGGCATTAACTTAATACCATAGAAAGGAATGCAGCTACTTCACACAAAAGAAGCTGTGTGCAGGCCTTATTCGGGTACCACTCTGACTTGTTTTTATTTCAAGATTTGTCTGCCCTGTCTGCAGCTGCATATTACATTATTTTTTTAAAAAAAAAATACAGGTAGTTGTGGACAATCCATGTTTTCAGTCAACATACACTGTCACTGATCTTCACACCAAGGATCCCCTAATAAGCTTCTGTAGGGTTCCTAAGCTACTGCTTTGCTCAATTTTTTTCCCACCAGGAGTAATGGGAAGAGAATGAAGGCCCCTCTGCTGAGCACATTTCCCATTTTCCTTTGCTTTGTGTAGCTGTTCAGGACATGTGGTGTTCAAAAGAATTGGACCCAGAGTGGCAATCTTATATCTAATGTTTTTAATGTAATTTTCTTTCCCCTTCACAGATAAATCAATATTTGTGAAATTAACTCATGTCCTCTATTCATTTCCAGGATGCTAACAGTGAGTTTGCTGCCATTGTGCGTATTCCCACAGGAGTGACCTAGAAATGGTTATCTCTAAATGGCAAAAGGATAATTCAATCTTCATGCTGTGTCGGTGTTGAGCAGATACTGTCAAGCGAGACAGTGCCTGGTCTTGGAAGTTGTTTCTTGGCATTCCCTTTGTGGGCAATTTTGGCATAGTGATTAATTCAATGTAATGCAGTTAGTTAATAGGCAATGAAGGAAAAATTAGTGTTAGCATTATTGTGCACATGAAAAAAAGGGTTCCAGATGCACAGCTATCATCTGCGTATAATCGTTTGGCTTCATCGGAGGAAACTAGTGACTTCCACTTCAGTGGGACAATGAATCCAGTCCACGTTTTAGGATAAACCTTCATGGAGCTTTACAAGATGCGGTCCCCAAAATATATTCAGCATCCTAGACAACTCTGTTAAAATTCAAACTAAAACCCAGAGTGGATTCACTGCACCCAAGGGTTCCTTTGTTAGTAGAAATCTTGGACGGCTGCTTTGAATGTTAAATCATATAATTTTCATTTAGGAAATAATCTTTGTCGGTTCTATTTCCCATTGAGCTCAGTGAAACAAAGTTGTCATTCCTTAAGTCTCATTGATACCAGTAAAAACTATCTGTAAGTAGTAATAGAAAAGAAATGTGTATTAACTAATTATACACATATCAAGAGCCAGCATGATGTAGTGGTTTGAGTATCTGACTACAACCCTGGAGAACAAGGTTCATTTCCATACTCAACCATGGAAACCCACTGGGTGACCTTGGGTGTGTCGCACACACTCAGCCCCAGAAAACCCTGTGATAGATTTGCCTTAGGGTCATCGTAAGTCAATGACTTGAGAGCACACAACAACAACAATCACAGACACATTGTTAAGAAACAGAACTAAGAAATACACCACATCACCTGCTGACCTATCAATCTTATTTATGTCGTTGAATGCAGACTTACAGGATGTCATCTATATTACGTGAGAAAGACAACTACAGGCCTGTGTACATGTTCCACAAGTCTGCAATCCTAACTAGGAAGCTGGAGCAACTGGTGGCCAGGAATTTCCATGCAGAACATCACAGCCTTTCTAATTTGTCCCTGTTTGCTACTGAGGTGCTATCTGCTTCAGGCATTTTGAACAAAAGGGAGAATTTCTGGATTTACAGACAGAAGACCTGAATACCACATGGCCTCAGTCTAAAGGATAATACCATCATCCACTGAAGAATGTTGAATTAAGTGTGTTCTAAACTTCTGTCTTAGATACAGCTCAGATTCATCTTTAGCGACTGAAAAAGGCAGTTTCCCATCTTTAGGAAAAACCATGCAAAAATTCTCCCTTCCCCTCTTTTTTCTTCTAATTATATGCCAGTAAAAGTGTACAATTCAAAAAGTGTACCTTTGAAAACTGTGTATACCTTTCTATCATTTGGAAAACATGTGCAAAATATGTACATTAAAAATATATTTAAAATATGTACATTAAGAAAAATATGTTTAAAAATGTGTGCTTCAGGAAAGGTGCACACAAAACTACCCAGACATTTGCATGAGCAAAAAACATGGAAAGTCTCACAACCCAAAATGAATCAGGGACAGAGGAAAAAGATTCAGGTGGTACTCAGAGAAACACAACAAAGCTGAGGCTGACATTCAACATCAGACAGAGCATAGCATAATGTATCACCTATGAAGTTTCTGGTGGCTATGGGATTCCTGGGCATGAAAGCCTGTTTGAAAAGACAGGTGAGCAGCACTCTAGCTATTAAGTGGCTAGAGTACTCAGGCAGCATATGGCTGCAAGTCAGGAGCCATGAGCAAACAGGAAATAGCCTTTTCCCAGATCTTCACTGAGTACCTATAGATCCAGGAAGGAGAAGGCATCTGTTTTCTACTGATGACAGCCTGGTGCTGTCCATGTTCCTGAAGGAGCACATAACTGCTTTTTGCAGCAGCGTGAACGGGGGAAACATTGCACAAGGAGCTAGTACATAGCTCCTTGTGCAATAGTTATAATGGGACACACAATAATGGCCTGAGATTGAGAGATTTTCAAATCCTGAAATGTCACTGAATTTTGTGGTTGGTATACATTCCCTCCCGCATTTGCTTAACAGAAATTCAATGGTACCGAGTCTAGCTTTGCAATAATCACACATGGACCTTGTCCTGGCACAGGGGAGAAAAACACCTCTGCAATAATAACAAATAGGTGCAAAAAACCTTTTCTCTTATGCAAGCAAATCAGAGTGGATGTGGATTCTACTGCCCTCTGTGCCTTGAGAGGTTTGTGACAGATCAAATAGCATCCAAGACAAGCCATTGCGTTCCATCTCTCATCAATGGAAAATCTTCCATTCAAAGAAGGATTTTGTGGCTGGAAATGAGCATTGCCAGAATGTGGGTGGCTGTTTAAATGCATTTTTTTTTAAAAAAACAACAACAGAGTGGTGTGTTTGTGTGTTAATAAGACTAGTACATTAGCAGCTATGTCTTTCATAGCTCAGACCCATAGTAATCATTCTAATATGGTTGATGTGTCTAAGCAGCACTCAAACACTGCTGTGGAGGCCACACAACAAGGCATCAATACTGAAGTTGGGAAAAACGTATCTGAAAAGCCAAAAGACTGCAGAAAAAAAAAGCCAAATCTGATAAGACATGCAAAAATGCCAAGAAAACAACATAAACCCTAAGCAGAACTGAGGCAAAGACCGAGGAACATGATGAAAACTCAAATAGAAGGCTCCTTTGATGCTGCTGCCGTGGTGGAAGAAAAAGAACTAACAGATTTGGTGGGAAGGTGGTTTCATAGTGTCATGCATACTGTCCCATCTCAGTCCTGGCATGGCTGATAAATCAAACAAAACAAATGGAATATCTCCCAGCTTGTTACTTATTTCCAGGCAGTAAGCAAGGAGTCATAAAGTCCAACATAAACATAGTCCAGCAGGGTTTTATGGCAAGGGAATGTCCAAGGTCAATCCGAGCATTTGTCATGGCATCCAGCAAGGTAGCAGGTCAAATAAGCTCTGACAACACTTAGAGTAGAAGGACGCCAGCTAAATAGGTCCCGAGCCTAGTGCAGCTGAGACTTGCTTGATTGTTGCTGGTTATAAATCCTGAGAGAGTGATGCTGGCTCTCTTTTTGCTGCATGTGTACTGCAAAGCTGGGTCAAAATAAGTGTTCCTCTATATCTGAAGAGGCAGGACTCTCTGTTGGAGCTGGCACCGTTCCCTGTTCTGTTTCTGGCACTGTAACCTCTCTCTGTACAGCAGGACCTGGCATGCCTTCTGTTTCAGCCTCTGGCATGCCCTCTGTTTCAAACTCTGAGTCAGAGTCCATTCTCTGAAAGCAGGGCATGAGACCTCCATGCAAGTTGCCTGTGATTTTGGCAGTGCTGTAGAGGTTGGTACTCCCTTTCTTCCTCCACAGTGCCCAAAGTGCCCCCCCACTAGATCCAGAGCAGTGCTACTCAATGTAGTAGATGTACTGCCTTTGTAGCCCCAGTCCTGCAACACGGCCCATTCCATGCCTTGTGGGTAGTGGGCAGGGTCAAAGAAGTGTCTGGCTGTGTCCCTGTTAGCTAGGCATGAAATTATTACAGCAATTCTGAGACCTCTGGAAGACTCCTACTGTTGGTCTACCTAGCATAACTTTACATGCAGAAATAATACATTATACTGAGCCATACAGGATTTCAGCCTGTGGGTCCCCACATATTGGTGGACTGCAACTCCTGTTTCCCATCAGCCTCAGACAGCATACCCAATGGTGAGATAGCCAAGGTTGCAGGACTGTCTAAGACATAGGCTTTCTGCAGAAGGGGGCTGGCAAATGCCCTCCCCCAAATACACCAGGGACCAGCATCATATTTGTATCCATTAGCTATACTTTTTTTTTCTTTCCTGGGAACTCTCAGTGGACGATCAGCCAATGGTTCATGGACCAGCACTGATCCAGGGACCACCACATTGAGTAGCACTTGTCTAAGAGATGCCACCACTGTTCTGGTTTAAAGTTTATCTCCATCCTAGCTTTAGTTAAAATATGTTCAGACATTTCTAGATCCACCAAAATATCCCTCATTTTTAAATAAAAAAAAAGTTTACTAACAGGCCAAGGTAACATATTACTCATCCTGTCATGTGATCTAAAGCTGATATCCAATACAGTGTGATATTTGAACGTTTCCAGTAAATATGGAGCAAATTCGGAGAAATTAGTGTTACTGCATCTCCAGCTGGTATCTTTGTCTGTTACCTATTTCTGACAACTGAGGCAGGGTAAGATACCATCTGAACATGATTTCATAAAAGCTTTCCTTTAGATTCATGCATAAAGTTACCTTAGGAATATTTAAGCTGATCTAATTCCATATCCTGTCTAATGTAGTTGTACCCAGATCTCATTCCTATTTCCTCAGATAGGCAATGAACCTTTTATCTAAATCCATTGTTATTCCATATAATTCGCTCAACATTCCTTTTGATGTATTTCCAGAAATCAAGCCCTCAAAAGTTTGTTTATTCTCTCATCAGGACATCTTTCCTGAATAGCACATTCTCAACTTGGTGGACCTCAAAATATGAAAACATGGCTATCTATAGAACAAGGCAAGTTTGGGTTGAATTTCATGGCTTCATCTTGTGCTACCTTTCATATCTCAACTGCAGATCACTTTCATCCTGGAGTTGCCATCACCAAAGCATTTTTGTCCTCCATTTCTTCATAGAATAACTATAGGGTAGAGAACATTCGGAGATATATATTTTTTTTAGTAAATATGCATTTTATATTATATGGACTTATTTAGTAACTAGAATGGTTTATGAATTTTGTAAAATTGTAACTTTTAACTTTACTAAAATACTAAGGCCCTTTTTGCATGGCAGTTTGCAAGCGAAAGGGCCCCTTGAGCGTCGCATAAATGTGAGGAGCGGTCTGCATGATGCACTCCCATTTATGTGATGCTCAAGGCCCTCATGTGCAGCAAACATGCATTTTTTTATTTTTGGCTTTTAGCCAAAAATGACCCGCGCTTCCTGTAAGCTGTATTTGCCTATTTTTATCTTGTCCATATAGATGTTAGTCTGTCATATAGATGCTAGTGTGGCCAGGCTCACGGGCCTGGGCCACACTCACCTGCTATGCGGAGCCTCTGGAGCCAGGCGTTGCGCGTCCTCTCCTCAGTGTAGCCTCCAAATCTCAGGCCGCACTGCGGAAGGAAGGAGCGGGGCATGGGCGGGGCTCTCGTGCGAGCAGGACGGAGCTGCGGAGCTCAAGCAGGAGGCTTGCAAGGGCCTTCCTGCCCATGCTTCTTGCGCGAGGACCCCAACCCAGCAGCGTTAAAAGGCAAGGTGCAAAAAGGGTCTAAGTTTCTGTTGCAATGTCTTGTAGCTGATACAGAAATAAAGGATCTGTCTGTCTATGATTTGTCTTTCTTCTTTTAAACTTACACACTATCTCTTTGAGAGAGACAGACTAGCATCTATATGAACAAGATAAAAATAGGCAAATACAGCTTACAGGAACAGCTTGCCAAAGAATATACATAGAGTAACTGTACGAGATCCCAGCTGATCTTGGAAGCTAAGCAGGATCAGTCCTAGTTAGCACTTGGATGGAAGACTGTCCATGAATACCACATGCTATAGGCTATATTTCAGAAGAAGGAATCAGCAAAACCACCTCTGAGTATTCCTTGCCTAAGAAAACTGTATGAGTTTCAGTCTCACCCATAAGTCAAGGGTGACTTAGAATCATAGAGTTGGAAGAGACTACAAGGGCCATCCAGTCCTGGCCCTGCACCACAAGAATACATCTTGAAAGCATTCCCAACAGATGGCCAATCCAGCCTTTGTTTAAAAAATTCCAAAGAAGGAGACTGCACGACACACTCAGGCAGCATATTCCACTGTTGAGCTGCTCTTATTCAGAGGCATATCTAGAGTGGAGCAAGGAGGGCCCATGCCCCAGGCTCCAATATCAAGGTGTCAGTGTCCAGGGCATGGGTAGCAAGGATATTAGATGCAGGCACCAGACCTCAGACAGGGAACAGGCTCTAGGTTGGGAGGCCCAGGATCAAAGCTTAACAAGACTCCAAAGCAGCAGAGATCTACCTGGTATCAAAACTCCAAAAGGGCCAGAGACAAGAAGCAGGTCCAGGGAACAGGCCATAGGTCAGTGTCCAAGGCAGCAGGGATCTACCTGTTATCAAGAGTCCAAAGGGCCAGAGACAAAAAGTGTGTCCAGGGAACAGGTCAGAGTCCAGGGAACAGGTCAGAGTCCAGGGAACAGGTCAGAGTCCAGGGAACAGGTCAGAGTCCAGGGAACAGCAAGGTCAGGAACACAGAGACAATCAAGACCAGCTACAGGCAACACAAAAGACCATGTTACTATGGCAAAGACTGCAGAATAAATCCAGCCCTTATATAGCTAGCTTCTGGCTGCTCCAGCTGCCTTGCATCTGAGCAGCCAGTTGGATCTGAGGCATTGGGCAGGATTCTGCAAAGAATGGGGTCAGGGCCAGGATCCCTGCAGGCAGAATCCTGCAAGAACTTAGTCACAGACCTGAATCCTTACATGGGGGTAAAAGGGGAGGAGGTGCAGAAAAGCTGTGCTGGACTTGGAAGATTTAGCTGAGGCAGAGGAAGAAGTGGCCCCAGAGAAGGAGGAGGAGCGGACAGCTCTGCACTCTGAGTCCAAAAATCATGTGACCTGGGGCTGAATATCTGAGCCTGAGAGAGTACCCAAGGTCACCCAGTGGGGTTTCCATGGCCAAGTGGGGATTTGAACCTTGCTTTCCAGACTTACCATGCTGGCTCTCTATCAATAATTTTCACTGCCTGAACCATACTTTCAAATCCTCCAAGATAGCTATGTAATGGCATCCTCTCACTTCAGAAAGTTTTCCCTGACTTACATGAAACACTGGCAGCTAGTCATTGGCATTTATCCATCCAAGCAAAATTTTCTCAGTTTTGCTAGTAGCAACCTTGGAACCTGCATTGGAATGCTCAAAAATAAGAATGTGATAATAATTTATGTTTTCATTTTCCAAAATAGAAATATTCCCAAACCAAAGCATTTTAGAGTGTATCCCTTTAATTCTTTTAAGCCATCTTAGCATGTTTGAAGTGATCTTTCACCTATATTTGTTAAGTTTTATGTGCTGCCTGTTCAGCTCCTTATACTGTTTTTATGACCAATTCTAGTGTCTTTACTGGTTTCTTGTAACAGAAGATACTGTGATCACATTGAATTAGATCTTTCTAATTTTGGTTAACCCATAGGCCAAGATGTCTTATTGAAACTTTCCAATATATCTACTAAAGTTTAAAACTTGTCTTAGTTACCTTTTAAAATAAAATTAAACAAAATATTGAGAAGAAAAGCATCCCCAAGTTTAATGTGCACAGTTCCACAAACATTGCTCTTTATAATTAAAATTCTTTTCCTTTCCTAAAACTCAGCGGGACCTGGGCTACTGCTGTGAAATAAATGAGTTTTGGATTGATTGGGTCTTCTTTCTTGGGGCTGAAGAGCAAACCGGAGGACCTTTATAGAGCGAAAAACAGGGAACACTCAATTTTTGGCTTTGGGGCTTGTTGCTAAGCAAAATGATATCACCCTTGGATCCAAGTGGACCTAAAATCACAAATCTCATTAAAGTTGCTGAGGAACAAACAAGCAATCAAAGGTCTTTCACACAATAGTCAAAGAGGCTATTGAAGGACATCTGCTGGTTTGCCAGCTTTGCCTCATGAAGCATGGCATTTCTGATAATCTTCCTTATGGGTGGTGTTGGTTCTAGTCTCTGGGACACCCTCCATGAGAAGCTCCTTTTTCCCTGCCCAATGCTTCCTTTTCTGTCCTCACCACTGTTGCTTCAACCCATTCACAGGCATCTAATTCTGGGCCTATTCCACATTACTGCCCAAAGAAGAAGGACATAACAGAGCCTATTGTTCGTTCCTCTTTCTTTACTCAGAGGTTACTGATTAGATAAGAGCAAGAGGCAGCAACAACTAGGAGGAAGGAACAGTGAAGCCAATAGGGACCACAGGTGGTCCCTCTCATGGGACACGAGTATATCTTATAACACACCACTGATACCAAAGTATCCCAAAATGCACCTCTAATAGTAAATACTGTGAAGAGGAATGGAAATACATAGAATTTCTTTCCCTTAACAGTGCTATTTCATATCCTTTGTAGATTTCCTCATTAAAGGGAATGATTTGTTTTTTTAACCCCTCACTTCAGGCCATGTTTTTGTATAATTGGAAGTACAGGCCCCAGTGATAGCCAGTATGATGTAATGGTTTGACCACGGGACTATGAGTCTGGAGACCAAGATTTGAATCCCTGCTCAGCCATGAAAAACTACTAGATGACCTTGGGCAAGTCACACTCTTTCAGCCTCAGAGGAAAACAAAAGTAAACCCCATCTGAACAAACCTTGCCCAGAAAAAAACTCATGATAGACTTGGGGTCACCATAAGCCTGAAACAACTTGAAGGCACACATCAATAACATAGTCTCCAGTATCAGGTTATTAAAGCATTTTGCTTTCACCTCTACAGAGCTAAGCTTAACTACTTGAAAATAGTGATGGGTTGCAGTTCTGCAAGTTTAATTTGGAAAGCTGAATTCTTTCTCAGAATATCAGAAACATTCTCCTCTCATTTCCATACTGTCCAATATTTCACAAATGAAAACCAGGACATGTGTGCCCAAGCAACATCAGAGTGTGGTCAAGATGGCAGACATTATTGATGAGGAAGAACTTAGGAGAGCTTAAGAGACGTTGCAGCAGTTTGGTTTCACCTGGGCCTGGTGAGAAGGGCAAGATTCCACCATGTCCTTTCCTCTCTCTTCTGCTGATTTAATTGAACTCAAACTGCTTTGAATTTTGAACTCAGTTTGCAGCAATTGAAGAAAGCTGACTATAAAGGGAGAAAGTTGGGAGAACAGAGAGAAACCAGAACGGTTTAAAAGCAGCTGAACTAGTGACACAGTGGAGAGACTGTCCTTACCAGATTGGGACAGGACATGCTTTTTTGAGCCAACTCAGTGTGATTTCCAAACCTAGTCTAAAACTCATCAGTACCTCACCCACTCCCATCCATGAACAGTCCTAAAAATTCCTCCCTTATTTCCTTTTAACCATTTTACTGAGCTGAAAACATGAAAGAAAGAATGGATAGAGGTTGTGGTCCCTTGGGAAAGATAGGCCTAAATCCAATGAGCAGCCCAAAACAAATTGATTGTTACATTTATGTAAAGCTTAGTGGTCCAGTGGCTCTTCTCCAGTTGGGATTTAGGCTGGAGTTTTCCCAAGGGTAATAGAGGAAAGTTAGATTGAGATCCTACATTAGGACTATGCAGCACAAATTTCCACATGTGGAGTTATGCACTGAACATACTATGCCACTAATATTTAATGGTAAGACTGCACAATGGAATGTCGTAATGGAGTTCTGCTGCCGGTTTCAGTTGGAGCAGACGGGTACGAACTAGCTAAGAATTCACTTGCACAGCAATACAGCATTCTCAGCTTCACTTCCATGACCTTGAACAGAATGCAGATGTTTTGCATCAGACAAAAATGTCCAGCCATTCATGTAGGGGAACCTACACGTGTTTGATTCTAGCTTTTATTTTTTTGAAGGGTTACACAGGAAATGTAGTTTTCCCAAGGGCTGGAGAGATGCAATTTTAGTTGCATTGATGTATATACTTCTGTTACCATCCCCTCCTTTTTCATGACCTTCCCTCCCACGCTTTTCTCCCTCTCTGTTAAAACTTGCATTTCAATTTAGAGGGCAGTGACTTCTCTTTCAGTTTTTATGTCAGTCTGCAAAGCTTTATTTATATCAGTGGCACTATACAATAATTATTATAATTACAATTATCAATAACATTTTTTTGTTGCTACTGTGCTAAGAACTGTTGCTCCTTACTGTTTCATCTCTAGCCTTTTGCTATATGATTTTATAGAGCTGTTCCACCTCTACATGCCCACAAGAAATATCTTATTTCATTGTAAACTAAATAATCTTCTATCTTGGAAGCTAGTTTCTGCCTCAGTTTTTATATCTCTTGCCTGCATTTCCCTCCTTTGTGTGTTATTTTGCTTCCAGATTTTACTGAACGCAGAGGGGGAAAGTATGATAATAAATCACTGATAAAGTATTGTACTGTAAAGTACTGTAAAAGCACATACACACACCTTTAATGGACTGGCAGAAAATAATTAAATTGTATTGCTCTCCCCCTCTGGCCCATTTAGAGGTTTAATAATAAGAAATGAAATCTTCCCTTTATTATTTCATTTCTTATTATGGAAAAGTTATAGCAAGGGAAGGTTCGGCATTTTGAACATAAACACCCATCTTTCTGGCATTGCAAAATCAATCATGAAAAATATTACTTGTGATTGAAACAAGAGCTATGGCCCCATTACCTGTAAGTCACTGTGGACTCCTTACATGAGAGGGGGAGCTTGCAAAAAGAAGGAACTTTTAGCCAGAGCACTGTTCCTATGTGCTGCCTTTCTACAAGTGGCCAGAAAGAGTACTACACCTTTTAAGCCTATAAAGATCAAGTGACTGAAGGATCCAGTGAGGAGCTACTTGGCCTTTTATAGCTGTGGGTTGTCAACAGTAATTTCATCTAAGCTAGGGCTCTTTTGAGAACCAGTGCGGTATAGCTGCACTAGGCTCTCAAGAGACTAGGGTTCAAATCCCTGTTTGCCCATGGAAACTCATAGAGTGACCTTGGGCAAATCATACTCTCTCAGCCTGAGAGGAAGCCAAAGGCAAGCCGCCTCGGAACAAATCTTCCCAAGGAAACCCTATGGATTGACCTTATGATCCCCCTAAGTCAGAAATGACTAGAAGGCACACAACAACAAGACAGCAATACCTGCTGGTGGAAGGATAGAAAGGAGGGGACCATTCTAGCCTCTTTTAGAGAGGAGTTCCAAAGGTTAGGGGCAGACATTGAGAAGGCCCTATCTTCTTCTCCCACAAACCATACCTGTGAAGGTGAAAGAAGGGCCTCTCCTGAGGATATCAGGAACTGGGCAGGCTCACAGGAGGAGATACATTCTCTATCATAATGGCATGTTGAGTCAGCATGGAGAATTCATAGCCTATATGTATCCATCAGCTTATATTTCTGAATTTGGGGAAAAAATTATATGTATGTATGTATGTATGTATGTATATATTCTTAAGATATATATATATTACTGGGGCTCTGCAACCTATTTAATGGCAAATTGGCTTCTAGGAGCAATAATTACTCCTTTGTATGGCTAGAAAAACAGAAGTCCTTGGAGTTCGGTTGCAAAATGACAACAACAATAACAACAAATGGAGTGCAAAAGCAACCTTGTGGGGGCAGCATGTGGCCACAGGGCAGGCTCACTGACCAGAGCTGACCCAACTGAAGAAGAGCCAGGACAATGTTCTACCCTATAACCCTCCGTAGTTCTGAGCACCACAATTCAGGAAGGATATTGACAAACTGGAACATATCCAGAGGAAGACAACCAAAATGGTAAAAGGCGTGGAAACCATGCCCTATGAGGAACAGCTTAGGGAGCTGGAGCTGGGTATGCTTAGCCTGGAGAAGAGAATGTTAAGTGGTGACAGGATGGCCATGTTTAAATATTTGAAGGGATATCATATGGAGGATAGAAGAAGTTTGTTTTCTGCTGCTCCAGAGAGTAGGACACCGGGCAGTGGCTTCAAACTTCATGAAAAGAGGTTCCATCTAAACGTGAGGAAGAACATCCTGATGGTAAGAGCAGTTCAACAGTGGAATATGTGCCTCAGAGTGTGGTGGAGTCTTCTTCTCTGGAGGTTTTTAAACAAAGGCTGGATAACCATCTGTTGGGAATACTTAGATGGTGTATTCCTCCATGGCAAGGCACTGGACTCAATGGACCTGGTAGTTTCTTCCAATTATATGTTTCCAGTCCTAGGTTTGGTAAGTGATCACCTTCTCGCTTCCTGAAAGGTCCCTTCAAGAAGTCCAACCTTCACATCTCTCTCATGTGAGGATGTAAGCTACAGCCCTTATAGAGTAAGTCCCTCTGGTTCAAGTTTACTGGCAGTCAAAGGGCAGGGTCATGACTCATGACAGCCATTTGGCACATCAGTTCTCCAATTCAGCATGCCGGTGTTCTCTTGGGAGCTCTGTCCTGCTCTTCTAGAACAGTGACCATTGACCTTGCAGAATAATTGGAGTGCTTTCTCTGCCCAGCTTCCTGTGCTTCCATTTCCTGCCTTCATTACCTTGTTTTCTTTACTGTTTAACTTCCTGAAGCAATAGCAGGTAAAAAGAGTTTGTTAAATTAAGATGGGGGGGCTTAATGGGTCTTATCACTTTTTAAAGGCTCAGTGCTTTCTCTAATACCGCCCTTTCCCCTGTGTTGCTTATTTGATAAGGAAGACCATTTTGTCTACATTACAGGCATGCCTTGTGACTCTTTTAAAAGAATCTTCCATTCCAATAATGTGAGCTCACTAGAGGATTTTGTTCATGAAAATGAAGGATACTAGTCTCTAAAGAGCACAGACTGTAAAATAATTACATTCATTCTTATTAAAATTCCCAGTCATTAACTCAGAAAGTACATCTTCTGGTGGCAGAAGAGGCTAATTTGTTAAATAAGATATGCACCCAACTATCCTTAATGTGATTTAATCAGTAGGTTATCTTCAGGATTTCTTTTTTTTTTCCTTTGCTATTTTTTTTTTAAAGTGACCAAATTGATCAGAATGAATTATTCATGGCTGGCTAAAATGAGAAGAGAGAGGCAACCCTGTAATGATGGGGTAGAAAGCTTAGAGAACACAAGCTGTTGCAACAGACAGGTTCAGTCCATAGTGAAACCCTCTGGGAAAATGCATTGCCTTCAGAGAGAACTGGAATATTCAGGAGGTTCTATTTGCACACTGGCTAAATTTTAACAACTCTGTCTCTTTTTCTCACAATCACATGGACTGGGGAAAGGCACATTTCTCACTCTTGTTATTTGCTGTCAAGTCGATTTCAGCTTATGGTAGCCCTGTGAATGACAAACCCGCAAAAGACTTGGCCATCCAGTGGTGGAGCTTCGAGTGCGTGGAGGGGGGCAAGCAGAGGGGTGTGGGCGTGGCTACAGTGTGCAAGGGTGTGGCTATGGTGCGCAGGGGCATGGCTACAGTGTGTGAGGCAGGGCTACAGTGCACGAGGGTGTGGCTACAGAGTGCAGGGGCGTGGCTACAAGGGACATGGCTACGGCACACAGGGGTAGTGCTACAGAGTGTGAGAGAGGGCAAGCAATGAGCTGTGGCACCCCCAAAAAATTGCCACTGGAGCGGACTTCCCTTATTTCCCCCTCCCATCCCTATGCAACTGTGACTATCAATGGCCTTCCTCAGGTCTTGCAAACTCAGGGTCATTATTTCCTTGATTCAATCAACCCACCTATAATGCTGTCTTCCTCTTTTCCTACTTCTTACCCACTTTACCAAGCATTATTGTCTTTTCCAATGAGTTATGTTGTCTCATGATACGTTCAAAGTACAACAGTCTCTGTTTAGTCATCTTTGTTTGTAATGAGAGATCAGGGTTGGTTTGCTCTAAGGTCTGCTTATCTTTTTAGCAGTCCTGTAGAACTCTGTAGAACTCTTCTCTGCATTTCCAATTAGTTGATTTTCTCAGTTTTCTTCATTGTGCATATATTGTTACCCCAAAAGGTGGGGGACCTTGAGGTCCTCCAACAGTGCCAGTGTCTCCTTTGAAAGATGGGGAATTGTAGTTCAAAGGAGGCCTTGCAAGAGGGGACTAACCACAGGACCTTTTCACCTGTGTATACCAGTACTTACTCTAGGACACCAGTTGAGAGCCCAAAGAATGTTGTTGTTGGGGAAAATTCATACACACACAAGAAATCAAGCAGTCTCATGAAGAATACAAGGCTATCAACAGGAAAGGAGGCAAAGGTTGGATACTGGAGATTTTGGGATGAAGAGAGTGATTGTTACTGCTCCTGAAGCAGAAGAAGATTGAAGCTAGGTATCTCAGATGAGGGTGGTCTGAGGACAGTACAATGAAGAGGAGTCTAGGGGCCATCATGCAATGTAACATACCAACATGTGTCCAAAGTACTAGCATAAAGCCATGGTCTGAGCCAAGGTTTAAATATGTTTTTTTTTCCCCCTAACGGAGAATGTGTTAATTGCTTCCTGACAGAACCAGCAAAGGTCTGGAAGGTTCTGAATGTCTTTGTGGCAAGTGACAAAGCATTAATGGAAATCAAAATAGCCTCCTAATGACTGGAAAGGGGAGGGAACAAAAGGACAGTTTCCGTGGGAAGAGGTAACAGGATGCCAGCCTTTTAGATGTTTCTTCTAGCAGTTTCATTTGCCCTGGTGGCACAGTGGTTAAATGCCAGTACTGCAACCACAAGGTTGTGAGTTCGATCCTGCCAGGCTCCAAGGTTGACTCAGCCTTCCATCCTTTCGTAGGTTGGTGAAATGACTACTCAGCTTGTTGGGGGCAATTAGCTAAAAATACATTGTAAACCGCTTAGATAACACTTAGTTGATAGGCGGTATAGAAATAAATGCTATTGCTATTGATATTATTCCCTAGGCTTGAGTATCTCAGAGGACCATCTAAAACTTATCAGGATAAGCTCTCTGACTGATCCTTTTTGAACTTATGACCTGGCCATGCTGAGGTTCTTTGTCCTAGTTTCAAAGCTTCCAGTCAGAGTCTCTTTTCTTTCCATATAGCTTTTAGCCATAAATATAAAATCTATATTTATTTCATGCTAATTCAACTATATTTATAACCCATACTGTATCATAGGTTGGGAGGTGTACAGCATGGTAACAACATAGAAATTGGATATACAGTCATTCCTTTACGTTCATTAGGCTTAAGGGTACAGGATCTTCATGAAAGTAGAAAAAATGCAAATAACTCTACCCCTCCCCACACCCCTCCCCCATATTTAACACACAAAAGAAGTATCATCCACTTATTCAACCCACTGTGGATGCCTGTATCAGGGCTCCTTATCAGAAGTGGGTGTCTGGTGGGGCTTGCTGCTGCTGCCTCCACTGCTGCCCTATGCCATTTGTAATAGGGACTTTCAGCCCTCATTCACAGTCTCTTAGGCCCTTTCCGCACAGGCATATTGCCTGCGCTGGGGTGACCTCACCAGGAGGTCTTCTACACCGTGAGGCATGCTAGGGCGGTTTGCAAAGGGGAGGTTCTACACCTCAAACCACCCTCGTGCGGCCGCGGGGATGGCGCTGCGTGTTTTATAAAAACCACTTTTCAAGTGGTTTTTATGAAACTTGCGCGAGCTACTCCGTCGCAACGCCCCATTTAGAACTGCAGGGACACGCTAGTGTGTCTCTGCAGAGCTGCCCAGGGGTGGGCTTCCGGCCGGCGCACTGCCCTGATTGACGGAGCGCCACTGGAAGCCGGCGGCCGTCATTTTGGGCACTGCCGGACGCCGCCAAAATTTGCCGCCGTGTAGAGTGGTGAACACGCACTCCCCGCGGGGACAGAGCAACCCGCTTCCAGGTAAGCTCCGCCCCTGTGTGCGCCGCCCCATTTCGCCGCCCCGCGTGTGGAAAGGGCCTTAATCTTGCAAGGGTTGCAGCAGAGGTGACACCAAATAATCTGTGAATAATCAAATCAGCAAAAGTGAAACCCTGAAATGTGAAGGCCAACTGTACCGTGGCCTGGACGATCCTGATTTTGGTTTTCATTGAAAGATATATCATCTATTATATAAAAGTCAATGTTTGTCTGCATGTTTGTCTGTCTGTCTGCATCGGGCAGGTGAAAACCTCGGACAATTGGCTGTGTGAGGTAGGAAGACTTCATATGATTGGCTGCCTGTGAAGATTCTATGGAATCCTGGGTTTGGTAGTTTAGGGAGGAG
Organism: Iguana delicatissima; assembly: GCA_948472985.1. NCBI lineage: Eukaryota > Metazoa > Chordata > Lepidosauria > Squamata > Iguanidae > Iguana > Iguana delicatissima. The sequence continues at coordinate 252,980 of CAOKZL010000983.1, read as the reverse complement.
CCTTTAGAATTCTCAGCCAGAGAGCTCTTGGGTCTCAGGCCGGTTGCTTTGGAGATGAGGCCTACCATCAGTAAGGATGCCAGAAAACTTTTGGGAGGCATATATGAGAAAAATTAAAGTGACATACACAGCATAGTTACAAGATCTTCTTGCTTCATACAGTAGATTGTATGGGTTCCATATGTGAGGAATCTTAAAGTTGAAATTCAAAACAAAAAAGGCTCCTAGAAAAATGTAAAGCCATTGCACAAATTCAACAGAAAGCAAAAAAAAAAAAAAAAATCAAAAGCCAGTACATCAACATCGCCAGAGAACACAGATTGGATTGGGGACTATGGGGAAAAGTTACAGGTGGTGGAATAAGCTGGTTGCTATGGAGATGATGCCAAGCAGCAAGGAGGAGAACAGTGTATTCCCACAGGAACCCAACCTCTGTATGTTAATAACTACGAATACAGATTAGATTGGAAATATTGAGCAAAGTTACAGGAAATGGAGAAGATGGTTTGGTGAGTACTTAAGAGGAAAATAAAAACCCTGGGCAATGACAGATAAATACGCTACTTGAATATTCAGTGTTATTCAACATCTTTATCAATGACTTGGATGAAAAACGAGAGGGCATGCTGATCAAATTTGCAGATCATACCAAACTGGGAGTGGTTGCTAATACAACAGAGGACGGGGGGGGGGGGAATCAAAATGACCTTGACAGATTGGAGAGCTGGGCCAAAGCTAACAAAATGAATTTCAACAGAGAGAAAGGTAAGGTCTTGCACTTAGGCAGAAAAAAATGCACAAATATAGGATAGGGAACATGTGGCTGGATAACAGTATGTGTGAAAGGGATTTAGAAGTCTTGGTAGATCACAAGCTGAACAAGAGTTAGCAGTGTGATGTGGCAGCCAAGAAAGTCAACAGGATTCTTGGTTGCATCAATAGGAGTATGGTATCTAAATCGAGGGAGGTAATGGTACCACTCTGTTCTGCATCTTATTTGGAATACTGTGTCCAGTTCTGGACACTTCAACTCAAGAAGGATATCAACAAGCTGGAGTGTGTCCAGAGGAAAGCAACCAAAATGGTGAAGGGTCTGGAAGCCATGCTCTATGAGGAACGGCTCAGGGAGATGGGTACGTTTAATCTGCAGAAGAGAAGGTTATGAGGGGACATGATAACCATGTTTAAATATTTGGAGGGATGTCATGTTGAGGAGGGAGCAGGCTTGTTTTCCATTGCTCCAGAAACTAGGACAAGGAGCAATGGATTCAAGCTGCAGGAGAGGAGATTCCACCTGAACCTCAAGAAGAACTTCCTGATGGTCAGAGCTGTCCAGCAGTGGAATATGCTGCCTCCATGGAATGTGGTGGAGTCTCCTTTTTTGGAGGTTTTTAAGCAGAGGCTGGATGGCCATCTGTTGGGAATGCTTTGATGGGAGTTCCTGCATAGCAGGGGGTTGTACTGGGTGGGCCCTGTAGTCTCTTCCAACTCTATGATTCTATGAATACTAAAGTCACAATTGCCCATAACATTGTACTTCCAGTTTCTGTGCACTGTTGTGAAAGCTTGACAAGGGAAAAAAAAACTGATAAAAAGAAAATCATCTTATTAGAAATGTGATGCTGGATGAGAGTTTTGTGGATATCTACCTTGTCTGTCTGTCTGTCTGTCTGTCTGTCTGTCTGTCTGTCTGTCTGTCTGTCTGTCTGTCTGTCTGTCTATCTATCTATCTATCTATCTATCTATCTATCTATCTATCTATCTATCTATCTATCTATCTAAGGTATCTACATTCTTAATTCTAGAAACTTCAGCCCTCTAAATACAATACTAGCCCTACCTAGAGATGCTGATGAATGAATCTGGAATCTTCTATATGCAAAATATATGCTCTGACACTGATTGACAACCATTCTCCTAATTCTGCTACATGCATACCTAAGCAATTTCATGAAATACTTTGTTGGCGGGGAGAGACATCTTAAGATAGTTCTTTTTCTTTTGTCTCAGTTACTTTTTAGCAGTCTTTGGAAAATTAGAGCTTTAAAAATAACCTGTCAGAGAATAAAATTCAGTGTGACAAAACGAGAAAGCGTGTCAACATGCTTACAATATGCCACTGCTATATTTGCACTGCACATCTGGTGCATGCCTTCTGGAGCCCACGTGTAGAAGAGTTAAACCGTTCGCAGCAAGGGTGGCTTGTTTATTTCAAAATGCTACAAGTCAAAATTTCTTGGTTATTTTGCTTCTAATTAGTAGGATAGAGCCAAAGTTTCTTCAAAACTTTTTGGACTAGTAAAATATCTAGAAATTGTTTTGGAGATTTTTTCAGGAACTTTATTTACTTTTAAATATTTTTATGCGTTCTTTTTATTAAATTGATATGTCACTTTTCTACCAAAAAAATGGACTCAGGTTGGTTAATACTAGTAAGTATTATGCAAGCATAATCAAAATTATTGATTGTGAAATCTAATTTGTGGAATAAGTCCAACTTGGTGGTCTGGAAGGCACCTACAGAAGTTTCTTTTCAGTGTCAGATAAAGACAAGTCTTCTTATTAAAACCTTGGTAGCCTGGTTTACTTTTCAATGTACATATGCATGGAGGCAGGGTTTAAAAAGCCTTTTAAAGTTATTTTGATTTGTTTAATTGGTTTCATATGTTTTTATCTTGTTTACATTATTTGCTGATTTTAATCTGCAATTGTCTAAATTGGATACCTGCTAATATTTCACAGATGAAAACAGGGACACATGTGGCCAAGCAACAACAGAGTGCGGTCAAGATGGCAAAAGTTATTAATGAAGAAGGACACCCAAGCTAGGAGAGGCAGCAGCAGTTTGCTTTTGCTTGAGCCTGCTGGGAAGAGGAAGATTCCGCCTCCTCCCTTCTCCCCTCTGCTGAGTTATAATTGAGTGCAAACTACTTTTGTGCTGTGAACTTGGCTTGTAGCCATGAAAGTAAGCTGAGCATAAAGAAGAAGGGGGGAGGAGGAGGAGGGGAAAAACTAGCAGAGAAAGTGGGACTGCTCAGGATTAACCAGGGTTGTCTCTGCCAAATTGGGACAGTTGGAGGATATGAAATTCTTTGTATTGGTTTACCTCCTACCCTGAGATCTCATGATGAAAGAGCAAGATTTAAAAACATGTTTAAATAAATAGATAGATAACAAGTTAAAAGTTAAAAAAAGGCATCATCTGAAAACATAGTAAACATATATCAACCCAAAAGAACAAACAGCATCAAGGTGGGAAAAATCATTTCCACCACAACCCAGATTAAACCAGGAGCTCTTTGGCTGACAATACTGTTATAGAACTCTAAGCAGTTTTTATTTCTATGTGGATTCTGCAACAACACATAATTTGGAGGAAACATCCTGGTGCATGGGTGCTAAACATCAAAGGCCTGTAATCATTATCATCTTCATCATCATCCTCTATCATGGACTAGATTGCATAACTTTACATGTGCATACTTAGCTATCCAGCAGAGGTGCTGATACACATCAGTCCTGTTGTGCATTGGTCTTGCTATGTATTGGTCCCAATGCACATCCCTACATAGTAATATAACAGCAGCCCTTCACTGGATACAGATGTTATGATGCTACCCAGTTCTTATGTCCACAGATATAAGTTCACTTTACAAAGAGATAAGTCCCCAATGGGATTCTGGAGGAGGAGCTGGAGGAGGAGGAACACCAATATTCTGTATCAGCTACTTAGTCAACACTTCCAGCTCCCCAAACCTGATGGAAATATTATTTACCCATACTCCAGTCACCAGCACAATGGTCCTCCTTCTCCTCATGCAGCTAATGTCTAGTAAAATAGGTTGTAGGGACTGAGTTACATTCATGGAAATAATGTTACAAGAGTGATTAAGTAGCCATCATTAATGCAGAACCATTACCTAGATTTACTCATCTATAACTGCTAATGGAATCAGGCTAAGAGAGATTACCTAATTACTCTACTTAACTAAGTAGCTGATATAGAATACTGGTCACCAATAATAAATCTTTGCCTGCTAGTAGAAGATCAACAGAGAGTGAACAGTGTAGCTTCCCTTGGCAATGAATTCCAGAGCCTGGGAGCAGTCACTGAATGGAGCCCTCTCTTGTATACTCGGTGAACATAGACCAAGATTATAAAGATTATAAAACCCAAGCAGGCTCATATTGGGAAGTATTGGATTTTTAAAAAAATGCATGACCCCTCCCAGGCAATGATTTTTTTAGAATATCTCATTTCTAGTTGTAAGTAGGGTAGACCCACCAACAACTATTAGCCATAATTGTCAAGTGGAACCAGCATTATACCCAGTTTATGATCTTCTTGGCAACAGAGGTGCTACAGTGAATTTGTTCCAGGTTTTAACCCGAATATTAAAGGAGCTATCCAAGGTGCTAAACCTATATTGAAGAAATAATTCCATGCCTTTGATGTTGATATTGTTCATCACTTTTAAAATTTGGATTCAAACCCAGAGTGAATCCATCACCACATTGTCATGGAAGCCATAAGTTGTCACTTGGCACCATCTGATGGCTGATCACAGGAGACTGAAGTAGGTGGCTATACGATATAAGCTGGAAAACCTCTTCTTATGTCGTTTTGTTCTTAACTCACATTATTACAATATCTCCACAGGCTGCTGGTCTGTTTCTCAGCACAATTAAAAGTGCTGGTTACGACTTATAATGTCCTGTACAACCTAGGGCAAAGGTATCTGGTAGACCGTATCTCTCCAAATGAACCTACTCAGGTCCTGAGCACCATGGAATAGGCCCATTTCAGTCCCACCACCTTCAAAGATATAGTTAATGGGGATGTGAGATAGAGCTTTTTCTGTGGCTGTGTCTTAACTCACCTTCAAAGTCAGAGTGCCAGGGGTTCCAGAAATTTACACTTCCTGATGTCAGTCTCTCTGAGTCAGAGGCACTGGGGTTTAAGGCAGAGGGGGCCCTGTCTCCCAGGAGAAGGTTGAAGATGCAGTGCAGCCATTTGCCAAGTGTAGGAAGGATACATTATGTTGGTCCCAGAGGCTCATAAGCAGCAGATGCTGACTAATTAAACCTGTGGTGCCTTGAGACTCTTGGCTGTGAATTATCTCAGCAGTTCACTGGCAGCTTTGTTGCTTACAACCATCTATCTTGATGACTGACAGTCCTCTTTGGTGTTTCAGATTTTCCGGACATTGGACTGACTACTATTTATGACTTTGTTTCTCCTTGCTGGCATTGTTTCTTTGAACTAGTGACTTGCTGCACAATTTCTGAACTGACTGACAACCATCTTCTTGCTTCTCCCTTCATCCTGCTGGATAATCTGTGAGTGACCTGGATTGGCTTAAATACCTGAGAGTTCTTGCATTCTGTAGCTTGTCCCTAGGCCTCTTCCTTGTTGTTATTCTGCTGGCAGGCAAACCCCCCCCCCCAATTTCAACAGGCCTTTAGAACTGGAGATTTTTAAAGAGCATTATTTTAAGAGGGTGCTATGTGTCCTGTTTTAACGACTTTTTATTATTTTCAGTTGTATGTTTTAAATTGTTTTAATGCTGTTAACAGTTTGATTCTATTTTAATGTTGGTCTTTTCTATGTTTTTAGCTTTCTTGTATTCATTTTAATTTGTAAGCTGCCACGTATCCCAGTTTTAGGAAAAAATAAAATTAAAAATAATGACCTGAATCCTCTCTCAGGATTGTGTCCCTGTAAGTGGACTCACAGATGCAGGAATTAGCACTGGGCAGTTCCTGTTATGTTATTACATAGCAGATCTGGTAAAGTGCCTGGTGCCCATCATGTGCTGATCTCCCAGTGTGCATCTTCACATTTCACTACCTGGGTTGCATAGTGTCTCTGCTACACAGCTAAGCATAAATAAGGTTACATCAAGTAAAAGGTGATGTCGGATTCCTGTGAATAATAATACAAATATTAACCAGAAATGAAATCAACACAGGTTATAGCCAACTAAGAGTTCCTTCTCCATTTTCATTACAAAAAGAATTGTAGGTACTCTTTTGGAGGGACTGCAATAATATTATGTGGTAGATAAAAGTACTGAAGAAGAGTGGGTAAGATAACGAAAAGATAAATAATTTACGATGGGATAATGATGATGAAGAATGCATTAATAATTTATAGGGATGCATGCAGATTAGTGGGAACTGTGAATCATGATAAGCCAACTGAGGCAGATGAGCTTTGGGTCCTTGCAATCTCTGATTTGCCTGGGTGGACGAGAGCATAAATCCTTCATGGTGAAGAACACAAATACTAGGCAGAAAAGAAAGGGGAGGGGAGGTGGACCACCTTCTCCGTAGCTTGTTTTGGAACCAGGCTTGGAAAACTGTGCCCTTTCTGTATGGTTATCAAGTGCCCAGAGAGACAGATTACTCACAGGTATGTCAATCCAGTCCAGGTCATGCACAAGTAATCCCAAGAGATGAAAGGAGGTGCAGGAGCTAGGTCTCAGACAGTTCAGAAGTCATTACACAAAACCAGCAGTCCAGGTAAGAAAAGCCAAAAAAGGGGTAAGACAGAGTAATTGAACATAGCCAGTCAGGAGGCCAGATACCCCAAGGAACATAAAAACACCAAGAGCACTGCCAGCGGAAGAGAATGAACAGTTGTAAGCAATAAGGATTGCTCCCAGCAGCTCTGGGAGATTTGTAGCAGGCTACCTCTGGTTGCCAGGTACTTAATGAATCAGCATTTAACACACATTGGCTCCTATGATGTTTCTCCTTTTTTTTCACTGGACTTCAAAGGAAAATGGTATTTGGAGAGCCTTTCAGCTACTTTAGCTGTAAACTGCTCAGATTCAGGGAGTGAGCCATCATTCAGCGCTAGAAACTTCTCACAATCTAGTTCCTCTGTGTCTGGTTCCTCAGACACCAGAGGATAAGTTATGATAAATTGAGCATTTTTTCTCTCTATTACTACCCAACAAAATATGGGGGAAGTTAAGCCTCTACCAAAACCTTAGCCCAGTGTGATCCTCAGGTATAACCACATTCTACAGCTACAGCAGTTTTATAATGCTTTAAGTGTCATGGTTTCATCCTATCTAATCCTGGGATTTTTAATTTAGAGTGGTACTTAGAATTATCTAGTGTCTTCCCTGAAGTCCAGCATCAGAGTCTTATGAAGAATTCTAACTGCTTCATGAAACTAACAATCTTAGTATTCCATTGGACAGAGCCATGACAGTAAAAGTGGTATCAAATCACTATATTTTTACAGTATGGACACAACCTTGATAGTGCTGCCAACAATATCACAGGAGAACAGCTGGTTCTCAATCTTCCCTTCTTCCAGTAGTGTACACCCTGGAATTTTTTGGGGGAGACTGTTTAGGTAGACATCTGTATTATTTTAACTATGAAGCACATAATCAGAATTTCTGTTACTCTGTTACTTATTTCCCTTACTAACAGGGAAAACTAACAAATTCTTCCATAAAACTGTACTAAACCAGGGGTCCCTGCAACATGCAGTTTGGTGAACAAGACATGGATTTCAACATGGATTTCTCAAAAATAGGTCATGCCAGACTAATCTTATCTCTTTTTATGATAGAGTTATTTGCTTGATAGATGAAGGGAATGCTGTAGACATAGTATATCTTGATTTCAGTAAGGCCTCTGACAAAGTTCCCCGTGACATTCTTGCAAAGAAGCTAGTAAGATGTGGACTGGACAGGGCTACTGTCAGGTGGATTTGTAACTGGTTGACTGACCGTACCCAAAGGGTGGTCAACAATGGCAGATTCTCATCCTGGAGAGAAGTGACTAGCGGGGTGCCACAGGGTTCTGTCCTGGGCCCGGTGCTGTTCAATATCTTCATTAATGACTTGGATGAAGGAATAGAGGGCACGCTGATCAAATTTGCAGATGACACCAAATTGGGAGGGGTTGCTAATACGCCTGATGACAGGATCAAAATTCAAAAGGACCTGGACAGATTGGAGAGTTGGGCCAAGGCTAACAAAATGAATTTCAACAGAGAGAAATGTAAGGTCCTACACTTAGGCAGAAAAAATGGTATGCAGAAATATAGGATGGGGGACACGTGGCTTGCTAACAGTACGTGTGAAAGGGATCTAGGAGTCTTCATAGACCACAAGCTGAACATGAGTCAGCAGTGTGATGCCGCAGCCAAGAAGGCCAACGCAATTCTTGGTTGCATCAATAGGAGTATGGTGTCTGGATCGAGGGAGGTATTGGTACCACTTTATTCTGCATTGGTTAGACCTCATCTTGAATACTGTGTCCAGTTCTGGGCACCCCAATTCAAGAAAGATATGGATAAGCTGGAGCAGGTCCAGAGGAGGGCAACCAAAATGGTGAGGGGCCTGGAAGCCATGCCCTATGAGGACAGACTTAAAGAGCTGGGTATGTTTAGTCTCCAGAAGAGAAGGTTAAGAAGGAACATGATAGCCATGTTTAAATATTTGAAGGGATGTCATGTCGAGGAGGGAGTGGGCTTCTTTTCTCCTGCTCTTGAGACCAGGACAAGGAGCAATGGATGCAAGCTGCAGGAGGGGAGATTCCGCCTGAACCTCAGGAGGAATTTCCTGACAGTCAGGGCTGTCCGACAGTGGAATGTGCTGCCACAGAGTGTGGTAGAGTCTCCTTCTTTGGAGGTTTTTAAGCGGAGGCTGGATGGCCACTTGTCGGGAGTGCTTTGAGGGTTTTCCTGCATGGCAGGGGGTTGGACTGGATGGCCCTTGTGGTCTCTTCCAACTCTACATTTCTATGATTCTATGATTCTATGAAGACAAATTTTAATAACTGGTCTGGATGAACCAGTGTAAATTGGCTGAATGAATGCAATGGCCAAAAACAAAACAAAGCAAAACAGCAACAAGAACAAAATACATATACAGTAATCCCTTCACATTTGCTAGGGTTAGGGGCACAGGACCCCTGTGGAAGTGATAAAAAAGGTGAGTAACTCTAGGCCTGCCCAAACCATATTTAACACACAAAAACACACAGTGGATTCCTTTGAGGCATGAGGGTTCCTTCACAAGGCAGAAGTTTACTGCCACCTCCGTTGTTGCCCCACACCATTTTTAAGAGGGGCTTAGAAGCCTTGTTCACAGTTTCTGAATCTCACAAGGCTTGCAGTCCCTCTTAAGATGGCATAAGGAGGCAGCAGAGGTGACAGCAAATAATACGTGAATAATCAAATCCAGAAAAATGAAACCCGCAAATCTAGAGCAGTAACTGTCCAAGCATAACAGGGAATTATGTTTGCATATGTCGCTAACAGGATGCTAGCCTATGGCCCTTTCTGCACCAGGCAATTAGAACGGGGCAGTGTGTTCTCGCAGGGAAGTCATCTGCACCTTGGAGCAGACTAGGAGTGGACTACTTACCAGAGATCCGCACCTCAGTCCACTCCAAGACGACTCCAAGTGGTCCTCCAGCATGTTTTTGAAAGACCGGAAAAAATAGGTCTTTATTTTCCTGGAACGCGCTATTGAGTTCCTGCTCCCTTGTGCAGACTCGCAGGCTCGCACCAATGCAAGCCTGCGATCTGTGGAGGGCGGGCTTTAGGCGTGGTGAGCTTCAGTGGTTGGTCGGGACCCATGACCAACCAGAAGCCACCATTTTGGAAGTCGGAAGCCGCCATTTTGGAAGTCGGAAGCTACCATTTTGAAAGCTGGACGCCTCCATTTAGGAAGCCAGAGCCGCCATTTTGGAAGCCAGAGCAGTGTGGATCTACAGGCCTCGCACTGCTCCGATTCGCCCTGGACCAAGGAGGAGCCCTGCGGAAGGGCTTCAGGGACAGTCCACGTTGCTTTGGTCCCCAGAAGAAACTGTAGGCAACGGCACGGGGCGATTCCCTCGCCTCGTGCAGAAAGGGCTTAAGTCTGCATATTTCAATTTTCTTTTTGTTTTTTGACAGTCTTGGAAACCCCCAGAGGATCTCAAGGCAGAAATTTTTCCCAAGCCTTCTGCAGTTGTAGTTCCACCAATTTTCTGCTGTTATCTAACCTTGTCCCAAGGAACTGCATTTCCAAATGTGTGTGTGTGAGAGAGAGTGTGTGACAAGACAAAGAAATCGTTTGACAATGCCTGAAAGTAAAGATCCAAATAAGGTCATGCGTGCTGACTTTCTGCAACATCAGAGCAAAACTAGCTGTAAGTGTTTAAGTGCCTTTTATTACATTTGTACACAACAGGCCCTAAGAAATGAAATCCATTTGGTGATCTCTAAAAGCATTAAATGGATCAAATCACTTTTGGCAGACAACTGCTTTTGATGCATTAAGACTTCCTTGATTCCCCCCACCCAGTTTCTTCTTTTAACATTTCTAAGATAAGATGTCAACACACTTATGGTTTAACATTAACTGAACATGCTTTAATATGAATAATGATAATCGCCGGTGATAAGTTACAGCTTTAAATGGCACACCAATTTTATTTGTCATCAGCACCGACATTCCTTGTCTGAAAGAAGCACTCTTCCAAACTGAGTCCAGGATGGGAGAAAAATAAGTAAAAACAGTTGTATGCGATACAATTAAATAGCACTTAACACAGAAAGGGTCTAACTAGAAAAATGAAAGGTTGTAAACCTCTTGAACTTTGCGGGAAAGAACTGACCAAATAAGAAAATGAAGGGGCACAATGTAATTTTTTTTTAACTGTATAGGAAAAGCTCCAATTAATATCTTACTCTGCTGTAAAAGCTGAAATTGTGGGGAAATTTGGAAAGTTGTTTCAGAAACCCAACACATCAACACACATTGAAAGGCCTACCACTTCTTCAGGCCTTACCTGATCATAGCCCACTTTCTACTGGGTTAATTTTTGGTCACCACAGTTTAAGGAAGGTTATCAATGAGCTGGAATGTGTCAAAGGGGAAGTGATCTAGATGGTAAAGGGCCTGGAAGCCAAGACCTATGAGGAAAGGTTGAGGGAGGGATGCAGAAGAAAAGACTGAGCAATGATGTGAGATTCTTTTTCAAGTATCTGAAGGGATGGCAAGTAAAAGATGGGACAAGCTTGTCTTCTTTTGCTCCAGAGAATGTGACCCAAACCAATGGGTGCAAATAAAAGAAAGAAGATTCTGGCTAAACATTAGAAAGAACCTCTTGATGGTAAGAGCTGTTTGGCAGTGGAATGGACTACATTCAGAAGAGTTGGATCCTCTTTTGTTGGAGAGTTTAAAACTGGAGTTGGATGGCTACCTCCAATGCTTTTACTGTGGGTTCCTACACTGGCAGGGGTTGGAACTAGGGGCCTTTCTGCACTACGATGTTATAGTATATGTGGATGGATGTTGAAAGTGGAGTAATAGCACTACAACAGTGTGGTGCAGAGATGACCTAGACGATCACTGGGGCCTCCTTTCACATTCTACAATTTTATAACCCTTTGATTTATAGTAGTCCCTCTGCCCCCTGCCACCAACTGCTTCTCTGTGGTTTCACCTTCTGCAGTTTCAGTTACCTGCAGTCAACCAGAAATCTTTTACCATCCACTGGTGTCAGGGGGAGAGTGTTTTGAAGCACCATGGAGGGACAGTGACAACTGGCCCTGCAAAACCCACAACACCTCCAGGCAGGGTTCCTGCAGCCAGGGACCTCCATTCTCTTTCCTCACAGACTCACCTTTCTCCCTCTGACTCTCTGCCCTGATCTGACCCTGGGTGTCTGGGTGGGAAGGTAAAGAAGTGACATGATAGTTATGTTTAAATATTTGAAGGGATGAAGGGATGGAGCAAGCTTTTTTTCTGCTGCTCCAGAGACTAGGACAATGGCTTCAAACTTCAGGAAAAGAGATTCTATCTAAACATTAGGAAGAACTTCCTGATGGTTCGAGCAGATAAACAGTAGAATACACCGGCTCAGAGTGTGATGGAGTCTCTTTCTATGGAGGTTCATAAACAGAGTCTGGATGGATATCTGTCGGAAATGCTTTGATGATACATTCTTGCATGCCATGGGGTTGGATTGGATGGCCCTGGTAGTCTCTTCCAGCTCTACGATTCTATAATTATTCATTCTCACTTACTTAGGAAGTTGGTATAAGAAACATTTAATCTAGCCTACTTCCTTCTAGCCAGAAGGTGGATGCTGGGCAGATCAAAGGGTGAGCCCTGCTGCTACAAAGACTGGGAGGAAAAGAGAAAGCTACCGAAGTAAATACATAGACCCTCAGAAAGTATTTGCAAGTAGCAGCAACATAAACCTTGCAAATTGTAGCAAGCTGGTAGTCTGCTAAGTGAAGTAGAGATTTGTATGCCACCTTTTCTTCTTGGCAGAATTGACCCCACCAAACCTGGAAAATTTACACCATTGCCTCCTGCCTGGAGACGACCCACAAAAACTGAGGTAGACCATGAGGTCTGGCAGCCTTAAACCCAATTGGGTCCAGGGTGGTGTAGTGGTTTGAGCATTGGACTATGACCATGGAGACAAGGTTTGATTCCTCACTCAGGCATGGAGACTCACTGAGGGATCTTGGACATGTCACATAACTCTCAGGGCCTTTCTGCCCTACACTGTTATGGTGCTATTGTTCCACTTTCAACATCCTGTGGAATTCTGGGGTTTGTAGTTTACTGAGGCCCAAGAGCTCTCTGGCTGCGAATTCTAAATGCCCCTTCCTAAACTGCAAACCCCAGGATTCCATGTTGAAAGCAGAATAATAGCAGTATGACAATGTAGTGCAGAAATGGTCTTCACTCTCAGAAAATACCATGGTATTTTCAATATCATTATGGTGACCCAAAGTCTGAAATGACTTGAAGGCATGCAACAATAACAAACCCAATTGAGTGACGCTTATCTCTCAATTTTGTGAGAAAATCTCTTGTATTCCTGGCCTTCAATATTTCATGCTTAAACCCACCCTCTGATGAAATGTAGCTTCTCTCACATTAAATTAAAATTTGGCTAATGGAGGAAAAAAAGAACTCTGTTTTGTATAAATTAATAGATAAATAATCAATTTGTCTGATCTCATTTTCCAGCCATGTTGTTGCACAGCTCTTGGACTTGACACTAACTCCCACCTTTTCTTTTCTTTGTAATCTGATTTGTATTCCACCCTGCATTGTGCTCTGCCTCCAAGGAGCTCAGAAAGATGTACATGGGATTATCCCACTTCATCCTCATGCCAGCTCTGTGAAGTAGGTAAGGGTAAGAGCTTGTGTGAGATATTTCCGAACAGGTTCACAAACAGTTCTGGGCAAACAGCATACGCTGTAGCATTTCACAGAAGAAAATTGGGACATATGTGGCCACATAATATCAGAGTGTGGTCAAAATGGCAAAAGTTATTAGTGAAGAACAACTCATGAGCTTGGAGAGGTATTCCAAGTCCAGGAGCCATAGTCAGAAAGAAGCCAAGGTTCAATATTGGAAAGATGCAATAGCTAGAGCAGGTCGAAAATACCTTTGAACAGAGCCAGAAGTTTGAGGGTTACCTGCAGTCAAGTCATCAAATAATCCAGAAGTCATAAATCTGTCAGGTACAAGGGAATCATGCCAAGAACTGAGAACTCTCTGGATGGTGCTGAACTGTAGCTCATGTCATCCTTCACAAATGGCCAAGATGGTCAAGCTTGATGGGAACTGAGATCCAATGACTGGAGTGCCACATATTTCCCAACGTGATATAGACAGACTCAAATATATGACAGCTAGTGCTTTGTGTGTTCCCAGCTACAAACATAAAAACATAAAAGCTACAAACATAAAAAGAAACCTGTTAAATCACACCAAAGGTATATCTAGTCCCACATTCTGTTCATGCAGCAGCCAACCATTCACTTATGGTTCTTAAGTTTCATAGATAAGAGGGGATTGCAAACCTGCTTATTAGCCCCCTGGTGCTGTCCAATAGCTAGAGCTGGGATGGGCAACATGTGGCCTTCCAGATGTTTTCGGACTACAGCTCTCATAGATCCTTACCAAGGCCTAGACTTATACAATTTACAATCCAATAGCTCAGAAGGCCAAAGGTTTCCAGCTCCTGGGCGTGCTGGACTTGAGCACTCTAGCCACAATTGTTAGACCTAGCAATTTTTGTGCGCATATACTCACTAATTGCTACTTGGCAGGTTTGCTGACTTCCTGTTAGTTTGCTTTCACCATATCCACTGTCCTCCTGCATCACTCTCACCTTCAGCCATTTTCCTTCTTTTCTGTCTCTTCTTCATTCGTCCATATGTTTGACTATGAACAAATACTTCAGAAGTAAAGCTACAGACGTTACAAAGAAGGTCAGTCTTGTTTCATTCCCTGTTAATCACCATGTGAGTAGATGGGCATGGAACAGGTTGTTGTTCATTTCTGCCTTGCCAAGTCTGCTAGAGAAATCTATATCATTTTATATCAACAATGATTTAAAACAATCCAAAACTTGTTTCAAATGATGAAAAATGTAATGGAGTAAATGAATATTTTTGGAGAAGTGGGAAGAGAGAACTACAAAGTTGATCATATCTCTTTTGCCTTTTTTAAAACATTCTTTCCTTGCCCCCACCCCCACCCCTGTTTTGGGCTGTTTATTATTTGTCATTCCATCTCCTACCACTCCCTACATTTTCCAAGACAAAGCTCATAACTGAAAAAGTGAGCTTCCAAATTTTCACAAATAAAAGCCATTAGCCTTCAGGTTATCTCTCCATGGCAAATTGTTTTCCATCCTTTTCTTTACCCAATATTTGACAAGAAAAATGCATCTTCTGATTATACATCAAATGTCACATCATTACGGGTTCATTTTGCCTGCTTTGTACAGCGGAAAAGCTATAAACAGCTGCTGAAACTGACTGATAGCTCAAAATAAGGATTAAGTATCTAAACAACCTCTCAAGAGCAACTTAGTAAGCAGGTTCAGCTATATTAGAGAATGACAGAACTGAGAAAGAGAGGAGAAGTTTGTTTATCTCAAAAACATTCAATTTCACACTTGTGAACCCATATATGTACTAAATGTTTTTCAACATTTGACCTTCAAACATTTCAGTGGAGTTGACATAAAAATGCATACAAAAATGTATATGGAAGAGAAAAATGTATACCAATATGCACATACAAATCCTATTGGCTGCAAATGTATATATCTGGCAAAAATAGATTTGACAAAAAGTAGGTTTGGAGCAATGTCAATAAAAATGAGCGGAAGTTCTCTAGTAAGCTTTTCAAACAAATGAATAAAAGATTCCCAACAGAACAGAACTTAAGAAGGGGGACATGGAAAACCAAAACTGATCCATTCTTTGGTTACTAAAGACTTGTACAATCAGATACTTGGAGTTGCAGTCACTTTCCAGCTTCTCCCTAGTAGATTTTCTGCCTGCTTACTGTTGGGATGGATGGATTACTCTGTTTCCAGTCCATATCACTTTCATATGAGCTTTTGTGGAATATATTGTGCTTCATCAGATACATGCAGTGTTACCCAGAATTTCAGAGATATACTTTTAGTGTATAGGATTAAAGGTCAGGCAGACATACAGAAGGTACTACACGTGACCATTACACAAACTGAATTGGAAAATAGGTTGTTGTGGGTTTTCTGGGCTTTGAGGCTGTGTTCTATTAGTATTTTCTCCTGACATTTCGCTTGCATTTGTGGCTGGCATCTTCAGAGGATATCCTGGTTTCCTTCTCATAAGCAACCCTTCAAACCTCAGAGGATATCCTCTGAAGATGCCAGCCACAGATTCAAGTGAAACACCAGGAGAAAATACTAATAGAACATGGCCTCAAAGCCCAGAAAACCCACAACAACTTATGGATTCTGGCTGGGAAAGCCTTCAACTTTACATTGAATTGGAGAGTTTGCAGGGTGAGATCCCATGTGTTGGGACAGCCTTCCTCACCATAGTAATTCCCAGATATCCTGGACTCACACTATTCCCAGGCAACACTCCTATTATGGTTTTTGTAGTCCAAGTTGGAAGAAGGAGTATATGAAAAAACCAAAAGAAATCTTTGAAGGAGCTAGTAATAAAATGTGCTTCCCTAAGGTCAATAGTGACAGCCTCCATACTATTTTCTGTAAATCCCATTGCCTACCCTAGCACCAACATTTTGATCAATGAATTACCTAGTGATAATTTGTTGAATCAAATTATTTCATTTGTTAGTGTTTATTCAGGTGAATTAATTGTCCAAATTCCTAATGTTTAACTTCATCAAATTAACTTTCAAAGCTAACATTCCAAGCTCTTTGATAGACTGGAACTTCATAATGAATCTTGAATTGTCCAGAGACTGCACAGTCCTCCCCTCTCATCTTTCATCTCTGTTTGAAGTTTCTTTGCTCTGCAATAGCTACTTTAAAGTCACTGCAAGACTGTCCAAGGAGGCTGAAATGTTCTCCCACTGGTTTCTTACTCATAAACAACTCCTCAAACCTCAAGCAAAACTCACTTTCAGCAAAAAGCAGCAAGAGACTATGTAAGAAGGATGTAAGCGCAGGGACTACTGCAAACCCAGATGCCAACTCTGTCCTTCCATCTATTCTGGCAACACAGTTTCAGGACTTAATGTTATCCATATCATCAGTGGTTTATTTGCTTGCTCATCTTCCAGAGCCACTAGTCCCTAACAGCCACACAATGGTCTCCTTCTTCCTAATAACGTCACATAATCTAATTGTCAAACAAAAAGTCGAATAAGGTAAGGAAAATGTTCCAAGATCCTGTTTATAATGCTATCCTGAATCTGCTTTGAATTCTACGGGCCCTTTTCTCAGCCACAGAGGTAATTCTGTCTAGTCCTGCACTTTTCTTTCCTGCCCTGAAGGCTTTGTTTGGCTGTATGAACAGAATGCATTGCAAACAGTTTCAGCTATCTGAAAAGGCATCTCTTCTGATGGAAATACAGTAGTTTCAAACTCTTGGAAAACTAGGGATCATCCAAAGATGGTAGGAAGCCTGTTTTGGGACCACAGGTGGCTTTAACTGGATCAGAGAGAAATGATTATTCCTTCTGGTTGAGAAAAAAAGAAGAAGAAGAGGAAGAGGAAGATATATCACTTGTGCAAGTGTTCAGTTCTAAGCAGTTGAGGACAAACAGGGTCAAACTTTTCTACAGGCCTTAGTGATAGTTCCTCTCCCTGCAGTTTTGAATTAACTCAATAGCTATGAGCTTTCTCAGCAAATATTCACAAGAAAGCTTGCATGCTTTCTCAGAGTTATCTTATTGATGTTGTTGTTCGCCTTCAAGTCATTTCTCACCCATGATGACCCTAAGGCAAATCTATGACAGGGTTTACTGAAGGTGACTGCATGATGCACCCAACCTCAGCCAGTGGGTTTCCATGGGTGAGTGGGGAATCAAAGCCTGCTCTTCAGGGTTATAGTCCAACACTCAAACCATTACACTATGCTGGATCTCAGAGTTATCTACCAGCTCACGATGTTGGCCTCATTGATCAATATATTTTATGCTGGCCAAAATTCCTGGGATCTATAGAACTGAGAATACTTAGCCAATTTATTAAAATTATAATTAATTCATCAGAATACTAAGAAGATAACAAGCAAACAAAAGGTTTCATATAGCCTTATATCCATGCTTTGTGTTCAGCTTTTATCTAATTACAACATGAGCAGATTTTGAGCCACATGTCATGTGTCCCTTGACATCTCCAGTGACCTCTTTTGGGACCTTCTGCAGCCTGAAAATTTAATGTTTTTGAATTAAAAAAAGAAATGAAAACAATTCTGGAAGTGCATGGTTTTGGTTCCCACAGCCCCCAATTACAGTGAAACAGTGGTCAACATCCCATTAGTGACAAGGCGGGTTCAGGGGTTTAGCTGGGAGAGAGTGTAGCAAAACAAGAGTATTGCCTTTCCCAGTTAAGAACTCTGACTTCTGAAATGAATTTTTCCCTCACTTCCAAATGTCTAGCATTGCAATAATGTAAACCTTCAGTTGAGCATTTAGAAATAAAGTACAAAAGTCCAAAGGAAAAGAGGCAGGAAAAATGACCAAGGGAATGTGAACATAGCAAATAGAAGAGTTCCAGGTGTGAATGGTTTTCTCTATCATGCTAGAAATTTGGGCACTGAATGAAAAGTCCATAGGATTCAGAGTTCTTATTTATGGGGCAAGAACCTCATTTTGCTCCTGGTGTACAAGCATCTGCTGTATTAAGCATGTGGAGTGTTTTTATTGGATAGTGCACAACATGCATTGTCTGCTGGCAGGGATGGAAACAGAAGTCCACATACTGATGTGCATCAGGCAAGGTGTATGTGAACTGCAATAGGCCCCTGCTCTGTGAAATGTGCACAGGAGCAAAACAGAGCACATAGAGAAATGCACATTGCATTGTGCATTGTAATTATGCAGTGTCAGCCAGGCATATTTAACAGTGATCAACATAAATGAGCTACAGTTGTGTCCAGTATGGGAATTGCATGATGCATAACTCTGCTGGAGGTTATTTACCCTATGCTGCAGTTATGTAGGATCCTAGCTTTAGAATTATAGAATTGGAAGAGTCTGTGAGGACCATCTAGTCCAAACCCCCTGGCATTCAGTAATACACAATCCAACACTGCTGAAAGATGCTTATACAACATCTATTTAAATAGCTCCAAAGGAGAGTCCACCACTGTCTGAGGCAGCCCATTCCACTGTAAAGCAGTTTTTACAGTAAATACCTTCTTAATGTTTAGGTGGCATCTCCTTTCTTGTAATTTGAATCCATGGGTTCATGCCCTAGTCTTTGGGCAGCAGAAAACAAACTAGCTCCATCTGCACCATTTCTTTACAGTTGTTTGATGGCAATTTAAGTGTTATGGTTCCACCCTATGCAGTTCTGGGATTTGTACTTTGGTGAGATAATTGGAATTCTCTGCTAGAAAGTTCGATTATGCTCCCCTTAACTACAGTATTATACGTCTCCAGCAGAGATCTCCAAGTATCTCCCTAGTCTGTAAAATCTATGAGTTCATAGGGTGGATATGATAACTGAAGCCCCTGTCAGAGCTGGTGATGACGAGCAGCAGCTGTTGGTTCCTGTAGCTCGGATGGAAATGAGTCCTTCAGCTCAAGAGCTCCTCCTGCTGCCATGGACCAAGCAGGCTTGGACGTTCCTCTATCTGCTCCTTTAGGGCAACAAGGATCCATTTCTGAAGATGTTTTGGAGCCTGTGCCAATCTGCCCACAAACAAGGCGGAGACTCAAGAGAACTGGGCAAAGGGAGGCTTCCTCAATTAAGTTCAAGAAGCAGTGACTAGCCACACCTGTGTCTTGGGCTATATAACTGCCTGCCTGGAAGCTTTCCTTTGCTTGTGGCAAACTTCTTTCAAGCCCTCCTCTTGCCTGTTCCTTGCTCCCAGCACCTGGTTCCTGCTACCTTGAATTGATCTCTTGACCCTTGGCTTTTGGAACTCTGACTACGGTTTTTGCTTAATGCTCTGGTAAATGAACTCCCTTGTGTAAAGTGCTTGCTTGTCTCATCCTGGCTGGACTTTGGTGGCTCTCAGACTCCCTTCTCTCCAGGTCTCTGACCTTGGTAGTAGATCCATGATTGTTGCAGTAGTATCAAACTGATATTACTATAAGTAATGTGTATACATTCTAGTTTAGGTCAAGGTGACACAGATGTTACTCCAAAACATGGGTGACCCAGAGGTCTACCAGCAGTGCCAGTGCCTCTGTCAAACAGTAGGGAATATTGGCCCAAAAGGGAGGCCCAAGAGAGGTGGGTAGCCTACCAGGATCTTTTATAGCTGTGTATATTGGTACTAATGCAGGAACACCAGCCAGAGTTTCAAATAATATTTGTTTTATTGGGGGAATTAATAATCATATGCATACAAGCTCCAAGCAGTCTCACAATCACACATGGCTAACTGAAGGAAAAGGGTGGAAAAGTTGGATAGTGAGAAGTTAGAGCAAAGTGGATCATATTTACCTATCTGGAAAGAAGAGACAAAGTGTGATGTGGCTCAGACTAAGAGTCCAAGAATAGTACAAGAATGGGAATAGAGTAGTAGAGTGACAGCCTACGTCCAGAGTGCTACTGTATTATGAGTTCTCTGGCTTGGAGCCAAGGTTTAAATATTCTATTTCCACCCAGAGGGAGAAGATGTCAATGCCTTTCCAGCAGAATAGACAGTGGGATCCAGAATGAGCTAATGGCCTTAATATTAGGTGACAAAGGATTGATGGGAATCGTGATAGCTCCATAATGGTGGGACAGGTGAGGGGACAAAAGAGAAGTTTCAGTGGATAGAGGAAGAATGTCAAAGATATTCAGTCATTCTGTGGGGACAGTTTTGGGTACTATTGTATCTAAAGGTTGAGTATTGGGGGACATTTGCAAGTCCATTATCACCAGAGCTTTCTGACTATGACATAGTTATGCCCTGAGGTCCCAATCTGACCTAGTTTCACAATGCATGTGTGCAACCAGTTTCTCTTTGCCAGCAGGCTTCTCAGCCATAGCAGGATATAATTTATATTTTATGCCAATTAATATTTGCCAGTCACACCATATGATGGAGTGGGGGTGTATAGCCTGGTAACACAAATCATAACTGAGCCCAGTCTGTCTTGAGATGTAAGGCATTTCCTGCCACTTGACTTAGAGTGCTCAAGCCTATGGTGCTTAGGGATGTATTTAGTTACTGGATTTCTTCTCAAAGGCAGTAACAAATAATTTCAGCAATTTTCTTCCCCCGTCTTAAAAAACAATACATTTTTTGAAGGCCATTCACAATTCAGAACTTTGTACATGGTTGTTTGTGGAGAAAAGTGCATTTTCTGTGTGGAAAACAATATTACAGTGTCTATTCTGCAAGTCAACTGTGTGTGAATGTTATGCAGAATACATCCCTAATTACAGGACTTTATGCACAAGAATCAACATTTCTGCATTTTAAACATTATTTTCCATGGAGAAAACGCTGCTTCTATGCAAAATAACCATATGTGAATTTTGCATAAAATAAGTTCTTCTTGTAAGGGTTTCTCAACATTCAAAAAACATATTTTTCAACCATTTTTTAATATTCCTTCCACCCCCAAAGATGGTTCGAACAACACGGTTTCAGAATCTGACCAACCAAATTTGACAGAAGATCCATGGTTAGAACTCTATTATTTTTTCCCCAAACCATAGAGTTGGATGAGAGTGTGGGAGGAGATTGCTGATTTCTCTTTGCTCTGTTTGCCTGATTTATATTTCTCTCTTGCAGTTCTGTTGGCTGTTTGGGGAAAATATAGAGGCATCTATGTGGTGTCTATTTCAGCTTTGAAACTTCAGGGTTGCTCTGACTCTGCTCATATGCTCCTTTTGTGCATGGATGATGTCTACCTATGTCATGACACCTTCACCTGAAGATTGGAAATAGTGGACATGATGATTTGTGAATGAAAAACAAAGATTTCCGGTATCTGAGGCAAATGGGAATGATAAATCTATCTTCCTTATCCCTGTTATAGCATTTCTTTTTCATTTGCGAACCATTGATCCCTCTGTTTTCAGTCTTCAGGTGTGGGCACCATGGCTTGTTTTCTTGCAACTGGGAATTGTGGTTTACAAGTGCCACCTGTATGTGGTTCCTTTCCTTAGCTGGCAGTGCAACATTAAGTGTTTACCTCAGGATATTTATTATGAATAGTAAACTAATGAGGTGGATAATGAAGCAGTCACTGAATATTTCTGTAATCACCAGACCAGAGCCCAAAGGAAACACAGTCCAAATAACGTGTCACCTAGAGAAGAATAAAAAAATGTAGTGAGTCATTCATTAGTGGGATTTGTGGCTATAGACTCTGCAAGGCTTTTTGGTTTATTTATTTATTTGGAGATAACCTTGGTAGTCTTAAGAAAGGAGGAAAATTGGTGAAGGCAAACTTGATGCATAATAAAACAACTCAGGTTTTGCCTTGATGAGGAAGTCCTGACTCCAATTGGAAAGAGGGAATTCAGCTCTGGGGTTTTTCTTTTAGAACTATGTCACCTGTGGTGTGTCCACACCGCAAAATTGTAACAGCTTGATGCCACTATAACTGCCACAGTTCCATTCTATGGATTCTTGGGATTTGTACTTTGATGAGGTACTTAGACTTCTCTGCTAGTGCATTCCCTTGAACTACAGCACCAAAGCTGTTTAGCAGAGACTTCTAATTACTTCCCATATTCCAGGGCCAGGACTTTCAGGATCCCAAGCAGTCAGTCAGATTCCATAGGATGGAACCATGGCAACTGAAGTAGTGTCACATTGCTTACAATTATAGCATGTGGACACACCCCAGGTTGTAGAACAACAACAGTGTTTGAATTTCCTGGCAGAGTTCAAGAGAAAGAACTAGAACAGTGGTTCTCAACCTGTGGGTCCCCAGATGTTTGTGGACTTCAGCTCCCAGAAGCCCCAGCCGCTATGGTCAATGCTCAGGGCTTCTGGGAGCTGAAGTCCATGAACATCTGGGGACCCACAGGTTGAGAACCACTGAACTAGAACCTTGGGTGGGATCTTAGCAGCAATAGCAGCATACAAGTCTCTGTGCTAGGTAAATACAGAGCTAAGAAAACAGAATTCTTGACCTCCAGATTCTTCTAGCTGGTCCTAAGTTCCTTTTATACCGAGATTCTTGTTGTGACTTGATCTATATGGAGGGAGTTGATTTTGCATTTGGTAGCTGAAGGCTTCCATGTTGCTATGGCAAGAAATCCATTCAGAGTTTTAGCCCAGACTTTGAAAGTCCTGTCCAAGGTATTGAAGCTGTTAGACAAAATTGGTTAATTTAATTTAATTTAAACTAAACACTAGAGCAGATTTCACCATTCCATTGACATGGAAGCCACCACTTGCCACTGGATTATGCCTCTTCAAATATCCCTGCCCACTTGCTGTTCTAAACTGAACTGCTTAGATTCAGGATTCCTGTTTGATTTTGGATCCTCCTCAATTTGAGTTGGACTTCATTGGTTTTGATCTTGGCTTTCTTTACCATACAGTGGCTCTGGATTCCCCTTACCTGCTTTGTTTTCAATCAATCAATCAATCAATGACACTTCAGTTCTTGAGGGCAAATTATGTGCATTTGAAAAACTCTGCAAATAAACTTGCAAACTAGAAAAGAATGCATAAAAAAGAACTGACTGTATTTTAAGAAGAGAGCCCACTCAGAAGTCTTGCAACTCAGTACAGAGCAAAGATGGGAAGAACATGCGAGTAGAGTAGAAAGAAATGAAACAAAACTAAGACAGAGATATTCGCTTTCTTACGTGCAATGACTGAGATCTTTTTAAAAGAGCAATCCATTTACTGAAGTTCCAAAGAAGCTATTATTCCTCTGTTTATTAATCAAGAAGACGGAATATAACCCCAGTGCTCAATGTAAAGAAATAATTAGCAAGCCAAGATGCTGAGCTCTTCAGAAAAAGAACAGGACACAAATATGAACTTGGAGGTAGTGATGCATACTTGTCAAACTCCCAAAATTGAAATTGAAATTAAGTACAGCAGCTGACCTTTTCTTTGCCTTTTCCACCCACTGAAAGGGATGTTAAATGATGGAATGAAACAAAATCTAGCATTTGCTAAATAGAACTGCCAATCAGCTGTCCAACCACAGCAAATATTGAACACCATTAAATGGCAGCTGTCATACCCTGTTTGCATGGCAAGTCCATAATGTACATCATTTTAGCCATGTGGATCCTGGACCACAGAGAAGGAATTTTGTACTGACAGCAAGGGAACTGTCACTTCCAAAGCAGTTCGTGCTGC
This sequence comes from Iguana delicatissima, assembly GCA_948472985.1. Lineage (NCBI taxonomy): Eukaryota > Metazoa > Chordata > Lepidosauria > Squamata > Iguanidae > Iguana > Iguana delicatissima. The sequence continues at coordinate 229,227 of CAOKZL010000983.1, read as the reverse complement.
CTGGATTGGTAGACTTCGGGCTTATTGTGCCAGGAGACAGAAGCACACTACAGTTCTGGATGTCTTACAAAATTGAAGATGGCATCTTTCAGTTCCAATATGCAACTCAGCTTCCATCTGCCTCTTTCTCATGTTTTCGTTCATGTGCAAGTCTACAGGTCCCATGACGCCAAGCTTCCATCAATCAGGTTTTATTTCGGAAACACTTCCCATGCCACACACATCGCAAGGCATCAGGAAACACAGGGAAGAAAGCGTTGCTGATGGATGAAGTAGTCAAACAAGCATTTAGCGACATGAGAAAACAAAGCAACCCACAAACGAAGAGGAGAGGTCTTTAGTTTTTATCTGTAGAGACAGAAGAATCCCTTGGGAAGAACATGCCTAGGTCTTCCTGAGAAAATAGGGTGAGGCAATCCCTTCTTTTCATAGTTGTTTTTCTCTTCATTCTTCAAACTGGACTGGAAGTAAGAACAAATGTAAGCTGTTTTTAATTTATCGTTTATTCAAATAAATGTGGGCTGGAATCTGGTACAGGAGTTGCATCTAAGTGATGTTAGGTATGTGGGAATTAGAATTGGACAGTTTTGTAACATCTGTATCCAGTAGAGGGCTGCTGTTACATTACTAAATAACAGAGCTGGCAAAGTGACCAATGAGTGTTGGGAACTAATGCACATCAAACACTCTTGTTTGTGTTCCGGTACACATCTTCTCAGTTCAGTAATAGCGTTTCTTAGCCCTTCTGCAGCTTAGCTAAGTATATGTAAAGTTCTGTTAAGTAAAAGGTGATATAGGAATTCCAGTGGCTAGAGTTTTCTAGGGGAACAGCATTCATTTAAAACAACTGCAACACTGACACAAAATAAACCCCAGGAAATATGATAGCTAGAAGACACACCAGTATTTAAAGCTTACAGTTAAACAATTTATTCTGGAAAAAAATAATCCACATGTGGGTTTTGACCACAAAAGAACATTTTCTGTGTAGAAAATGACGTTTTCCTGTACAGAAAGATAAATTTTTGTATAAAAAATTCCAGTGACGTAAACTTGAGACAATTGACTCAAACTTGAGTCAGACTCAAATCAACTTGGACTTGACTCAGCAGTAAATGAAGTGCTGACTCAACTCAACTTATGACTCATCTCTTTTTAGTGACTGACTTGCTGCCCTTGGTGCCCTTGGTAGTTGCACCTCTTCCAGCTTTTTCCCAATCAGCAGTCAGGGAATCTTATACTGACGACAACTAGTGTTGCATGTGCTCCTTATTCCCACCTCTCCCTTATTTTCTGCATTGTTGAGAAGCAATTTATAGGAAACCAAAAGTGTGGGAAGATTGAAGAGGGGAAAACATGTTTTTTTGTTTTTTGTTTTGTTTTAAAAAAGCTTTTTGGGGTTAATGTGGACATGGAGTAGTTTCAGCAGGGTGGGGGAAGTCCTGGAGGATCTCACTCAGCAGAGCCAGATAATTGAGGAAGGAGAGATGTGGGGAGACAGTGGAGTGGGGGAAGAGGAAAGAGTTGGTTGTATGACTGCCTGTTCTTTGATGGCTGAAGGCTTCCTTCCAATCCTGCTTGCTCATAAGTAAACAGAAAAGAGAGGGTGTCCTTGCCAACCATAGCAGAGTGGGGAGCAGTTTCCTTTGGAAGGGCTTTCCTGTTTGACAGCTAAAGGGTTCCTTCTAAACGTGTTGCTCTCAACTTAACCCCTCCTCACACACCACACCACCACCTCTTTTTTTTTCCGGTTAAAGTTGGCTCCCAGACTTGAGACTTGACTTGAATTATCTTGCAAGAACTTGAGACTTGACTTGAGGCTTGGAATAAAAGACTTAAATACATCACTGGAAAATTCCACTCCCTGAACAAAATGACCACATGCTCTTTTTCACACAGAATATATCCCAAACGGTGACAGCCAGCATGTTGCAGTGGTTTGAGCATTGGACTACAACTCTGAAGACTCAGGTTTAAATCCCAACTCAGCCATGGTAACCCACTGGGTGACTTTAGGTAACCCACACTCTCTCAGCCTCAGAGGGAGGCAAAGATAAACCCCCTTTGAACAAATCTTGCCAAGAAAACCCTGCAATAGGTTCAACTTAGGGTTCCCATAAGCTCTAAATGATTCGAAGGCACACAGATGTCCCAGACAGAGAAGATGTTGCCCATACAGGATTATCTTCACAGTGTTTTCCAGCACTCTGGAAATCCCTTTTTCATCTAGGATTAGAATACTTACAAATATTCTTCTGCCCCTAGTATTTACGGTTCCATGGAGTCTGTTCCCCCCCCCATGATTGGCTTGAAGTAGCAATGTTATGCATTATACTTTTTTATTAGCAGCCCAGGAGGGAAAAAATGAAGAGTCCTCTCCCATCTACTCCTATTAACCTTCTCCCGTATGTGGCTAGCTGAGCGTTTATATGGTACACGCCATCATGTGGGGAGCCCTGGTGGCGCAGTGGTTAAACGCCGGTACTGCAGCCACAAGGTTGTGAGTTCGATCCCACCGGGCTCCAAGTTGACTCAGCCTTCCATCCTTCCACAGGTCACTAAAATGATTACCCAACTTACTGGGGGCAATTAGCTAACATATTGTAAACTGCTTGGAGAGCACTTAGCTGATAAGCGGCATAGAAATACACATACTACTGCTATTGTAATCCTAATATTGATGTGATAGATATGAAATGCCCAGGAAGTAAAAGTAAAATAACAAGGACATGGATCTTTTTGGTCAGTTCCAACTATAGAAAACACACTGAATTATTTTTTTAATAGTCTATCAGTCCCATGGTGAGTCAATCCCATTGATTCATAAACAATTTAGCAACATGGGATTTACCTACGATTTCATGCAGATAAATCTCATTGATTGAATCAGGAAAGGGTAAAATGTGGCTCCTGGGCTATTTACGGTATCCCAGGGCTGTTTACATCACCCCAGGTCAGACTGGGAACAAATGGCCTTGGGATGAACAGGAAGTTACTACTCTGTCACTTCCTGTTGTTGTTTTTTTTTAAAAAAGTCTTCTTCTGGACCGAAAATGGCCTGAGAAGTCAAAAAGCATGACAAATGTGTCCATACAATTCGTAGAGGGCACTGAGGGGGAATTTTGTAGGCCCCCAAAAGTAAATTTCTTTTTGTGGGGAAGTATTGTAAGAGCAGAGCCCCCTACAAGTTCTCCAAGGGTGCTAATGTAGCCTCTGACAGATGCCCACTTCTGATTTAATAAGTTGAGACCAGTAGGATTCAGACCAAAACATTTTGGCACATAAAGTATGCCTGGATCCAGCTCAAGATTTATTCAAAGTTAAGAAGAAAGGAGAAATTCTGCTATCAAAATGAGACACCTTTTGCATAAAGGGATGTATTTTTAACTCCTGTTAAAATGAGAGTGAAATAATTAGAACTGATTCACAGCTTCTCCAATGCAAATTTCCTGTGTGAGAAATCTGATTCTCACGATAGATGATTTTAGGCTTGGTCCCCCCACCTTTTTAATGAGGCTGAAATGAATTGATTTGCAGACCATGAAATGATAACAGTCCATTGGGGATGAACTCAGGTGATATGTTCTAACCTTAGAAAAGAAGGAAAAAGGAGATGGACTGGGAGGAAAATTCAGTACTATTAAATACAATTTTCTCAGGTGGAAGCTTACTACTTCCCCCTCAGCAAGTAAAAGAGAGAAAGAAAAAGATTATTCCAGTTTATACTTTCTAAATAAAATGTAGAGTGGGGGTGCGGTGGGTTGGAGTGATAACCAGAGCTTGGGAAACTTTCTTTTTTGAACTAAGTTCATAGAAATCCCCAGACAGCAAGGTCAGACCCAAGTACTACTGTTTGAATGACAGTTTCCAGAATCTGTTACCCAAAGAGACGGGGGATTTTGGGATCCACCCCCAATGCTAGTGTCTCCTTAGAATTTGGAGGAATTATTGCTCAAAGGAAACCTGCAAGGGGAAGGTAATGGCAGGATCTTTTTGCTTATGGATACCAAAACTAACTGTAGAGAGAACTCCAGTTAAAGTTAAGAAAGTATTTTTTTAGGATGGACAAATCAGACACTCTTAAGAACCATATGGGCTATTGGAAAGTGAGGCAAGAGAGGTTGGAGACTGGGTGGAAAAGGTGATAGTTACCAGTCCTGAAGAAGGAGGTCAGGGTGGAGGGACTCAGACAGCATCTGAGGGTAGCACGAAGGAATGGCAGTCTACACCACTATGTATTACAATTGGCTGGGGTCAAAACTAGGGTTTTTATAACCTGTTTCACACCCTGAAGGGGTGCATTGACAAAGTGATGGCTTTTCCATGAAATTTGCAAAGGGGTCCAGATTGGACTGATTGCTTAACTCTGGAGTGACAAAATGTTGAAGGAACTCATGACAATGAATAGGGTGCATAGAGAAGATCTCCACAGGGTAAGATCAAAGGATGATCTCTGATTATTTGCCAATCTTGACAGTTCATTTTTCATTGTGTTCAAAAATACCAAGAGCCTGAGGCAGTGAAAGGACCCCTTCAGTGTTGAGTTTTCTGCATAATCCTATCTGAATTGTCATGACCCTAAACATGTCTCCAGCCAGAAAGAGATTCACACAAGCATGCAAATATCCAAACACTCACAAACTCACACAGGGACTAGCCGAAGGTAAAGGAAAGAAAGTGTGGATAGAGGACTTTTAGGGTTAAGGTGATATTTACTGATCCGGAGAGCAGTGAGGAAAGCAGCAATATGGCCTAAGGTGAGTTCTCATTCAGGAATCAGACAGACAGCATGACATTCAGGATGTCAAGAGACTGCATTCAACTGCTCAAAATCGGGGGAGGAGGGGTTCTTACATCTAAAATATACTCCGCAGGTGCGGGTGTGAATCATTCTCCTGGCCAAGCAGACAATGGGAGTTGCAACATAAACAATGAAGTCTGGATGGAGTTAATAGTCTTAGTGTTTAGGTGACAAAAGGATAACGGCTGTTGTAATAGCCTATAAGGGTTCTGGTCCATTACTAAGTCCTTGCAGGATTCGACCTGCAAGCATCTTGGCTTTGACCCTGTTTTTTTCAGAATCTGGCCCAGTACCTCAGACCCAGCTGGCTGCTCAAATGCAGGATGGTTGGAGCAGCCAACAGCCAGCTATATAAGGGCTGGGTTTGCTCTGCAGTCTTGGCCACACAACATGGCTTTTCTTGAGTTTCTGGTGTTCCTGACAGCTGATTCCTGGACTTGGACCTTGGCCTATTTTCTAGACTTGTCTCTTGCCTCTGGTCCTGTGGACTCTTGTTACCCAGTAGGCTTCTACTGCCTTAAACACTTGATGTGCCTTCACCTTTTGCCTGTCTCTTGGACCTGCCTCTGGCCCTGGATATGCCTGTTGCCCAGAAGGAGCCTGTTGTCTTGGATTCTGATGTGCTGTGACCTCCTGCCTGTTTCCTGGACCTGTTTCTTGCATCTGGTTCCCTGGACACTTGCTGCCTGGAAGACTGCTGCCTTGGATTCTTGTTGTGCCCTGACCCTTTGCTTCCTGACCTAGTACCTGTCCTAGGCCCAGCCCTGGTGCAAGTACTGGAGGGCCCTCACCACCCATGCCTCAGACCTTGACATAGCCCAGTATTGTGGTGAGGTTGGGAAGGCAACAGGGAAATGTCCAGGTGTGTGGGATCAGGATTAAGACAGTCACAATCTGGTGGGGATTTACCCTTTCTGCACTGAGATATCTGGCTCTTTAGCATAAACCTATTGTCTCAAGAATGGCTGCGCTATTAAGCTGACAATGACTTCAGTGTTTGCTTAGGAGATGGGTGTGGCTGATCTGACTTGCTATTTCACATTTACAGTCAGCAATCTGCCTCTTCCAGCTTGATCTTCCAGTCACCTCATGTATTATTTAAATCAATGCCAATAAATAGTGCCAATTAAATAATGTTGCTAATTAAACCATGCCAATAATGGGTGGTACGTGGGGCCATAACATGGTAGCAAATCCACCAACCAGCATGGCCACTGGTTTTACAATATTAAAAAAAAAAAGATAGACTATAGATACGAGGATTAAGCTTAATGCCTTAGCATACACTTCTCAAAAGTACACATACCCATGTTATCTTAGGTTTGCACAAATGGAGGATGAGGAAGAAATTTCAATGATAGTTCTCTGGCTAGCAATATTCCAGTATAGCACCCAAGAGCTGTGCCTTTCCATGAATCCCTTCATTCTCTCCTTTATTAAAGTCACAGAATGCTTTGAGAAAGAGAACTCCACTCATTAATGTGTGGAAAGTATTTTGCAGCTGTTCCCCATTGCCCAAATAATTCCTTTTCCTGTAAGAAAAAAAGTTTAAAAATGATTCTAACTTCTATTATTTATACTGTTCTGCACACTTGTAGTTCCTTCTGTAGCTGTAAGGCAATGAATGTTGCTAGTTCTATTGTCAGTGGAGCAGAGTATCCGGTTTTTTAGTCTGTACTGTGTCGTCGTTGTTTGTTCATTTGTTCATTCATTTCTATAGCACCATCACTGCACATGGCATTTTGCAAAATAAAAAGACAGCAAAATAGTTCTGTGCCCTTTGGACTGCAACCCAATTAAGAAATGAAACAAAAGGAAATGAAAATGGCAGTGTGGGAAGGGATTAAATTTGGCAGATATTGCCCCTTCTTCTTTCCTTCTGAGGCCACATTGGTGGCATTTGGGCTTGAGGAAGGACCTCTTATCTGCTTCTGGGTCTAGGCATGGTGAAGCTGTGCCTGCTTCTTCTTCTTTCCCTCTAAGGCTAGGGCAGTGGCAGTTGGGATGGAGACAGGGCTTTTCATCTGCTTCTGGGTCTAGGTATGATAGAGCTGTGTCTGATTCTTCTTCACTCCCTCTGAGACCAGGGCAGTGGCAGTTGGGATGGAAGGAGAGCCATCTACTTCCATCTACTTCTGGGCCTGGGTATACTGTGATCTATTTTTTGTATGTGTGGACAGTGGCAGCTGCTGGTTTCAATGACAACAGAGCAGTCTGTCTCCTCTGCTTCCTAAGACTACTTGTTCCATACCATGGACAGTTCTAGTAAATTTCAGGCAAAAACCCAGAGTAGATACGCTGCCACACTGGCATAGAAGCCCACCACTCACCACTGTCTGCATATCACATAAAGACTACACTTAAAGAGTTCCACTTATGTGGCCATGAACTGAACATGTATGTTCCACAATGGCCAAAAACAGCAGCACTACATATGAAAGGCATGCCCTCCAACTGTCTAAGTTTGACAGGGATATTCCCAATGAACCTTCTGTCATCCTGTTTTTTTCAGCTGCTTCCTGTTTCTCTCTTCCTCCCACTTTTCCTTTTTCTCCTTGGCTTACTTCAGTCCCTTCACATTGAGTTCAAAGTGGAAAAAAAGAAGCAGTTTGCACTCAATTAACTTAAACAGGGGGACCAAAGTGGAAGGGACAGAATCTTGCTCTTCCCAGCAGGCTCAGCCAAAAACAGACTGTGACAGCCTCTCCTAGCATGTCTATTCTTCCTGATTAATAGCTTTTGACATGGTGGCCACACTCTGAGGCTGCCTGGCCACACGTTTCAGTTTTTGTCTGTGAAATGTTGGAAGGCATGGAAAAGGAACGTAGAAATGTGCTTTACACCAACAGAATTTTAACTAAATGTGTGTGATGCCAACAAGATTGCAAAGTGTCTCACATGACACAAAATGAAATATGAAATCAGCTTCTCTGGCTGCTGTTGCTGCAACTCCTTCCTTCCTCCTCCTCCTCCACCAAATCTCTCTCTGTGTGTTTGTATCAATGAAAGTGCAAAAGTGAAATGCAAACAACAAAAGAGAAACAGCTGAAAAACACATTAGTGGGCCTTGAGGGTTCTCCCTCAGCCCTTGGGCTCCTGTTCTCATTGCAGTTCAGTGCAGAGAGAAACCTTACACTCCTGCATGAACTTTGGGGCCATTGAAAACTGGCACTTTCCTCATTATTACACAATTAGAGAAACAGCTGTGTCACAAACACGTCCCCCTCGACCAAGAAGCAGAACATTAAGTAGCGTTCTGTTTCTTATATCTTGTTGCTGAATGAACGAGATGACTTATTTCCAAACTAGGATGTCCAGTGGGATTGGTAGATCCAGCCACTGGCCTTCTTGGGTCACGTGCATGTACTCTTTATTTTTGGACCTCTTTCTGTCTTTTAGGTAACTTTCATGTAAACAGATTTGCTTGCAAGCTCTGGGACACTTATCACCTTGGTTTGTTTGTGTTTCTAAGAGGTTGGAGAGTGTGAAGACAAATACACATTTTTAAAGGGTGCTTAAAAACTGGCTCCTTTTCTTAAAGCAGCAGCTCTAGAGTGAATTGTCACAGAATTATAGATCTGGAAGTGTTTTGGAAGTGTTACTTTTTAGACTACAAGTTCCAAAATCTTACATCCAGTATGATCACTGGTCAAAAAAAGTCCCAAGCTCTGGTTAGAAGGGACGCAAAGGCGCAATCTTGTGCTGATGAAGTAATTCCCACTACCGTGACGTTCATAAGAGACAGACAGACAGCTTCTGCTTAAGATTTCAGAGGCTTAAAATTGAAAAGGTTAAGCTTTAAATGAGTGATGGGCAACTTTATATCCTCCAATTAACCCAATCTGGCGGAGATAGTCCTAATAACTCTTCTATCATCCCACTGTTTCAGTTGCTTTGAAAATATACAAGTTTTTCTCTCATCCTCTCACCTTCCCCCTTTGTCCTCAGCTTATTTCAGTTGCTGTTCAAAGTGCAAAAGCAGTTTGCACTCAATTAATTCAGCAGGGTCCAAAAATCTGTAAAGTGAATTTGGAAAGGATATTGGAATTCTATTTGTTGAAAATGTTGGGTCAGAACAGGGAGATCAGAGGACATCAGAAGATATTGTTGTATTTGATCACGGCAGCAAGGTTGACATATGCCCAACACTGGAAAGAAAAGACAGAAATCAATTTAGAAGAATGGAAATTAAAAGTCCTGGATATGGTAGAGACAGAAAAATTAGCAAATTCTCTGAAAAATAAAGCTATGCAGAACTTTGAAAGGGAATGGAAAGGGGTAATGGACTGGTTAAAAATAGAAATTTATGCGATGATTAAGCAGAAGAGTTCTTTGTGTAAAAATGTAAGATAAGGTATAATTGAACTGGGGAATATAAATATGGCAGTGGGGGGAGGGTTGAATATATCCATAATAGTGGTGTATATCCAGCTATTTTATGAGTGTGAAATATTAATAAAAATTTCTTTAAAAAAAATAATTCAGCAGGGGCCAAGAAGGAAGGTGGAACATTGCCCTTCACAGCAGGCTCGGGCAAAAACAAACTGCCACAGCCTCTCCTGATTTGTGTGTTCGTCCTCGATAATAGCTTTTACCATCCTGACCGTACCCTGATGTTGCTTGGCCACACGTGTCCCAGATTTCATCTATCAGATTTTTGAGGGTATTAATCGAGACTGTAGATGCTCAGTCGTGACTGTTTCCTGCCAAACTGAGATAGCCAGAGGGTATGAAATAGCTCCAACAAAGAAACCACTATATTTTTGAAGCTGTTTGATCCATTGTCAAAGACCACAGTGAATGCATCCTAATATTTAGCTCAAGCATCCACCGATTTGGGTTTGAGCCTCTGCAACAGGATAAAACAAATCCATCTGTGTTTTCTGTGACATCTATCTGACAGCCCTTTCAGTACGCAAAGATGGCTGGTGGGGTGAGTTAAGAATTTTGTCAAATTCCATTTTTGATCAAAATGTGTTGAAATGTTGAAAATTTCTCCTGTGTCTTTTAAGGCTATTTTTAATGCTGTTAACTGTTTTAGCTTGTGTTTCTTTTTTAACAAATAGAAATTAAGTTTAATTGCATTTAAATTTTGTATCAATAGGTTTTTTTCCATTGCATTGTGTTAAATGTTATACACTACCTTGGATCCTGTTTTGGGAGAATGATGAGATATTAAATAAATAAATAAATAAATAAATAAATAGGCAGGAAGGGTATAAATTAAATAGATAAAATGCAACATCTTTCCAGGGACAGGAAAGAACTTCACAGAGTTTGAAAATTCAAATCAAGTGAGAAGATTTGTTCACAAAAGTCGGGATTGCAGGGCTTAATTTTTATAAGTTTGTATTTGAATATCCATGTATTCCTCTTTGTTCAGGGTACCGAATTAGCTTTACAATCTTTATTTTTCCTAGACTAGCTTCTCACCTTTAACGGCTGCAAGCCACTGGGAGTAGATGACCTCTTGAACTTGGAAGTAGCTGATCATTTCCTTTGGTTTCATTTAGATGTGATCTTCTAAATATTAGAATTTTTCATAAACAGGACAGTGAAGAACCTTACTGTCCAAAATTTCATAGATAAAAACCTGGACGCTTGTGGCCAAGCAACATCAGAGTGTGATCAGGGTGATGAAAAGGATTAAAGAGGAAGAACACACAAGCTAGGAGAGGCTGTACCAGCTTGCTTTTGCTTGAGCCTACTAAGAAGGGCAGGTGTCCACTCCATTTCCTCTTCTTTTCCTGCTGAGTTAAATGAATGGAAATATGTTTTACACTTTGAACTCAGTTTGCAGCAACTGAAGTAAGCTGAGGACAAAGAGGAAAGGGGGAGGATAGGAAAGAAAATGGGACATTTTAAAAGCAGCTGAAAAAGTGGGATGACAGAAGATTGATCAAGACTATCCCTGTCAGATTGGGATAGTTGGAAGGTGTGAATAACTAGAAGTCTTTTTCAAAAAATATCAGTGAACGAGAAGCCAAACTGACAGGTTCCCTAGTCAAATAGCTCTTATCATTACAAATATTTTCTTAATAGAATTCCTATTCATTTATATTTATTTATTCATTCATTAAATTATTTAGATCCTGTCCTTTACTGCAGGATCTCCAAATTGAGTAAAAGCAAAGCTATATCAGCAATTTAAAATAATTCCAGATCAAGTGTCAGAAATGTGACTGTGAAATTGGCACCTTATATCATCAATGGTGGACATGCAAAAAAGTAAAGGAATTCTGGAATGCTATACATACTCAGATTGAAAAAATCCTAGGTTTTCAGTTTGAAATGACTCCTGAGCTGTACCTGTTATCCATAATGAACAATGATTTAGAGAGAAAAAGCTGGTAAATTATTGTTTTATATAACAGCAGCAGCCAGAATAGTAGTAGCATAAGTGTGGAAACAAAAAATTCTCCTTGCATTAGAGGACTGGGAGATGAAATTGTGTAACGTGATACAGATTGAAAGAACTACTTTAAATTTTAAAAAGAATTAAATTTTAAAGTTCCATCAAAGATTAGGGCAATGTTATTATATATTTCAGGAATTTCTGGGGAGATATTAAAAAGGCAAACATTGACTTTTGAGATTAAGGCCATTTCTGCACGAGGTTGATACACTGAAGGAGTGTCAAATTCTTATCCTCCGGTCTGCACGTTGTACCATTGTAGCATCATAGTTTTCCTCATGGTTCTGCATGTTTTCAGCTCCTAGACCTGCGGTTCACTGCAATGCAAAACCATTGTATGCGAAAACCAAAAAAAAAAAAAAACTCCGATGTAAATCTCCCAAACCAGTTCTGCTTCGGTTTTGTCCTATATGCAGAAGCGTAGCATCAATTCACATCACAGAAGTTGCCAGCTATGGGCATTCCCAGGCTGTCTTTTCTGTCTCTATCTTCTCCGCCCATCAAAGGACAGGCTGCCATCATTATTGTCTTCCTATGTTAAATAGACAGCAGGAAGAGAGTGGATCTGGTAATGGACTGTTAAAACATGTTTTTTTTCACGTATCAATGAACATACATTCCTACGCACAAATGCAGCAACACAGAAATGTGTTAAAAATGTGTGTGTGTTTTTTAAAAAACAGACCAACCAGCGATGGCAGGGCGGGGTCAGGGAGGGGAATGGGCATGGCCAACTTGCTGTTGTGGATGCAGCAACCAGTGTTCTCCGCAGTACGACAATGTAAACGGTGTGTGTGTGTGTGCAGACAGCACAGTTTCTTTTATATATATATATAATTTTATTAAGTTTCACATATAAAAAACATCATCTTAAATCGTACTTTTACATGAAATATTTTTGTTCTTCCACTCTGATCTAGTTTTCATTTTCTGAATTTCTATTCACATATGAAATTAATGCATCACAATTTTATGTTCATCTTACATTTTTGGTCTTGCATTTCCCTCATCCACTCATGTTATGTTACAGTTATCGCTCTTTTATTTCAAGCATAATTCAGACATTTTCACTTGGCGGTTCCCAGCAATTACCCATTACAATTTGCCATTCTGCTTTTATCTACTCATCCAATTTCCCCTTTAATCTCTGAGAGACAATATCTGCATTTCTGTTTTCAATAAATGTCCCCCACCATTGTTCAATTGTGGGTATTTGCTGAGATTTCCACATTTTGGCATATTCTATTCGAGCTGTCATTATCATATAAAGTATTAATCTCCAATGTCTCTTAATACTAGTATTTTCAAGAGCATTTGTCATATTTAACAGATAAAATTCAGGGTTGTTTTTTTTTTCCGAATTGAACCTTCAATATTTCACACATCTTTTTATGTATTTCAGTCCAATATTTCTTTGCCATGGGACATGACCATCACATATGAAATATTGTTCCCACCTCTTTCTGACATTTCCAACACATTCCTGTGCCTGTACTGTAAATCTTTTTTAACTTATCTGGTGTCATGCACCATCTATGAAATCATTTGAAATAGTTCTCTTTAAGATTCTGAGCCGTTGTAAATTTCTGTGTCCTTCTTCAGCTCTGTTCCCATTTGTCTAACTGAATTGAATGTCCAATATTCTGCGCCCACAAAATCATTGCAGATTTCACAATCTCTTCCTGTCTCTCCTGTATTAAAGTTTCTTGATATATATGGGCTATTAAATGAAGTGGATTGTTAAAGATCCATTTAATCACTCCTGTCTTTTCTTTTGATTCTATTCCATAGGTTTTCAAGTCCATCTGAAATCTCTCATTTAACTGCCTATACAGAAACCAGCTTAATGATAATCCTTCCTGTTCCAATTTTTCTCTTGATTTGATCTTATAAACATTTGTTGTAGATTTCTCTAATGTATCTTCATATCTCAGCCATTTCTCTGATTCCGTCCATCTTCCAAAGAAAGCTTCTTGAGGGGATACCCAGATGGGTAGCTGCCTTATGTTTTTACTCTTATATTCATTCCATATTTTCAAAAGCAATTTTATCGATTTTTGCTTTATCATAAACATATAGGCATGCCATCCCATCCTCCTTCCAGTGCAAGCATTCTTGTATCTTGTAAGTCAATCCAATCCTTTAACCATGTGAATGCCGCAGCTTTGTAATATAATTGAAGTCTGGTACTCCCATTCCTTCAGAAACAGCACGGTTTCTGAATTCATTTTCTGAATCAGAGTGTAGAAAAATCGCTCTTGACATGCAGTGAACTGCTCCTTCCCTCTTGTGTGGAAATGGCCTAAGCTATACTACACAGTTTCTTAGGTTATATTTGTTTGATTGTCAGACAGTGCCTTTTGATCTTTAGCTTTTTTTTTTTTTTTTCCTCTCACTGCGGGGGAAGTTGAGAGTGAACGTATATTCTAATAATGTGTGCTTTTCTGTGAAGGAATGTATATGATTATTTTAATATTCATAAACTAAAAAATAAGGATTATGTTTGTTACAATTGTCATTGGTATCATTATTATTGTTCATTAATCTATTGATGAAAAATAAAAATATAAAAACAATTCCAGATCAAAACCAATATAATTTAGAGATATTACGGAAAGGGAGGTGGAGGCAAAGGACTCATCTTTTAAGATATGAGCAAGAGACAGAGAATAGGAAAGAGGAAAAAGCAAGCAAGGGGATGACAGTGAACTGATGTTTGGAAAAAATATATCTTGTAATTGCAATTCAGTCTGTGTCATTTAGCCATCCAAGTAATGGTTTAATACAGTGTCATTAATTAATTTAATACATTAGTTTAATACAGTGAATGCCTAGTGATCTTGTTCTTCTTCTTTCTCCCCCTGATTTGGACCTTAATGAGCATTAAACACAACTTCAATTACAGGCACGCAGGTGTACTTTGTAATAGCTTCCCCCACAGACAATGCAAGGACATTAAAAATAGCTTAGGAGATGTCGCTTACACGTTCAGCAATGCTCTTTGGTTTCTGTGTGTATGTGTTTTAATTGAAAAAGTCAATTTGCCATTCCCTCTTCTTTGTAATTTGCTTTGCTTGCTTCATAGGCTATCAGAGTGGATGAGGGCATTTTGAGCCCAGCAGCTAGCAGTGGCAAGGATACAAACGCAGAATTTGAAGAACTGCTAGCACTAACAGAGGACTTATCCAGGCATGCCTGGAAACCTGAAACCTCTAGACCTGAGGCCCTTTCTGCAGCACCCTCCCATCCCACAATAGGGATGGGAGAAGGATGGGATTGCGACAACAATTCTGCATGAGGTTGTCATGGTCCCGTCCTTGTCCTGTCCCCAGGCTGTGTGATCACAGATTATATTCATCGAAGGAGTTTCCCCATCAATGACGCACAATTGTGCCACTATGCCAGACTTGCTTGTCTTGTGGAAGCTGCGGAAGTGCAATAGCTGCTGTTCCTGGCCCAGCACAGCCTGGGAAAGTACTCGGCTGTGCTGTGGAAGGAAGAGGCTCCCACTGCAGTCCCTTCTCTGCAGAAGCCACTGCCAGGATTCCCATTGGACAACTTTGGGAAAAGATAGAGTGTGGAAAGGGTCTGAAACTTCAGTGTCTAAGATACATGAGCCCAGACCAACACTGGCAACTCTGGAGCCTACCTCCAGGGATGATTCCTGGAACTCTTTCCTGAGCTATGGGCCCACCAAACCTCCCAAATGTGGAAGTGCTGGAGGTAAGGTACATTTTCAGAGACCCCAAAATTTCGTAGATAAAAACTAGGACACATGTGGTCAAACAACATCAGGATGTGGTCAAGAGTCTGCCTCTTCTCTCCTATCCCCTATGCTGAATTCAGTGAGTGCAAACTGCTTTTGAACTCAGCTTGCATCAACAGAAATAAGCCGAAGACAAAGGAGGAAAGTGGAAGGGAAAGAGAAACTGGGACATTTTAAAAGCAGATGAAAGTGGGACAGCAGAGGATTAATTGGGACTTTCCCTGCCAAATTGGCACATTTGGATGGTATGATATTTTCTTTCAATAAGTCTTGTGGAATGCAAAAATGCTACCTTCAGAGAGATAGTGAAGTCCACTTGTATTGCTTTCTCCTCCTAATGTAAAATAATACTAATCTCACTAAAAAGAAAATGGCCAAATCAAAGAACAGGGATCAACTAAGAGTCTTCTGACTGATATTTAGGTTAGGGGTTCTAAAAATGTGGTTCATAATCTGCACTTTCCAGGTAGTTTGGAGAACAGTTGTGGAATAGTCAGGAAAATCTGTGTGAGATTATGCACTTCATTTCTTTTTTCTTTTTCTGATGATAGAGATATGAAACATTTTTAACTAAGGCCATTTCCACACTAGCCTGTCATAGCGCGATGATTCCACTTTCAACATCCTCTGGAATCCTGGGGTTTGCAGTTTTGGGAGGGGCCAGCTGGCCCCTCCCAAAACTGCAAGCCCCAGGATTCCAGAGGACGTTGAAAGTGGAATCATCATGCTATAACAGGCTAGTGCAGAAATGGCCCAAGAGTTGTGTGTCCAAATGGACAGCCAGTCCTAGCTTTTGCACACTGTAGAGACAAATAAACATATACTGTTTAATTGAAGAACCAAGAGTGGAGATTCCAATTGGAACTTACTCTTCTGAAAGCTACCATGTAATGTATAGAAGTGTATTTGCATCTCTATATTTACTCTGTGCTTTTAAAAATTACTTTCCTCTCAACCTGAATGTTGGGACTATGTGTAGCATAGCAGAAGATGGAAAGCCAGTAGGAATTTCTTTCAAACTGAAATTATTTTGAACCATGCCAGATTGCCAGACATGTATGAATTTTGCACTTGTTTTGATTTGTAGATCAAAAGAGAGAGGCGGGGGAGACATATTACGTCATTCAGAAATGTCCCTGAAATTTTCAAGTGGCCTGCTGATTTAAAAATAGTAAGATAGACTCCAACATTTCACCATTTCACAGATACAAACAGGGATTTAAAAAGCCCCAGTTTCTCATTCATCCATGATTTTCCTCATAGTATCACAGAAGAGACCACGTCCAACCCCCTGCCATACAAGAACCGTCATCAAAGCACTCCCAACAGATGGACATCCAGCCTCTGCTTAAAAACCTCCAAAGAAGGAGATTCCATCTTCATACTCAGCTTACTTCAGCTGCTATAAACTGAAGTACAAAAGTTATTTGCATCCAAATAACTCAGTATAGTATAGCAGTTTAAGCATTGGACTATGACCCTGGAAACCAGAGTTTGATCCCCCACTTACGCACGGAAACCTACTGTGTGATTTTGGGTGTCTCACACACTCTCAGCCCCAGAAAACCCCATAATAGGTTTGCCTTAGAGTCACCATAAATTGGAAACAATGTGAAGGAAAACAACAAGAAACTCAGCAGTAGTTTCAGATGAAAGCAAACTGCTGCAGCCTCTTCTAGCTTGTGTGTTCTTCCTCAGTGATATCTTTTGCCTTCTTGGCCACATTCTGGGGTTGCCTGGCCATAAGTGCCCCAATTCTTCCCTGTGAAATGTTGGAGGGTGTTCTGGTATCTAATGTGCTCGCCTATTTGTCTTCCATGACTCCATTCTTAATGTTATCAGTTCTCTCGCATGATCAGAAACACTTGTTTGCAAGAACATATTGGTCCTTTTCACTTTTGAGGTAGAAGACTGCAGATGGTAGCTAGAAGTGGGTGAGAATTTGCTTTGACCAAAAAAAAAAAAATCACAAATGCTTTCCTACATAGAATGAGAAGAGCCTGATATATATATGAAAGAAATCAGAATGTGGAATAAACAGAAACTGAAAGATTCACCTATCCAATGCCAGGGCTTTGAGACTTTTAAGACCTTAGTTTAATCTCTGGGGTTTAATCTCTGGGAATTCAATCATTTTAGAAAAAAAATTAGAATTGCCATAATTGTCTTTTCCCTCTAGAGAGGCCATTATACCACCTATACAGCAGGCAAGTCCAATAAGGGTGTCTCTATTACAGAAATAAGCAGTGATGTAGACTCAAGTTGATAAACTTGGACTCAAGTCAGACTTAAGTCACTTCAGTGACTCAACTCTGACTCAATTCAGCCATGAAAGGTGCACTGACTTGACTCGAGACTTATATATTTTTAATGACTGACTTGATGCCCTTGGTTCAGTAACATAACACGTTCATAACAATGCCTTCATCTCTTTTTGCCTACTAGTCTCATGACAATTTCTCTCAAGGCCAAAGTGTGGGTGCATTTCTCAGAGGGGAACAGCAAACAGGTTAGGTGATGGGCTTCGGGTGGGCTTGAGGTCTGCTCAGCAGCCTGTCCCTGCTGCATATTGGAGGAGCCTTCTAAAACTTTTCCTAAGAGCAGAAGACAAGACCCGCTTCCAGAGAGCGGGGTACATTTCTCAGAGGGGAACAGCAAACGTGTTATGCAATGGGCTTGAGGAAGAATGATCCTTGCTTCTAAATCTTTTGAATCTGCACTGATGGGGAGTAAGATAGGATCATAGAATCATAGAAATCATAGAAATGTAGAGTTGGAAGAGACCACACGGGCCATCCAGTCCAACCCCTTGCCATGCAGGAACACCCTCAAAGCATTCCCAACAGATGGCCATCCAGCCTCTGCTTAAAAACCTCCAAAGAAGGCAACTCCACCACACTCCGAGGCAGCATATTCCACTGCTGGACAGCTCTGACCATCAAGAAGTTCTTCTTGAGGTTCAAGTGGAATCTCCTTTCCTGCAGCTTGAATCCATTGCTCCTTGTCATGGTCTCTGAAGCAGCAGAAAACAAGCCCTCTCCTTCCTCTACATGGCATCCCTTCAAATATTTAAACATAGCTATCATGTCCACTCTTAACCTTCTCTTCTGCAGACTAAACATACCCAGCTCTCTAAGTCTATCCTCATAGATCCTATTCCCCACTTCCAAGCTGCAGATGGCAAAATTGCAAATGTAGAGAGCTTATTCTGCTTAAATTGTTAAAACTGAATTTATTTCAGTCTATCAATTAATTCTGGAATTTTTGTTGGGATATAAAGTTGGCTTCCAGACTTGAGATTTGACTTGAAAGTATCTTCAAGGACTTGAGACTTGACTTGAAATTTGGAGTAAAGAACTTAAATACATCACTGGAAATAGGTATACCTGCTGAATCTGACTAGTCCATATAGAATAAAATTTCATTTTTATTCCGTTATGCAGCATTTACCATGTGCAAGTCCCTCTCCTTCCCACGCACAATCTTTGGAACAGGCAGAATTTAAAAAAAATCAAATGTGGAAGAAAGTGAAACTGACAGATCCTAGTAGCTGCATCCGTATTTGTTTCAATCCTCCAGTGAGAAACAAGACAAGAAGAATCATTGGTAATGATGAATATGGGATGATGGATATGGCAACTGTTTAGTGAAAATACTAAGAGACAAGAGGGGAGTTACCAGTTATATTATGAGGGAAGAGTGTGAGTGATGGGAAACCTCCAACATTCCATAGATTAAAACTGGGACATTTGTGGCCAAGCAACATCAGAGTGTGGGCAAAAGGTTGTGGCCAGGGAAAAGAGGGCAAAAGTTATGAGTGAACACATAAACACACAAAACCCCTACTATTTTAAGAAGAGAAACCCCACAGTAAGTCCTTAAAGAAGAGCCTTAAAGTAAAGCAAATCCTGCTTCCATAGATACAATACTCTGCGTGTGAGAATGCACAGAACATCATTAATAAGAAATATAAAAGAAATTAATAAGAAATATAATGTCATTATTCTAAAATCAAAGTCTCTTTATCAGATCTGCTCAAAACTACAGCTAGCAAGTGCTAGGTTGAATCAGGTGTTAATTTATTCATTTGTTTTTTCTCTTTGGTAATCTTGCTTTGACTGTTGAAATTCAGTATTTCAAACTGCTGTTTTACTAAGTGTGGTTCTAGATGTACATGAACTGCAAATTGTCTTTGCAGGAGGTGGTCTGTATCGTGGGCCATTTCCATACTACTCTGTTATAGCGCTATTATTCCATTTTCAACATCCTGTGGAATTCTGGGATTTGTAGTTTACTGAGGCCAAAGAGCTCTCTGGTTGAAAATTCTAAATGTTCCTCCCTAAACTGCGAAGTCCAGGATTCCATAGGTTGTTGAAAGTGGAATAATAGCACTATAACTGTGTAGTGCAGTAATGGCTCTGGTTTCAAAAGCCTTAAATAAAACATAGTGCCTACATTGGTGATGCTGTATATATGGTAATTATAACAAATACCAAAGATGTACAAAATTCTCAAAGCCACATCCTTTTGGATTTTGTAAGTCTTCTACATTTGGCTAAAATAAACAGGGAAGTGTCTCCTTGTGTTAAGTCCTCAAATGTGGGAAGATAAATAGGAGGCTGATTCATTTTTCAACTTCTTTCTCCTTCTCATTCATTTCAGTTTCTTCCTTATCAAGTCACTTCATTATTATCAACAAAAGCAGCAATTGAGAGTGGAAACTGTTGCTTTTCCTTAAATATTTGCTATAGCTCATGTAATTACTTAGCTTGGCAAGCGATATGAAGTATTATTGAATTTTTCCAACCTATTTCTTTGAGTAGTGAAAATCGCTTTCACTTCCCTCTTCAAACCCTCCAGAGGAACTCTTGATAAACAGTTTCAGAAGTGGAGAAAGAAAGCTTGCAAATGCAAAAAGAAGGAGAGATTGGAGAGCCACCATTTGTTGGTTTGGCTGACAGCTGCATTAATAAATCTTGTTTTGAAGAGGAAGAGGAGAGGGTGAAGTGTCCCAAGTTGTGCTGTGTTTTACAGAGTTTTATGACTAGAAAAACAGGATGGTCTCTCTAAATTTTTTAAAAAATTTTGTGGATAGGAGCCTGGGTCTGGATTCTTCCTGCTAGAGACAGATGCTCCAATATTTCACAGATAAGAACTGGGACACAGATGGGCAAGCAGCATCGGAGGGTGGTCATGACAAGAACAGCTATTCATGATCAGGAACACAAAGAACACACAAGCTGGAAAGACTGGAGCTGTTTGCTTTTGCTTGAACCTCCTCTCCTCTCCCCCCTTACCAAATTAATGGAGTGCAATGGAGTTGCACTTTGAACTTAGTTTGCAACAATTGACATAAGCTAAAGATGAGGGAAGAAAGTTGGAGGAAGAAAGAGAAACTGAGATAATTAACTCTTTCTGTTTATGTTTTCACTGACTCAGGGTCTAACAACATCCACTACTTTTCTACAGATTTTATGTATCCAGGAATAGCATATTTACCTCTTCTATCATTAAAGGAACCCACTGATGCTAACCTTTATGCTTATAGAGGGGTGTCAAACTCAATTTCATCCTGGGGCACATCAGCATTATGGTTGCCCTCAAAGGGCCAGTTGTATCTGTAAGACTATATAAATCTGTCTGCTCTTTTATCATATTGAATAATTGCCTCTGCATTCGATTATTACTGGTTTTAGTAATAACTAGCTCTGAAACTAGAAGTCTAGGAAAAATAATGCCAAGCAGATATTTAAGTGTACAACTATTGTACAATGTATTGACTTTTTTTTAAAACAGAAGGTTATTTTTTTTTAATCATCAGACAAATATTACCAAGCACTGTTTATTACACTAACTTTGTTTAACTTTTTGGTTCCAGTGGAGATCCTCTCTGTGCCTCTTTCTGACCCCAGACCCACTCTGTGCCTCTTTCTGCTCATCCCTCCCCTGTGACTCTTTCTGCCCCTCCACCTCTCTCTCTACCTGCGAGTCCAACCCCTACATTGCAGGCCCCTGGCTGCCAATATTCTGAAAAGGGGCCCAACAGTCAGCACTCATGATCTACTTCTACTTCTGACTGCTCCTCTGTCTCTTGTGAGCTGCGTGGAGCATTGCCATGGCGACGCTCTGACAACGAGACTTGGGCAGAGGAGCAGTCAGATGTAGAAGTAGATCGCAAATGCTGACTGCTGGGCCCCTCTTCAGAATTCCAGCGGCTGGGGGCTTGCAATGAAGGGCTTGGATTCATCAGGCAAGGGGAGTGCCGCAGATGCAGGAGAGGTGCGAAGGCCACGTGAAATGGCCTGGTGAGCTGATTCACCCCATGGGCCTTGTTTTTGACACATGTGTTTAGCCCTGCCAGCGTTGAGCCAGCATATAAGTCAACTCTACCCACTCACTCACAGTTAAGTGATACATATGCTTTGCTGCCAGGAGTGTGTCTTTCTGCAAGGCACTGTATGTTCCCACAGAACAAGGCATTACAAAACATAGCAAGATAAGTGTTAAATAGCCTGCAGTAAATTTGAACAAGGGATCAGACAATCACCACTAAACTTTTACAGCAATTTCTTTGTTCTCATAGCATCTTCTTTCTAAACCAAAGTCTCAGGAGTAATTTCCAGATCTCAGTTTTGTTGGGTGCAATTTGTGTGTTATTTTTATTGTTAAAATAATTTTAAAAATGGGTAGATGAATGGAATAAGTAATAGGTAACATTAAATTGAAGGCATTCATTATACGGATTCCTAAGTCATTCCTTGTATGTATTGGTTTCCAGACCTTTGGTCACTTCTGCTGGGTTTTTCTGATAGGAAAACAGTTGCCCCAGTTGGATCAGAATACTGAAGTAAACAAGCCTTGGGTCTGATCCAACATAGCTCTTCTTATATCCTTGTGTTTTTGGATGGTGCTGTTATCCTAACCAGAGTGGCTTGCTTTTTGCCTATCCCCTGTATCTAATGAGAGCAACATTATATATGTTATATATAATATAATATATAACATTATGTATAATATTATATGAGAGAGGGTTTGCTTTCTCTCTGTTTGTCAAGGTAAATCATGGCTAGATTGACACCTGAACTATATGCAGTACGCAGCTCTCTACAAGCTGAGTAATTGAAAAACTGTCAATAAATGTTATGTTCCAAAGGTCTACAGGCTCAGATGTGCAAACATACTTTCTGCAAGTGAGTTTTCTTTCACTTTCTTTGATACTGGGGAAACTTCTATATCAAGAAAAGACACTGGAAATAAAAAACCATACTATGGAAAACCCATGTTGTCCCCATGGATGTAATGGATATTAGAGGAGAATGAACAATAGGCTCAGAACATGCACACAGATCCACTCTTGGTTTGATGAGCCATGGGCCTATGTATAGCAGATTTGGCAATGTGGTGTAGTGATAAAAGTGTTGGAGTCAATTCAGGATCTTGTTAATGTGCTAACCCATTGTAGCTACTATAAATGTACATCTTTGACTGTTTCATCCTTGCATATGGGGATGAATAATTACAATCATTTTCTCCCTGCTGCAGCAGAATTCAAATATTTTTCTGCAGTATTCTCTCTGTACTCAGAGGGCTATTCAAAGTGGTATGAAGGAATTATTTGGCAAAGAAAAATACCATTTTTTCTGCCCGCAAAACAGTGGGCGTTCTTCACAGAAACAGCAGTGTTTTCTGTACAGAAAACAGGTTTCTGGTGCAAAAAAAAAAAAAAAAAGGCACCATGGTTTTCCTACAGTGTAATTCCTTTGAAGCGTTTGAATACTGAGAGCATTGGGCAAAACTCTCAGTAGGCTATTGTTCTTCTAAATGGGGTTTCTCATCTATGAGGAAATCCATTTTTCAAACTGCAAAAGAATAGTTACAAATCCTCTTTCCATCCCTGATACCTACACCCTCATGGTAGGAAGGAAAAAGCCACAGGTGCTATGATCATACAGGAAGTAAGGCAGTGGAGAAAAAGATTGCTCAGGGCCAGAAGATTTGGGTTGCTTTTGCTCTCCACGGTTGAGCCACCCTGGGAAAAGTGGAGCTGTTGGCATGGTGCACCTACAGGATTCCAGCTTGCATCTTGGAAGATCCAGCTTCAGGCCTCTATCAGGCCATGGAACACAGTATCTGATCTTGGGCTTGTCACTGTTTCTCAACTTATTTACCTCACAAGGTTGTTGTGAGGATGAAATGAAGAGGAAGAGAACTATAGTCCTCCCTCCACATTTGTGGGTTTGATATTCACAAATTTGATTATTCACAAGGCACATGTGTGCCCTTTTCCCTGTCAGCAGTGATGCGATGCAATGATGTAATGCAGCAGTCAAGAAAGCCAACATGATTCTTGGTTGCATCAATAGGAGTATGGTGTCTAGATAGAGGGAGGTAATGGTACCACTCTATTCTGCATTGGTTAGACCTCATCTGGAATACTATGTCCAGTTCTGGGCACCTCAATTCAAGAAGGATATCGACAAGCTGGAGCGTGTCCAGAGGAGGGCAACCAAAATGATGAAGGGTCTGGAAGCCATGCCCTATGAGGAACAGTTTAGGGAGCTGGGGATGTTTAGTCTGCAGGACAAAAGGTTAAGAGAAGACGTATTAGCCATGTTTAAATATTTGAAGGGATTTCATGTTGAGGAGGGAGTAGACTTGTTTTCAGCTGCTCCAGAGACTAGGACAAGGAGCAATGGATTCAAGCTGCAGGAAAGAAGATTCCAGCTGAACCTCGGAAAGAACGTCCTGATGGAGCTGTCTGGCAGTGGAGTATGCTGCCTCGGAGTGTGGGGGAGTCTCCTTCTTTGGAGGTTTTTAAACAGAGGCTGGATGGCCATTTGTTGGGAATGCTTTGATGGGTGTTCCTGCATAGCAGGGGGTTGGACTGGATGGCTCCTGTGGTCTCTTCCAACTCTATAATTCTATGATTCTATGATCTTCTGATATGCCTTCATTCTCCATGTCTGGGCAAAAGAGAAGGTAATGGGAGAGAGAAGCACTGCAGGAGGAGAAGTGCCTTCCCCCCACTCCATTCCCTTGCCTTTAGCCCTGAGCACACATTCTCCATTCCACATCTGCCTTCTTCCCCCATTCCCTTGCTTTTTGCCCAGGCACAGAGAAGGAAGGCAGATGTTCCCAGCCAAAAGGCAAGGGAATGGAGAAAGAAAGGTCATACGTACCTTCCTTCTCCACATTCAGTGCTCCTCTTCCCATTCCCTTGTCTTTTTCCTGGGCATGGAGAACATGCACAGGGCAAAAGACACATGAATGGGGGAGAAAGGGAAGCATGCCTTCCCCCCATTCCCTTGCCTTTTCCCTGGGTGTAGATAAAGAAAGTAGGCATGCTCAGGCAAGAGGCAAGGGAAAGGGGAAGCATGTGCACATCTTCCTTCTGTACATGCAGTGCTTCTCCCCTCCCATTCCCTTGCCTTTTGCCCCGGTGCAGAGAACTCATGCTGGGGCAAAAGGGAAGGGAATGGAAAGACAATTGCTGAAGAAGAAGTTGTGTTTTTTCACTTTTATGAGGGTGCTGCACCCCCAAACTCTTGTGATAAGGGAGCGAGCACTGTATGCATTTACAGAGGTATAGAAGGAAAAACAGGGACCCTTTCACACTGCAGAATTATAATGCTTTGACATCATTTTAATTGCTATGGCTGCATCCTATGCAATCCTGGGATTTGCAGCTGGGTGAGGCATTACAGTTCCCTAGAACAGTGGATCCCAAACTTTGGCCCTCCAAATATTTCGGACTTAAATTCCCAGGAGCTCCAGCCAGCTTGGTCAGCATTCAGGAATTCTGGGAGCTGAAGTCAATCTGGAGGGCCAAAGTTGCTCTAGAAGATAGTTCTAAATACCTCACCAAACTGCAGGTCCCAGGCTTCCTTAGGATGCAGCCATGGCAATTAAAGTGGTATCAAAATGCTAGAAGTATACAGAGTTGAGAAGATCCCTGGATATAATTACCACAAACAAATAATAAAAATAGAGCTATAGATGTGCATCAGAGCTGAAGCTTGTGCACTGGAGGCTCCAAATTAGAGCAAGTATCAGTTACCCTGTACTTCCTTCGAGCATCCTTCATAAGCAAGAGAGAAGATTGTTTCAGCTTCTTCCTGCCGATACTACAAATGAATGCCTACAGGAGCACTCTTAAGCCTCCTTCTTAATTCATTGCCTGATTAAGATATGTGCGAGCACACAGCTTCTTGCTCTTATTCTGTCTATCCTTGAATATCAAGACCAACACTTCTGCCCTCCTCTGGTATTTCCATCTAAATAGATATTAGGAAATGGGTAACTCCCCCCTTCTGGCTAATCAGTATGGCAATCATGTGGCAATTATAGAGCAGTCATCTGGCTCCACATGGGAAATTATTGTGTTTAAGCCAAGAATTTTCCTTTCCTTGCCTCCTCCCACTTTGAGATTGCCAAGCTCTGGTGATGATTGCTTTCATTTTATTTGGTCTTGTAGAATGATCAACAACAAAGTCCTTGATAATGTGGATGCATTTGAATGCTAAGTTCCATACTAGCAATGTAAATCTTTCAACTGTTCATACAAATAATTTTGCTAGTTATCATCCTCACAGCACAGAGGCACAAAGATCTCTGCACAAGATTCTACCAATTTGAGTGTTCTTAAAAGTCCTTCAGGGAGTTATCTGTGCACAAAGAGAATGTTTTTCTGTAGAAAAATACTTTTTTGTTGTTGCTTCCTACATGAAACACACTTTTTCTTGTGTCATAATAAGCCAGGGGAGGGGTGCAGGATTTGCAGAGGTTAGTCCCAGCTGGAACCAGCCCACTGACTCAATGTTAAAAGTTAGGTCAACATACTGGTAAAACCAATAAATGCAATAGTTCTACTCTAGTTAGGATCATATGTATTTTTTTTGCCACCATT
This sequence comes from Iguana delicatissima, assembly GCA_948472985.1. Taxonomy (NCBI): domain Eukaryota; kingdom Metazoa; phylum Chordata; class Lepidosauria; order Squamata; family Iguanidae; genus Iguana; species Iguana delicatissima. The sequence goes on along the minus strand of CAOKZL010000983.1, from coordinate 203,339 downwards.
TTATTCAACAAAATTTGGAAAAAATTGGATTATGGAATATTTTCTTTTAGCCTTGTGAACAAAATAATACAAGTGTTAGCATTTACTTCTTCCACTTTTGTCTAAAAACAGGCAGACATAAGACTACGTACAGAATCACACAACATTGCACTTCCTGATCATTCTTTCCTTTCTTTTGTTCTTTTTTATGGGATTCAGTGTTGTGTGCCTGTGTGCCACTACATGGGACAAAATATCATTCATTCTTTTCCTAATGTGGACAGTTTCTTCTGTTATTATGGAGGAGGGGGTTGTCTGCTCCTTGTAAACTGGCAAAAGCAAAGAGGTTTCTTGTTGTTCATGTATCCTTCACAGTTTGGGACCTTATACCTCCAAGTGTAGCATAAAAATTCTGACTGGCATTCTAACTGAAAGCTATTGTCTCCTAAATTTTGGGATTCATGATAATGACCAAATATAACCTTTAAAACTTACTTTTCAGCCAGACAGTGCCCCAATCAAAGAGTTTCTGACGTAATTCAGAGTGGGTGCTATGCCTTGGATAACTTGTGATTCACAAATTTCACTCAGAGGTAGTGAGCAATGTTTATTTGTGGCAAAGCAAGTAACATAGCACACTTTGTCCAAAATTGCTGAAACTAAAGCATACATTGTGGTTACATGTTTTTATATCTTCTACACAAATTTAGGCATTCAGGGCTGTGATTGGAGAGGATCCTAAATCTCACACCACTCCACATTCTAGACATTTCCAAGATTCAGAGTTGTTTACTCATCTTTCATCCTTGAGGCTGGAACATTGTTTCCTGTCTCCTTATCTCTGAAAATTTCATTTCTTACAACATTTTTTGGTACTTTCATTTTCCTCCTCTGATCCTCTCCCCTTCTGCCAGATACATTGTAGCAGTGGATAAAAAAGCAATTAACCATTTGATGCTTCAAACAGATATATAGTTGCAATCAGCGATTTCCATTCGATACTTTATAGCACTCTACCTAACTCTAGCAATGCCTAAACTGGCTATCTGATCTATTTGGATACACATCTAGCAGATATCTTATGACAGGGGCCACACATCCTGACAGCAAGTCACCAAAATGAGATCTCCAGCATTGGTATAGGGCAGTGGTTCTCAACCTGTGGGTCCCCAGATGTTTTTGGACTCCAGCTCCCAGAAGCCCTGAGCATTGTCCATAGTGGCTGGGGCTTCTGGGAGCTGAAGTCCACGAACATCTGGGGACCACAGGTTGAGAACCACTGGTATAGGGGGTGTTGAGACAAGCAGTTGTGGCAGGCCCCCTCTGGGATCTCTCCAGCTACTTGTTCTCAACATCCTCCACAACCAGGACAGCATTGCAAACATCATTGCTCAGTGCTGTTAGCTGCAGTGCTTTGGACACCCTTTAGCTGGAACACTGCCTGGCTGAAAAGGTAGAGCTGGGGCATAACATCATAAGGCATCAATCAATCAATTATCACAGTCTATGACCAGCACTATAAAAGCAAGAAGCAAACAAAAGAATTTGTTAAAATCAGTGGGGGGGAAAGAGACAAAAGAAATTATACTTCCAAGTGGAAGCAGGGATGATGGGTTGTACACAGGAATTCTATCATCATAGTTACATCTGATGATGCAAGTTCTCAGCCTTAAAAAAAAACCCAGGAAAGTTCAATTTGTAATTATTTTCTGAATAGGCTGCAAAATGGTGGCCAAGCTTTCTTATTGAAAGAAAGAAAATAAAAAGAATAAAAACTGTGGGAGAGACATGTGAAGAAAGGTGTTGTGCAAATGTCACTGTTAATGATGAACTTTAGTCCCAAGGAAGTGTTGGAAAATTTTCATCCTCATGTAGAAATTCAGTTGAACACCCCAACAATTTCTCTGGCCATAATTAGTAGGAAGAAATTTTAGACATGTTTTGCTCACTGTTCCAATTCCATCCTCTGAGCTTGAATACTCAGGCCATTTCTGCACTGCGCTGTTATAGTGCTTTATTCCACTTTCAGCATCCTATGGAATCCTGGAGTTTGCAGTTTAAGGAGAGGCATTTAGAATTCTCAGTCAGAGAGCAATTTGGCTTCAGTAAACTAGAAACTCTAGAATTCCATAGGATGGTGAAAGTGGAATAACGGCACTATAACAGTGTAGTGCAGAAATAGCCTTAGTTTATGTTAAATAGCAACAAATAATTTTAAAAAAAATCTTCAGCTCTTTTCATTGATTTTGCTATTTTTTAAAAATTTTCTTTTTCTAACCTTTGACCCTCCAAAACATCCTGAAGGTATTTTTTTGGAGGGAGATTAATAGAGCCTTACCTATAACTGAGGTAAGGCTCTAACTGAGAAAGAATCTTCAGCTACTTCTTCTTCTTCTTTTGTTAAAATGAAAAAAAATGTAGCAGAAGCAATAGATTGAGATGATGCAAATGTATTTTTATATAAAAAATAAGGATTTATTATGTTTATGATCTGTGTCATTAAATCCACACAACCCTCCAAGCTGAGTTCTTCATTTGCTAATAAAGTGATCCTTCATGCAGGAAAAAAAGAAAGAAAGAAACTAAACCAAAATGCTTTCTCTTCTTGTTTAAAGAACAGAGGGCCAGTATTAAAAATGAATTCGAGAGCTGTAAACCTAAGGGAAGAGTATGGGACAAAAATAGAATCAAATAGTTGATTTTTGGAAAACCAAGAATGTTTAAGGCATACATAATAGGATATTGCCCTCTAGTGCCTGGTGTTTCTTTCCTGAGCATTCTCACAGCCGAGATCCATTCAGAGGCAAAGAGATCATTGTCCTGTACATCCTTTAGGCTGCAATTCCTATCCTTTTTTGATAACATTTTTTCCTCAGGTCTTTTCCCCTGTGCAATGGTTAAGCTGCCAGGCAAGTTGCAGATGATTCATTTTCCCAGTGGGACCTTGTTTATCATTCTGAACCAAGAGAAAATGTTCCAGAGGCCACCATGCCCATGAAAAAGTATGGCTCTGGGCCTCACGTTAGCCTACATTTTGGAGACTGTGTACATTTCAGTTCCAAAGGGAAAGGAGTATAACACATTGCAGGTGGCGTACATTAGGCGCCTCTCAGAGAGCTCTGGGTTCACTGGCAACATGTGTTTCCCATTTATATCAAACTGAAGGCAGGGCTTAACAAATCTGGGATGATGGCTGTATGAGTGAATTTGGGAGTAGGGTTTCCTAGCAGTAGTGAGATGGGTGGGGGGTGGGTGGAGACCTGGGAGGTTTCTGGGGTGGAACGTGGCATTACTATTGGGTTAACAGAGTTTGATATTTGGGAGAAGGTTCAGAGGAATCTCATTGACTCTGGGGTCTTTCAAGATGAAAGGGGTTGCCCATTCTAAGGGAAATGCTAATTCTGATTTCCACTCTTATGTACTGAAAGCACTGTGGGAGAACACACCCATCAAACTGTTTCTCACATACTTTAATAGGTAAGCCTGAACAGGTGATAAGACAGTTGTCTTCAAATATCTCAAGGGCCATCACATGGTTGATGGAGTGAGCTTGTTTTCTTCTGCTCCAGAAGGTAAGCCCTGGACCCACAGATTCAAAATACAAGGAGATTCCAGCTAAATATTATGAATACTATCTTGGCAGCAAGAGTTGTTTGACAGTGGAATGGGGCTGCCCTAGAAGCTGAGGGACTCTCCTTTGTTGGAGGTTTTTAAACAGAGCTTGAATACTCACCTCTCAGAGGTGCTTTACAAGTGGATTCCTGTCTGACAGGAGCCTGGACTAGGTGGCCTCTGGGGAATCTCTTCTCACTGTATGCTTCTATCAGCATTGTTCAGAAATATTTTGAATCCTTTGCCAAGAGAATTGGCTCTTTTTTTTTCCTAGCCAGGGCAAAGACATAGGAGGCTAGGCAGCAGAAGTTGGTATCAGTAAGGTGGCAATCTACTCTGCTTTTTAAAATACGAACCATAAAGAAGCTATCTAAAATGCAATACCTATTTTGGAAATGGAACTTGAACCCTGGACAATTCATTTAAAGTCTGGACTGCACGTTGGAGTGGATTCACCACCCAGTAACTTCAGAACTACAAGCTGCAACATACTCTTATCAAGAAATCTTGACGTGTGAGTTAGGGTTGGTGGAGGACTAATCCATGTCAGGCTTGAAATACTGATTCTCCCTCTTCATTTTTACTGGATGGATGGATGGATGGATGGATGGATGGATGGATTGATAGATACTTTTCCCTTTCTCCCAGAACTGGAACAAAAGATTTTTTTAAAAAATACTAAGAAAAACACAACGACCAAGATCCTGCATCATTGCTGCATAGCTGCAAATTGATGCCCATAAAATTATGAAGCAGCTGCTCTATGCCACTGTTGTTGAGAGTGTTGACATTGCACAACCAGTCACACATTTGCCATTGTCCTTTCTTACTGCCCATTATGACATGTGAAATGCACAGTGGAAATCAAATGGTACAAAGACAATAGTTCAGTCTGTCTCGACAATCGTGATCAATCAAGTGGTAAATTGAAGCCACTGTCAGATAGGAGAACACTGTCACACAGGGGCCAAGAAAACACAACCAGATGTGCAATGACCACACTCACCCAACTCCACTTCTACAACTGTGATCTGTATAACACCACTGCACAATGCCCAAAAAATTATAACTATGTGTACAATAATTTACATATGTGTATATGGTACCTACAGAATACTACTGTACACCTGTGTATGTCTTTTTGCGCTCACTGTGGAGGTTGGTATTCCCTTCCCCCTGCAGCAACCAAAGCCCCTCTCTCCTGTTCAAACCCTTCTATGGCCATTTCATGCCTGGTGGTGACCAGAGGGGGGAATCAGAGAAACTCTGGCTATGCCCCTTTTGTTAGATGCAAATGATTAAATCAGCCACTGAGACCTGTGGAGGGCCCTGGTAGACCTCAGTGGATGATCTATTCATTAACATCTGGCTACAAGGACATAGCCAGATGCTCAGTGATCCCCCCACCCATTTTCCACCAAGTACAAAATGGGCAGCAGAGGAGTTTCTGTGGCCCTCCATAGGTCCAGGGAATAGTAAATGGCTCAGCATAGCCACATGAAACTACTACATTATACTGAGCTATGGAGGATCACAGGGAATAAGTTCCAGATAATATTAAAACTACAATTCCAAAAGTTGCAGTGTTAAAGCACATTTGCAACATTTTCTATTTGGTTTCAGTGACTGTTCTTGCTGTAGATTGTGTTTTTACCCTACTCTTCCTGCTAAAAATAACATTCAAGGCAGCTAATAAGAAAACCATTTTAAACAGTAATATATTAAAATTATTTGAATGAATGAAATGATCTGAGACACTCAGTTGAAAAGGTGTGTCTTCACGCTTTTCCTCAAGGTGGTGAGAACAAGAAATAATTGCAACTCCCAGGAGAGTGCATTCCACAGTTTGTGAGCAAAACAATAGAAAGCTGCCCCATCTTTACCTATCAAGTGGAACTCCACAGATAATGACATCCTCAGAAAAGCCTCTCTTGAAGATCTTAGCAGCTGGGCCAGTCCATAACGAGAAAAGTGATCTCTTAGATAACTGCTTCTCACACTATTAGCTGTAAGACTGATTTTTCCCTAGTGTTCCAGGGACTGGGACCATATTTGTGTCCTTTGACTACAACTAGACTACAATTGTTTCTTTTGGTCTTAGAAACCCTCCAGGGACTGGCAGCCAATGGCTCACTGACCACAATCACTAATAGCCTTAGATGTTGTTGTTGTGTGCCTTCAAATCATTTCTAATTTATGGTGATTTATTAAGGGATTTTCTGGGACTGAGAATGTATGACACCCCCAGGGTTACCCAGAGCATTCCATGATCAAGCAGGAAATTGAACTCTGGACTTCAGGACTTCAGGTCCAATGCTCAGACCACTTTACCATGCTGGTTCTATTGTCTTAGATAACAAAGGTCTAAACTACTTTGGGCTTCAAAATTTAAAACCAATACTTCAAATTAGGCCCAGAAAAAGACTGGCAACAAACACAGATCTTTCATATCAAGTAATGTGGATCTGAATCCTATTGCTTAAGTGCAACTAGTAAAGAGCCACAGGATCAATTGTTGAATGGTGAAGTTGACACTTAAGGAAGAGCTGTTGATTCACTGGGTCTATTCTAGTTGAGCAGAAGTCAAAGTGCTGGTTTGACCTTTAAAGTCCTAAACAATTTAGGTCCAAACTATCTGAAAAACTATCTTCCTCTATAAGCCTCTCTGAATTTGAAAATCATCAGAGAAGGCTTTTACTACTTCATCATATACCCCCACTGTGCAGGATGTGCTATTTTCATAATTGGACGTATTTTATGGCTGAAACATATGTTTGAAAGTGCACTGGCTGCATGATTATGCCAGGTTAGTATGATCTCGGACATGATCAGGTCATAAATTCAGAGAGGATTAGGTGGGAAAGCCTGACATTGATGGGCTTAGGATAATCCTCTCAAAAACTGTAAATTGTGAACCCTCTCCATTCACTACCTAACCAAAACATTAAGAGATTGTCATGACTCCCACCAATGTTTTGTTATGTAAAGTTAAGGCAATCAGCCCATTCTGGACTCCTTTGTCAGTTTTGTGGGGAAGCCATTACTGTTTTGTTCACACACTCTCCATCAGGACAGAAAATAGGGTATTTAAATCCCAGCTCCAGCTTCAGTAAATTGTAGTACTTTGGATGTAGTATGTTGTGTCCAGCTCTCTGCTCCTATGTGCTACCCTCAGACTCACTGTCTGAGCCACTCCACTTCAACCTTCTTCTTCAGGATTGCTAACTATCACCCTTTCCACCCAGTTTCTCACTATCCAACCTCTCTTGCCTCATTTTCCAATAGTCTTGTATAGTTCTTGAAAGTGTCTGATTTCTTGTGTATTCAGTATTTTTTTAAAAAAAACTCTTTTAACTTTTAACTGGAGCCATCTCTAGTTAGTACTGGTATACACAGGTGATAAGATCCTGCTGTTACCCTCTTCTCACAGGCTTCCTTTGAGTTAATAATTCCACAAATTATAAGGTGATGCTGGCATTCTTGGTGGAACCCAATACCCCCACCATTTAGGGTAACAACTTTCTCTCAGACTCATTACCACCACAGGCATGTTTGATGAGGACATGGGAGAGACTCTTCTCAGTGGCTGCTCCCAGACCATGGAATTTCTTCCTATGGGAAATTCAGTTGCTCTCCTCTCTGCTCTCTTTGTGCCAGCAGATAAAGACAACTTTTTATTTGTGGTGGCCTTTGGCTTTTAATTTATGTGGCAGAAGGGGCTTTTTAACAACCTGTTCTTTTATCTTTTTATGGTGTTTTAAACATGTTTTACACTTTTTAAAAAACTTTGTATTTTTTAATAGATTTGCTTTTTAAAAAAATTTAGTACTAATAGTTGCTAGTTGTACTTTATTTTAACTAAGGCCTTTTCCGCGGGGGATGAGGGAATCGCCCTGTGCCAGTACTCATCGGACCCGTGTGCTCCTTGCGCGGGTCTAGGCTGGTCCGGAGCAGTGCATGGCTGCACTCCGCACTGCTCTGGGGATGAAACTGGTGGCTTCCAGTTGGTGGAGGCTCTCCACCAACCGGTGAAGCTCACCAGCCTAAAGCCCGCCCCTGGCAGATCTGCAGGCTTGCACTGGTGTGAGCCTGCAAATATGCACTGGAGCACAGCCATGGAGTGGCGCTCTCCGTGCTTTTGAAAGACCTGTTTTAAGCGGTCTTTCAAAAGCACGCTGAACGACCACTTTGGGTCATTCCGGAGTGGGCAGAGGTCCAGAACTACACAGAGTAGTCCGGACCCAGTCCACTCCCAGGTGTAGACATCCTCTCTGGAGGATGCTCTGCACCATTTTAAAAAACCCATGTGGAAAAGGACTGAGTATAAGCAACTTGGATCTTTTGTAAAAAAATAAATATGCAAACAATAAGCCTTGAGCTTGATATCCCTAAGCAGTCTAATTACTTCATCTTCTTATACATAAAAACCATACCAGTCAACTTTCTGGTAGACACGTTAGAGCTCAGCAAAAGCTTTCAAGTGCACTACAAGTTCACTACCACACACAACGCACTGTGGTTGTTCCAGCTGTAGTTGCCTTCTATTGGTTCTGATCACATCTGTATCTGTCACAGAGTTCAGCTTGGTGTGTAAATTGTTTTTGTTGTTTCTCCAATAAACACTTGTCTATTTCTAAACTGGGATGGATGAGATTCTCCTTTCAGTCTGTTTCTGAGAAGAATTTACCCAAATTAATAATTTCTTCATAAGCAAGCTAGAACTTGAGGTTGTTGTTTTTTTTAAAATAATCTGGGAAAAACTATAACTTGCAGATTAGTCCAGTAACTGGGACCAGGGAGGACAGAAACTGATGCATGCTTTCCAAAGTGCAGAATTGCTTTGTTTTTACCTACAGGATATTTTCTTACCTTTTCCATGTCTGAATTTGAATATTTCCACCTCATAACCACATTAATACAGAATTGGTATTGCCACTACTTTATTTTTTTTTTCCAGAGGTGCTCCCCATGTTTAACACACATAGGGCAGGCAGATACAACATGACCATACTGGAAGTGCAGTACTTGGTACTGTTAGTATAATTGAATCAATGTGCTTTATAATGCCTCAACAGCAAGGATCTAATATTTTGATTAATTCATTCTTGAAGGAAGGAACAAGTAATTTTAGAAATATGCTTCGCAGTGTGAGGAAATTTTCAAAAACTGCATATTTTTTTTTGAAGACTATTCGCACCTTGTGACTTATTCTGTGAAAAATTCGTATACAGCATTTTTTTCCCAAAGAAAAAGTAATGTAAGCAATTTGAGCAATTTTCTTCCTGATGCAAGAAAGCCTTTGAAAACTGAAGTTTTTGAAGACCATTTGCAGTTTGGGAGTGATTCTGTACAAAATTGGACATGGTATTTTTTGTGTGCAGAAATCAACATTTTTGGTGCAGGAAACAGCTTTTTCTGCATAAAATATTCAGTGTTCCGCAAAAATCCAATCCATGAATTTTGCACAGAATAAATTCAGAACTGTTACGGTCTTTGTCAGTCTAGATTACTCCTTGTCAGGATTTCCCAGCACTCAAGGAACACATTTTTTCTACCTTTATTAGAAACATATTTTTGAATATTCTGTATATCCACATTTTTTAATGAGTTTGCTTTGTTGTTGTTGTTTTTATTTGGAATTTCGTTGACTTCAATTTATGGTGACCCTATGAATAAGAGCCTTTTCAGAGTTCTGGCCATTGACTGCCCTGCTCAAGTCTTGCAAACTCAGACCATGGTTTCCTTGATTGAATCCATTCACCAGTAGTGTGGTCTCTCTCTTCTACGGCCTTCCACTTGACCAAGCATTACCCTTTTTCCATTGAGGCACATTAGCTCATGATATGTCATAAAGTACAACAGTTTAGTCATCTTGGCTTCTAGTGATAGTTCAGGACTGAAGAGCTCTATCACTCATTCATTTGACTTTTTAGTAGTCCATGGTATCTGTAGAACTATCCTCCAGTATCCCATTTAAACTGTGAAGATATTTTCTTCCTGTCAGCAATTGTCACTACCCAGCTTTCACAGACATACATAGAAACTGGAAATTCTATTTTGTGGATGTTCTGATTTTGGTATTAATCATATGAGTCTACTTTAATTGAGACTAAGCAATAGCTTCAAGATGTAGTTAGTGTATGACAACATTTTTTGCTACCTTACCAGCAGGGGAAAAAATGGCTGCAGAAAACTAGCTGTTGCAGAGAGTTCTCTTTGTGTTTTCAAACTATTCCATGACCCACTTTGATATACAGAGAGAGAGAGAGAGAGAGAGAGAGAGACGCTTTCTATCCTGCAGCTCCCTGGATTCTGACCAGTGTGTTCCCACTGGGCCAGAACAAAGAGTCTTCTCTAATCAATGGCAGGGTGGAACGCTGCCATTTTCCTTCTGTGCCACTAACTTGGCAAGGGGGTTTTATGACCCAGGTTCTTCCCTGCTATAATCCATCTATCTGTCTTTTCCCCCAAAGGGCAAGAACGCTTTTATTACAGGCCAAAAACTGATACATGCTTCTGGGATCATAGGGTTGTCTTTTGTCGAGGGCTCGACAACTCCTGCCAAGTGTTAAACTGTTTCTGAGGAAAACAGTTGTCACGGGGACTCCATGTGGAGGCTAATGCTCTTCTCGCTCCTCCGTCTTTTTCTTTTTTGCCCCTCGGAGGCCTATTACTTTGTTTCTTTCAAGTACACTTTGAATGGAAATCATCAATCATGATCAGCATAGCAACAATCATAGCAATGCAACAGATTTTGGCAATATTCAAAGTGACAATACTGACTCAAAGCCAATCAAAGACTTCTCACTTATTGGTGCTTTGTTCTTTTTGTGATTTTTTTAGAAAATGATTACTGTTAAAAATAAATGTATTTGGTTATTTTTAAAATGGATTCCCTATGCTCACACCTCCAAACACATGGCTTGATTTAGTATCCTTGATTACTGTGAGCTTGGTGGATAGAAGCCTGACTATACTGGAAAATATTGTATCTGAGATGATATGGGAAGTTCTTTGATGACCCATTCACATTGTGTATCCCTACTACATACTACTGCACGTATGGATCTGCATGTATGGGCCTGGTGTCTGTGGAACTTACTACAGGTTGAGTCTCTCTTACCTGGAAATCTGATATCCAAAGACCTCCAAACACCAAAACTTTTTGCCTCAGCTGCCTGCTTCCACCTTTGAAGCAACAGCTGCGACACTCCTACTTGTCTGTCTCTCAGATCCTCAGTCTCTCTTTCTGCTGCCAGCCACCATCACAGCCAACACCTTGAAGGCACAAGCAACAGCTGGTGGCAAAAAGAGAGAGACTGAAGAACTGGGATGCCCAAAAAGCCACCCACAGTTCACAGTCCTCCAATAGAGTCTATAAGAGCAGCCACAGACAAGATTTACAGAAGCTTGTAAAATAGTCAGTTACCATTTTTGTTCCAGCAGTCCAAGTCAGTAATAAATTCAGAGTGTCAGTTCAAGGGAGTATCCAGCAGCATAGTCTGCACACAAAGTGAGGGTCAATGTTTTCCAGAAACACGAGCCAAAGAGCAAAGGAAGAATGTGTTACTTCTACCAGAAATACCAGTCGTCTGCAACTGACTTCTTCCCCGCCCCATCCCTTGTATTTATTAGACAGCAGCTTCCTCGAGATGTTTGCCTAATTAATGTGTCTTCTCTATATAAATGCTCTGAGTTTCATGGGCTCCCCCTTTCTCATCTATGCTGGGCTGCAGTAAGCATTGTCTTGTTTATATCACTGTGTTGTGGCTGATGTGAGAGGTGGAGCCAGAGCACCACAGCCACTACCTTGAAGACAGAATTGGGCAGCTGGTGGCAAGAAGAGAGAGAGTTAGGATCTGTGAAATGGTGGAAGGCTTGGATTTGCACCAAGCACTATGCTTGTATTCCCATCATTTCACAGGTCTTCAACTTTTCTCCAGCTGCATGTCTCTTACACAACACAGGTAGTGAATAAACAAAATGCAAGGTTGTAAAAGGTACTGCATTCCAAAATCCCAGAAAATCAAAAATACAGAACACTTCTGGTCGCAAACATTTCAGATAAGGGAAGCTCAACTTGTATTAAATTCACGCAAGTGAAAAACAATAAAATATCTCTGTTTACATTGGAAATACAGCTACCAGGGGACTCTATATTGAAGTGAGGAAAGTATAATCAGTGGATTACATGTGATTCCTGAAGGCTGTTTATATGGTTCCTACACGCCCCTTTTTTGAAAAAAATGATATTTCTTTGCTCCCAGATGTATGCCAACCAGACACGTGGGAAGCACTTTTGTCCCTTTTTTCCCCTCCCAGGATGTTTTAGGTTTAGAAGTCTTTTTTAACAGAAAGTGAGCTAGCAGTCATCTTCAAGTTCACTTCCTGTTGGAAAAAAAAGGTCTTTTCTGGCCTTAAAAGGGTGGAGGAATGTCATTAAATCATTCCCATGGTCCCTTTAGTCATGAAGGGATTTGGGGACAAAAAGTTAAAAAAAAAATCAGGGGGTCAGTGGGGGTACAGTGCTCCAAGGTCTCCTACAGAGCCAGCATTGCCCCTTAGCCCTCACCAGTTGAGCACACTCACTTTAGACTTTTGCTTGAATGAGAGGACCAGCCCAAACCAGATTAGTGGGGCCTTTCATTCAACAGAGGGAGGCCAACCCAACTGCAAACTATTGTAACAGTATATTATAACAGTAGCACCTGCGGAGCATCTTTCATTCTATCAGGACGCAGTGGGCTAGTTTACCAAGTGCAGAACACACCTTTCCCATGCATCAATCTGTCCTCCAGGGTGCAACCCTTGCTTACCATACTCCTGGTGTCTGTTCACTGCCTATTCAAAGAAATGGTGCAATGCAGTGGCAGCACTCCCGGTGTGCATTTCATTAGCACAGCTATGCTAATGCTATAAACAAAAGCAATCAGTGATAGGTGGTAGATCCCATGTCAATGGGACAGTGCATCGGCTCTGCTCCAGATTTCAGTCCAAACTTAAAGCTGCTGTTCAAGGTTCTACATCTGTTTCAGGAGTGGCGTTCAGGACCTTGGACAGCAACTTTCAAGTTCACACTGAATCACCACCCTAAACACACAGAAGCGACAAGCCATCATTGCAAGTAATTCTTGTTGGGTGGCATGACTTTGGCTAGTAGTCTCCCTATCTGCATTCTCACACTGGGCCTCTCCTAATGGTGTACTTGTAACAGGGATTGAATGAATGGTCATAACTATTGAAAAATGGGTTTCCTTACACTTGAGAAAGCCTGTAGGGAAGAATAATGGTGAGAATTTTGTCCTGGTATTCAGTGTCCCAAAGTGACATTTATTCTGTGGAAAAAAACACATGGAAAGAAAAATAGTGGTTATAAAAGTGTAAGTCCAGCTGGACTCTCCTAACTTTTGAGGTTCAAGTTCAAAATTATTAACAACCAAACATATTGCCCGATACCTGTTCTTGACTCCTCTGCAACCAGGACAGGACTGAGGATGTCATTTCCCAGAGCCCAGATCTGCAGTGCCTTGTAAATCCTTCACTTGGGCTTCTGTCTGGCTGAAAAGACAGTTTTTTTCAGGAGGGGCATCATCCAATATAGCTACTACAAAGGAGCTCCATCATCATAGGACATTTCCTCACTACACCGTGATAGTGCTATTATTCCACTTTCAACATCCTGTGGAATTCTGGGCTTTGTAGTTTACTGAGACCAAAGAGCTCTCTGGGTGAGAATTCTACATAGCCCTCCTCCCTAAAAACTGAAAACCCCAGGATTCCATAGGATGTTGAAAGTGGAATAATAGCACTATAACAGTATAGTGCAGAAATGGCCATAGTTATGTCTGATGATGCATGGTCTTGACCGTGGCTTTCTTATGCACACAAAAAGGTGTTTCTCTCTACAAAATAATCCCTCCATAAAATTTCAAGACATTCAAATTCTGGAAGAACACTGTGAAGGATATTAATTTTATCCTACAGAGGGGAGAAGTACCATAATTATTTGTCTTCTCGTAAGAAGATGAAATAGTGAAGATTTGCATTCTTAGTATATAAGGCTAGGCAAATTGGCCATCTCAGTTTTGCTTAATGATAGGGGTGGCCTTGTATGACTCACACCATGTCACAATTGCAGCTGATGGCTTCCATGTCAATGTGGCAGTGAATCATCTCTGAATTTTAGTCTGACTTTGAAAGGACATATACTGTGTGCTCGACCCATTTTGGAAACAGCTTGTTTTTTGTTTCCCTGGGTGACTGGTCAGTTTTGTTTGCAAACAGTTTTTCTTAGAAGGATATTAATTTGTGTTTTCCCTCTCATCCACCACTAATATATACATTTTGTATAGTGGGTCCCATTCAGGAGAAGGGCTGGACCGAAATTAAATAAATAAACGCTCCCCACCACACATCATCATTATATATTTGAAAATGAACATTCTTCAGTTCATATGGGTGATAATATAATACAAGATGTAGGTCCTTTTGCAGAGGACAGCAGAACAAAATGACCCTGGCCAATTCCTTGTAGCCTAAACAGAGTGTCTTCCTCACATCACTAAATTTTTGGGGAGGGAGAATATGGGACCTGAAGCATGCAAAGAAGGTGCAGGAATTCTAGTAGTTCCTTGCTTCCTACTTGTTTTCTCTGTCTCCTTTCAGGCTGTTAAAATCAGGGCAAGATACTGGGATCTGATAAAGCTAAGATGGGGGATGAATTATTATTATTATTATTATTATTATTATTATTATTATTATTATGCCACCTTTCTCCCAGAATGGGATCCAAGGCAGCTTCCAGAACAGTCAGTTAAAAACACCTACAATAAAATTTAAAAACAATTAAAAAAACCACCACGTTAAAAACAGTATTACCTCATTATGAAAACATAAAAATGTTTAGAACAATCAATAAAACATCCCAATAAAAATAAAAAGTTCTCCTGGTCACACATTAAGAGCCTGCGTGAAGGGAAACATTTTGGTCTGCCCCCAGAAAGCAGGGAGGGGGCCAGCCTGGCTTCCTGGGGAAGGGAGTTCCTGAGGATGGGAGCAGCTTTCGTATGCCTGCAGCCAGACAGGGTTCCCAGCTCTTCCAATAGAGTCTGAATCAGCAGCCATGGGCAAAGTTCAGTACAGTTTGTCAGTCAGTAACTGTTTGTTGTTTCTGCACTCTGAGCAATCAGATCTGAGTGACAGCAGCAAATCCAGCAGCAAAGTCAGCACACAAGGTGAGGGCCAAAATTTCAAGGAACACGAGTCAGAAAGCTGAGCATCGGAGGGGTTGTTTTTACCAGCAAAAGTAGCTGTCTCCAGCAGATTTCTCCCCATGCTATACCTTGTATTTATCAGCCAGCAGCCTCCGCATGCTGTTTGCCTATTTAATATGTCTGTTCTATATAAATGCTCTGAGTTTCATGGGCTCTCCTTTTTCTGTCTGTGGTGGCGGCTGTAAGTATCGTCCTGTTCATGTCCTTGTGCTGTGGCTGTAAAAGAGGATCTTGTCTGTGTTTGCACCCGAGTCCTGGGACTGTGGCATGACAGCAACCACCGCCTTCACCACATGAGCCTGGGGTGGTAGCAGGATTGAGAGAAAACATTTCTCTGTTGATCTTTAAATTCTGGCAGGTTTTTATAAGAAGATATAGTCTCTCAAATAGTCTGGACCTAAGCCGTATAGAACTCATTTTAACCCGGGTAAAGCTAGGATCTCTTCCTGCTTCTTTTCTTCTAGATTTAAGATTGCTTAAAAGAAATCTGTTAAAATGAATACGTTTCCTAGTTCTCAGCACCTGATCCTGAGTTTCTGGTTTTCATGGAAAGGGGAGGAGATGTCAGGGTAAGAGAACTACTTTGAGAAGTAAAGTCGAAGGCTTTCACGACCAGAATCCATAGGCTGTTGTGAGTTTTCTGGGCTTTGAGGCCGTGTTCTATTAGTATTTTCTCCTGACATTTCACCTGCATCTGTGGCTGGCATCTTCAGAGGATCTGGTGGCATGCAAGTGAAACAGTCTCGCTTCCATGCCACCAGATCCTCTGAAGATGCCAGCCACAGATGCAGGTGAAACATCAGGAGAAAATACTAATGGAACATGGCCTCAAAGCCTGGGAAAACCACAACAATGTATACTTTGAAAATTGACTGCATAGGTGTATTCTCCTTGATTAGGCTTTTTTTTTTTTAATGACAGGCCATTTCCGCCACATACTGTTATAGTGCTATCATTCCACTTTGGAATCCTGGGGTTTGCAGTTTAGGGAAAGGCCTTTAGAATTCTCAGCCACAGAGGTCTTTGGCCTCAGTAAACTGCAAACCTCAGAATTCCACAGGATGTTGAAAGTGGAATAATAGTGCTATGAGAGTGTAGGGCGGAAATGGCCATACTCTGACCTATGGTGGTTGATGCTTAATGTATCATGCTTAATGTCATCACCAGGGGCCATCCAAGAGTTTCAAGTTTAGGCCTTAAGATCTCAGGTCCTGGAATGGTGCTCAAATAGCAACCTTAATGTAAAGAAACAACAGATAAATTCAGTAACACGATACAGTGCTAAAGCTCTTGCAATTAGCTCCCCAAAACCTGTCAGGATAAGGTGAAAAATCACTTGCTGAAAGAAGGACAACTAGAAGCAAGCCATCCTAGAAGTTCCAAAGCCTGAGAGCAGCCCCCAAGAAGGCCCGTGAGAAGGTCAGTCCTAAGTAAATGTGCATTGATCATAAAGTTAGTGTACACACATAATCTAAAGCTACTTCCTATTACAGTGAGGATGGCCATGAGGAAATGATGCCTCTGTGTCCCATATTGTTGCTTTTGAAAGAGAAAGATTGGGATATGGCAATCTCTTATTTGAGGAATAAATGGGGTGAATTGGTGACAGCAAATTTAAAGAAATGAAGATAAATGTGAGATAAAAATATTAAGGAAGAAAAAGGATTATGATGCTATAAAACTAGACTATCCATAAATATGAAATAAATATAAGTAATATCGCAATGAAATTTTTATATAAGATAAGAAATGCTTCGGTATATATTGGATAAAGTCAGCGTTTCAAATGTTGAAGAACAGATATGAAATTAATGGACAGTTTCTATACCAAAACCAGTTAGGAGGAAGTCAATGTATGTGGAATGTAATGAAGTGTGAAGAATGTTATGTATCAACTTTTTGCGTTTTTAACAATACAAAAAGAAAAAGGAAAAGAAAGAAAGCAGGGCTTGAGACCATTATTTTAAACACCCAGAATGCCAAGCCAGAAAAGCCAGTTGTAGTCCCCAAAATAGTTTTTATAAACTCTAAAATTTATCTGTGTGAATGGATTAGGCAGACACTGCAAAACATCCATCTGCTACAAGGCAGGGAAAGAAAATGATCTTATGGAAGCAGTCTGGAAATGTCCCCAAGTTAAGACACAAATCCACAGCTGAGATGTGGTGCTCTGACAATTTATTTTTAAAACTAGAGAAATTGTCTGTTTCACTTTCTATAACTGTCATATTTTTCCCAGTACAAGTTTGTTCCATCACAATTCCACATCAGTTTGCAGATTTAAAAAAAGAAAGGAAAAATTCAGCACAAAGATTTCTGTATCTTCTTTGTATGAATTTTGCCATGGAGTACACATTTTCTCTTTCATATGCAATGTATGCATTTTGGACTATTTATTTATTTATTCCATTTAAATTTCTATCCTAGCCTATATCAAAAGGTCTTAGGGTAGAATTCAAGTCAAATCAATTCAAAGGTACATCAGATAAGAGTTCTGACAGTTTTAAATTTAACAATTTTTAAATCAAGTGGATTAGATTTTGAGATAAATCTCTGAGGCTCAAAGACCTAAATAAACAGCCATGTCTTCACTTGGTATATAAATGGAACCAGTGTTGCCTCCAGTCAGCCCTGCAAGAGAAGGACATTTCACAATTAGTGTGCCATGTCTGAGAAAGCCATCTCCCACATCTCCACAAAGGCTTTTGACCTCACTGGTGGACCCAAGTAGCAGCTGCATCAAGAAATGGAAGTCTGTTCTCTTGATAATTGGGGTACAGGGAGAATGGCACTTCCACTCCCTCCAGCCAATGAGTGAGGCTGCAACAATCAGAATCAGGACCCCATCACAATTCCTTATTGCAGCTTTCCTTGAGAGAAAGGAGATGGAGACATCATGCTCCTGCACTCTGAACAGAAACTGAAAAGACCACCTATTCCAGCTGCTGGCTCTTAAGGTGGGCTGGCAGGGGGCAGACCAGGACATGTTACTGAGTTATGTATTAACTAATTAGCTGGTGTTTGAGATGGGCCAAAGACAAAAAAAGAGAGAGAGAGAGAGAGAGCTTATAAATGTGGACGTACTGAGGGACAGCAGAATCAAAGACAAAGATATGGGGAAGATGGTGAACAATTGAGACCCCACCACTTGAGATCCAGCACTTATGGATAAAGAAAACGGCTGTGGTTGTAGCAGTGGCAGCTGCTGTGGGAGCAATTCCAAGTGAACTGATGAAATCACCACAAATAAAATCACAACATCACAATTCCCCTTGCCCCAAAAGAGACACTGCTTGGAACAGGCCAAAGCATCTGATGACAACTCACTGATTTGTAGATTGTTGGATAGAATCAAAATCATTGATGGTCCCAACTCTGGACAGTAGCACTCCACAGACTGAAATCAGGAGGAGGCGGCGGAGGTAGAGGAGGAGGCATGTTTTCTTAATAAAAACATTTTTGTATGGAAGTTTTTTAAAAATCATCACCTCTCACCTTTATGGTGAGTGGAACATCACACCCACTCTATTCATCTGTTCAAGAATGGGGACACCCAAGCATTTTCCGTCTCATAAGCATTCCTTTCCTTTTTGCAATAGTATTAATTTTATAGTAAAATTATTTTTAAGGATTCTTCTCTCACCAGCTCTGCTATTTAAATGAATAACTCAGACGACAGCTTCTTGTATTCTTCTGCCCTTGAAATGCAATGTTTTGCTATGGAGGGAGAGTAACAAAAAGGAATGTAATTTGGGGCAATTTAAAAAAGACAGACAGAGGGAGGGAGGGAGAGATCAATTGTGATCACATTTTCAGGGACAGCATGAACAACTGGATGCAGTCTCCCCAGACCAAAAGAGATATAGTTGGCTTCCTTGATTCCAATTCTGTTCTTTTCTTTTTCTTTAGAACAAAAGTAGATTCGAATTATCCATTTCTGTGTGTTCTATTTATCATTTGAGCAGGAATGCATTGGTAGCTTCATTCACAGCTAATGTGCAACAGGTATGGTAGAGAGAGGAGAAGAATAAAGTGATATTGAAGACAAGTACACCTAATTTCAGGTGCACAGGTAGAGTCCTGTGCTACCAACAGCAACAGCAATTCTTGGTTGTTGTTTCCAACATGAAATAGAAAGTAACATCCAATTCTATCTGATTTCAGTAGGCAAGCAGGGTTGGGGCTACTTACTATTTAAATGAGAGACTGCTAGGGAATACAAGGAATGTGCAGATAGGGCTAGGAGTGAACCATATTTGAAATTCTGGAGAGCCACTGCTTTTACTCAGAGTTGACAGTCCAGGACTCATTTGAAGGACAAGTTATTAAAAAAATACTGGGGGAGAATGGCATTTTTCCTGAAATGTTATAAAGCCTGTTTCTCGGAAAAATTGGGGAAATGGATTGTGGAGAACTTTTTTTAGAATGATGAATAAAATATCTAAGACAGAAGTTGGAATCCTTCTGATGAATTATAATGGTATAAATTGGACTTAGAAAACCAGTGTTGGGTAATGGTTTGAGCACTGAACTAGGATTCTGGAAAACAGGGCTGGAATCCCTGCTTGACCATGGAAGCACACTGGGTGACCTTGCTGACATCACACCCTCTCAGCCTCAGAAGGTAACAGAAGGTAACAGCAAACCTCCTGTGAATAAATCTTGGCAAGAAAACCCTGTGCTAGGTTTATTTTAGGGTTACCAAAAGCTTGAAACAACTTGAAGACACAACAGCAACAACAACAACAACAAAATTGGACTTAGCCCATTGCAGGTCCCATTTTTGGACTCAGCAGTGTAACTTTACTAGCAGCACAATGACTAAATTTCTATCTCCAGGAAGAACTTTTCAAGTGGTGCAATCTCTACAACACAGACATTTCCACATCATTGGAGAATGAGGGTATCAGCAGCGATCTGCCCAGCTATTGTCCTGTAGTTGGATATACTGGAAGGATTTCATCTGCAGGGACCTTCCAAGGACATGTGGAGATCCTTGGAGATGCCTATTACAGCATTGTCTATCTACCAGAAAATAGTTGGACAGATCTCTGGTGATGTCTCCAATGACATAGAAATGGCTGTGTTATGGGAGCTGCATCACATGAAAGATGGATTCAGGGGTAGCATCAGGAGATGTAGCTACAGAGATGTACCTTTGGGCCACAGGTATGTCTTCTAATGCAGGATTCCAGCCTACATGCTGATACATTTCATACCCTTCAGTGTTTCACAGATGAAAAGTGGGATACATGTGGATCAACAACATGAGTGTGTGTTCAAGATGGGAACAGTTATTAATGAGGCAGAATACATAAGCCAGGATATGCTGTGGGCAATTTGGTTTGGCCTGAGTTTAACGGGAAAAAATGGCTTTGCCCCTCCTCTCACTTCCGCCTGCAAAGTTAACTGAGTACAAAATACTTTTGCACCTTGAGCTCAGTTTGCAGGAACCAAACTAAGCTGAGGACAGAGGAGAAGAATACAAGGAGGAGAAAGAAACTGAGACATTTCAAAAGAAGCTGAAAAAGTGGGGTGACAGGATTAATTAGGACTATCCCTGCCAAATTGGTATAGTATGTTATTTACTTCCCCTCCCCCTTTATTTCTGTAAACTAAATAGACATTTATTTAAGGCTATGTACAGTATCTCACCTCATTATAATTCCTGGTCTTGATTTTCTTTTCTCATGTTTTTAAATGGGAATGAATGTCTTGTGTCTATTTGGCACTATGGAGGATTAAAGGATACAAAATGTCTTTCTTTCTTTGACTGGATTCTTCTACTTCTGTTGGAGGGTGATTTTTTGCCTTCCAAAGAAAAGGGAGATTCCTTATGGTTCAAGTGTTCCTGAGAGTTTAGAATATTGTAGCTCAATTGTAACAAAAGATAAATTGTAACAAGTAAATGTTGGAATATAGACAAGACCTACAACTTCAATCATTATAGGTTTAATACTGTATTAGTATGAGAGAGAGGATCTTCAGCTGTGAATGTTATTCGATGCAGCTGTGAAGCCTCTATAACACTAGCATTTTCCTTAGCGAGCTTACGTGCTGCTGCTGTTGGTCACTGTATCCTGTTTGATCTTGCTTTGTTTCAAAATTTTATTACGGTAAACAGCCAGCAAATTTGAACAAAATTTAAAACAATATAAATGGAACAATAATTAATTTTGTTAAAATCTCCTGCAGACATCAAACATAAAATCTTGCTTTGTTGTGGTACTTTGTTATTTGATATATTTTGTATTTTTACTTGCCTATATTGCTCATGTTCATTTTATTCTTTTTTTGTAACTATGTTTCCCTTTTGTATGTTTTTATATAAATATTTTTGCTTGTTATTTTTCTCTTTAAATAGAATATATAAAATAATATTTTTATTTTCTATTTTGTCTTCTGAATTTCTATTTTACAACAGTAAATTCAATTGTGATTATTTTCTCAAAACGTGTGGTGTTCATATATCAAATATGATGCCTTTATGCCAAGCCAAGGTATGCATTATGGTTTTTATTATCCTAAATTGACAAGGTTACTTTTAATTTGCAAAGGATGCTATTTTTTTAAAACAAAAATGATTTCATTTTTTATCAAAAAAAAAAAATTGAAGAATTTTTTTCCCTGTGGTTTCCAAATTTCCAAAAACTTCACATCTCTGTCCAGGGCCAGAGGAATCAATGTTCTCATTCAGTATAAGACAGCATTCTGACTAGTATCATTTTTTCTATTACCACTAAGGGTCTTGTTCATCACTAAGATTCTTTTCAAAAGGAGCAATGAGTAATCTTTGCAATTCCCACTGAAGAAAGTCTTCAGAAACCACAAACTTTTCAAATCTGATTCTGTTAACTCCTAAACATAGGTGACTCTGAGGCCCATTCATGAAGCCAGTGCCTCTGTGAAATAGGTGGGAATATTAGATTAAAGGGGAGGCTTGTGAGAAGTAGGTAACCTAACTGGATCTTTTACACCTGTGTATACCGGTACTAATTCAGGGACACCAGTAGGAGATTCAAGGAATATTTGTGTTATTGGGGGAATTAACAATCACATGCATACGATATCCAAGCAGTCTTGCAATCACACAAGGCTACCTGAAGGAAAGGGAGGAAAAAATGGATAGCAAGGAGTTAGGGCACAGTAGGTGATATTTACCTATCCAGAGAGAAAAGACAAAATGATGTGTTCGAGAGTAAGAGTCCAAGTCTAGTACAAGAATGGGAAACAGAGCAGCAGAGTGATGGCCTATGTCCAGAGTGCTACTGTACCACTAGTTGTCTGGCTTAGAGCCAGGGCTTAAATAATTTATTTCTGCCTTGAGGGGGAAGGTGTTAATGGCTCTCCAGCAGAGTAGACAATGGGGTCCTGAATAAGCTAGTGGCCTTAGCATTTTAGGTGACAAAGGACTGGTTGGAATTAATGGTGGGGCAGGTGAGAGGACAAAAGTAGAATTTTGGTGAATAAAGGAAGAGAGTTGAAGACAGTCATTCTATGGAGGCAGCTTCAGGTATTATTGTTTCTAAAGGTTGAGTTGTTGGGGGATGTTTGTAAGTCCATTGTCACCAGAGCTCCCCTGACTATGACCTAGCCATGACCTGAGGTCCCACTCTGACTTAGTTTCACAACACCTGTGTGCAGCCCATTCCTCTTTGCCAGTAGATTTCTAAACCATAATAGGATAGAATTTATATTTCATACCAGGTAATATTTGGCAATTAAGCCATTTCATGAAGTGCAGATATATGGTCTGGTAGCATTCACAATTTTGGACTTCTTCTGAAAAAAAAAAACATGCATAGAGGTTTTTTTCTGCAGAAAACAATCTTTTTGTGCATGAAACAGCATTTTCTGTGCAGAAGTATTATTTATTGTGTCAAAAAAAAACCAATGCTTTTTACTGTTCAGAAAACATTGTTTGCTGTGCAAATTAATTACAACATTTTCTCTGCAGGAAACATCTTCTGTCTAGTAAGAATTATTTCTGCATAGCAATATTATTTTCTGTTCAGAAGAAGCTGTTTTCTACATAAAACCACAATGTGTGAATTTTGTGCTAAATAAGCCTTGAGCAGCAGATTCTTGTTAGCCCAGGATTTTTCTTGTCAGGGTTTCTCAAAGTGAGAAACACATGTGTTTTGATCATTTTTCAAATATTTTCAAATATTCTGTCAATCTCTAAAACAATATTCAGAAGTGAGTAACCTCTGTAGCCAATGTAATACCATTCGTCCACAAGATGGACTTTTCAGCAAACCAGAACATAGACAAAGGGGTTGTTTTTACTCCAACTCCTAGCCCTGGAAGTTGCAGTATGCAATCTCCACCCCCCCCCAAAAAAAAACCTTTTCCAGCACTTCTATAGACACAGGGCATTTGTCATGACTAGTACATACTGATCCTCCTAAAATCAGGGTAATACACTTATAAAGTCATATGTTGGTGTCCATAAACACATCTTTTAATAATTCTCTATGCACAGTATCTCTTCCGACATTGTGTATATGAAAAGAGAATGTGGTATCTCCAGGTTGTAGCCTGATAACTTCTCTTTTTCTTCTTCAGAGACTTTCCTAATGGGCAAGTTGCAAAGGCATCATCTGGAAATGGCTCCAGGGGCATGGTGCCCATACCCATCTGTACAAACCTGATGTTCAGAATGTTAACAAAGTTGAGTAAAAATATAGTTACCTTGCTGGCAACAAATCCTTTAAGAAAAACATTGCTTCTTCTACACAGAGGGAGCACAGAGATGAATTTAGATGCTTTGAAACAAGCTCAGAACTCGAGCCAAGCTGTTATCCAAGGGTACATATTTGTACGCCGCGCTTTCACAATTCCCATTAAAAGAAGCAGTGAGAACTAACAAACTTGGCATCCCTCGATCTCTTCTTCTCCTCTTTGGAGATTGCCACGTTCTGGTTGGAAGCAGAAATTTCATTTATTCGGTTTCCTTTGAATAAATTCCTTTGAAGTATTGCACGCACGTATTAGTCACTGATTTCACAAAGTGGTTCTGTTAAATGAGAAGAATATTCCATTTCCTTTAACTGGAGCATCTTTAATAGACACAGTTGAGTCCCCTTCATACATACTCACCCAGGAGTGTATAAACCACTGACCCATGATGCAGTCTTAAGGACTACTGTTTCATTTTTGATAAAAACATTCCCAGATTTGCAAACTTTCTCATTAACAAGACAGAAAAGAAAAAATCTTGTATGCCTCAAAAGCTCCCTCTGTAGATCTGTGACTGCAGAAAATCACATTCTGCATTCACTGGACACTGGATGGATTTTATTTCAAGAAAGTACTAGAGCATGACAAATGCTGGAGAAATGAAGGGACTCTAATCCTCATATTATAGACCTGCCCAATTATCACTCCATACTGGCAGAAGATAATGAGACTTATCAACTGTATAAGAGACTCACCACTGGATTTCTCTGCATATAAATTTCCTGTTGGACTATTTACCGGTGCAATGGGATATAAGAAAAATGATCTGGATTCAGGATTCTATGGGCAATTCAGAACACCATGGTGGCCAAGTGTCTTATCTCGAAGACTTGGAAATCCTGTACAACCGGTTGCATAGCAGAACTAATCCTGATAGGGCTGGTGACTGTAGACTTCTTGGTTAGCCAGGACTAGAATATCATCTACCACCAACTTGGACTTCCCTGTTTCCTCTGATTTAGCCAAAATTCCCACTGTATCTGGAAGGGAGTGGATTTTCCAAACCACAATGTTTGGTATCCCCTTTGTAAGCTAAAGTCTTTTGGTGTGGCTTTACCTTGACTAGCAAGAATAATTAACTTTTTAAAAATACTTTTTAAATTCATTTAACTTTAAAAAATGCAAGGAATGGCTTTTATATATGTACCAACACAGTTGCCTGCATTTTTTTTTCATTTATCTTTACTCTTGTTTAGTTTGTGGTCTACTAAGACCCCTCCCCAGATCCTGTTCATATGCACTGCCATCAAGCCATGCATCACCCATCCTATATTTGTGCATCTGATCTTTCCTATTGAGAGGTATGTTTATCTGGGCTGAGATTAATTTTGTTATGGTTCCAATTCTTTAGTCCAAGTCATCTTGAATTCCAATTCTTTAACATGTTATGGTCTTCCTGGTTCCTGAATTTGTCTTCTGAGGTATTAGTTCCACCTTCCAGTTTGGTGTCATCCAAAGATCTGATAGCCATGCCCTTTCTTCCTTCATCCAAATTATAATATAGACGTTGCATGAAAAATGTGCCCAGCACAGAACTGTGGAGCACATCACTGGACATTGCCAGATGCAGAAGAACCACAGGGGACAGCTCCTTGCATTCTGTCCAACAGCCAGCTACAAATTCACCTAATAGTGTCATTTACCAACCTGCATTTTTACCAGCTTGACTGCAAGAATATCTTGGGAGATTTTGTGAAATACCTTAGCAAAGTCTAAATATATATCTATCTAAATATACTACATTCACATGCTGGTGTCTAGAGGGCTGTATTAAAATGACCTCGTTACACTGCACTTTGCCCAAACCTGATTTAAAAAGCAAGTTGCATTTCTTCCCAAGCAACTCTATCCTTGACTCTTTTGCTGCCCTAAGCACCCTCACTCTTAATATTACACAGCAACTAGCAATCTGTGTGACATGCAGCATATGCAGATGGAAAGCACACAAGACACACACATCCTTTCCCTGTTTGTTTCTAGCTTTCTTGATAAGGAAAATTCCATTTCCAGAAGCCATTATTTATGCTTCCTAAAAGCAGGTAAGGAGAGATGGGCTTGGATACTGTAAGACAAGTATTCTAATCCCATCAACAACTTCTTCCTTTGATTTAATTTACCAAATGAATGTTTACAGCAGTAACTTAACAAGGGATACCGCCTTCCTGAGCTGTGTGCTAACTGAGCATTACTTTTTAATCGATCGAACTATAAATTACTTAAGAGCCCATTTCATCCTCTGAAGTGCCCATCTGGAGTTCCCTTATTCCTTAATAGAAGCTGTGTGCAAGTTCATTCCACTGCAGAATTGGACCTTAATATTCTGCTGGGTCCCTTCCCAGTCATTTGCCTGCAAAGCAGATGGCTTAGTAACTCGTGAAGTTCCACATCAGTCAATGTGAGCTTTCTCATGAAGAAGGGGTTAACATGAGCAAACATTAGGCAGTATATGCTATGATAAGGCAGCTAGATTCATTGGGCAGCCTGGTCTGTTGAAAGCCTGCTGTTCTTTCTTTTTACTTGGAACTGCACCTGAACTTCTTGGAGAAAAAATATTCAGTTCAGATTAATATCAGATTGGACAATCTAGACAAATTATTTGCTAAAGCCAGAGCTTGGAACAACTAGATTAATATAACTCCTTACGTGCCTATAGGTTTCTCCCTTTACTTAGTGAGGCTTAACTAATAGAACTTGTGGTTCATATAACATGCAAAAAGTAAGAAATTTTGCCTCATTATTTGTTGCAAGCAGTGACTGTCAAAAGCAAATTCACTTGAACAAAAATCCCCGTGAGTGATCAAACTGGACCAATAGAGAGCATTTAGCTAAAAATAAATGGAGAAAGAAATAAAAACAATGCTGTGGTAGAACACCAAACCAAGATGAGGTAGTAGATGGTGCTTTTCTGAAATAAATCTCAGAAATCTCCAGGAAGCAAGTTATGGGGGAATTCAGTGATCTTGATATCTGCTGGGAGACTAGCTCTGCTAACCATAGGTTCTTGAGTAAATTCCTGATGTGCCTCACAGATAAATTCTTCTTTCAAAAGGTAGATGAAGGAGCAAGGGGATTAGCAACCTGGGATTTGATTCTAGCCAGTACGGAGGAGTTGGTCACTGAAATCAAAGCAGTTACTACTTGAGTGGGGAGTGACCATGTAATGCTAGAGTTTGTTACCAGGTTGCACATCCCCACACTTTGACATGGTTTAACTGGCAAAATATATCAATTGATATAAATATAAAACATGTCCTGCTATGGCTGTATGGCCAGGCCGGATAAGAGGAAAAGGCTATCTGAATACATGCTTTGCAAATTAGGTCAGAAGAAACCTCCAGGTGTAACCAGGACATAGTTAGGAAATCACCAAGAAACTCCGGAGATAATAGGCTTGCAGTTAGCCTTAATGACTCAACATTTTAGGCAATAGCATGTGAAAGATTCCCGCAAGAGTGCTGATTGTCTTAACTCCTTTTCCTCTAACCAAGCAAACCTCTCCTTTGTCCTCAAACCTGTCCAATAAGTACCAAGCTATCAGAATGGCCATTAGCCCTTTGTCACCTAACACTA
The DNA here is from genome assembly GCA_948472985.1 of Iguana delicatissima. Lineage (NCBI taxonomy): Eukaryota > Metazoa > Chordata > Lepidosauria > Squamata > Iguanidae > Iguana > Iguana delicatissima. Next base: position 176,163 of record CAOKZL010000983.1, on the reverse strand, counting down.
AGACCATTAACTCATTCCAGACCTCATTGTTCACTCCACAAACTCCATTGTTTACTGGGCCAGAAAGCCAGTAACACCCTCCTCCAGGTAGAAATTGGGTATTTAAACCCCAGTTTTTGGCCAGTCACTTGCAGTACACCAATTGCTGGTCATCACTCTGCCACTCCAATTTCCGACTGTGTACTGTCCTTAAACTTGCATCTAAGCCACATTGCTTCTTCGCTGCTCTTCTGGATTGGTAAATGTCACCCACTTCACCTTGAAATCTTACTGTTCAAAATTTTCCTCCCTTTTTCTTCAGTTAGCTGCGTGTTATTACGTGGTTGCTTGGATTTTGTGTGTGCGATTATTAATTCCCTCAATAAAACACAATTAAGCTTACTTTTGAATCTCTGCCTGGTTCTTCCCTGCAGAAGTGCTGGTAAACGTAGACATAAAAGATCTCAGTAGATTATCCTCTTTCTCAGGCCTTCTCTTGAGCTAATAATTCCCCACTGATTCACAGAGGTACTGGCATGGTGGGTGGACCCCCGAGTCACCTTCATTTGGGGGTATCAAATTCATGACTTTGAGATAGGCCAGAGTTTAGTAGGGTGAAACATGAAAGTTGGATTCCATGAATGCTGATTTTATCAAGGTAGGGAAATAGTGGACAGAATCCTATGGGTAGAGATGCCAAAGGAAAATGACACCCAGCATGGGTGGGACTTTAGAACTGCTAAAAGCAGAATCATGAACAATTCTATGGAAGAATCAAAATGTGAAGCATCTGAAAAAGCTAATGTAATTGCACAGTAATCTCAAGGAGGAAGTGAAAAGAAAAAAGAACATGTATAAAGAACAGAAGGAAGGACAAATCATCAAGGAAGAATACAGATGTGTAGCCCAAGCTTGCAGGAACTGTGTAAGGGAAGCTAAAGCTCGAACTGAGCTAAGAACTTCTAAGCAAGCAAGAAGCAACACAAAGAGGTCACCCAAATATGCTCAAAGAAAAAGAATAACAAAAATAATGGTGGGACTGCTGCTCAACAAAGATGGGAAATGGTAACAGATCACACTAAAAAGGCAGAACTACTCAATACATATTTGCTTTCATTTTTCCCCCAGAAAGAGGACTGTGTGCTTCCATGCATCAGCAAGGAATCCAGGGTTGCACAGCTATTGTGTGAGTCATCTCCTGTTCTGAAAGGCTGTAATGACTCTTGTAGTATCTAGTTGCTAGAATCAAGGGATGTGAATCTTCAAAAACTCCATTCTAATAATCAAGGATAAATATTTTTTTCCACATTCCTCCCTAATGTGAGAAAATCCTCAAAAACTGGACAGTCGTACATTAGACCGAGTATGCTAAAACAGTAAAAAATTTCCTTTTCTTCAGTAAGGTATGCTGGAATTGCTAATAACTATTTACTTAACTGTATCAGTGGCATATAAGACATTATTTGAAATATAAATTAATTATTATTTGCTATTATAATATAAAATAGGGTAGTGGAATTAGGAGGAAGTATAACAAAGGCTATATACTTTGTGGAATGGGAAGTGAATGACTTATTAGTAGCATTTGTTTTGTATTTTTTGTTTGTGGTCCTCTTTATTGCTTGTTGTCTGGTTTACTATGTTGTAGTTTTTAAGGCTTTTTTGTATTTTATTCTATATGTACTTTATGGTAGTTGGTGGTAGGGAGTAGGTAGATTTTATATCTTTTTTTTTTAAAGTCAGTTTATATATGTAAACCTGGGCAATCTTCAAGTTCTATTCACAGTTTGGGATTTATTCTGCAAAAACAAAAAATGCTGAGCCCCTTCCAACTTTATTATTCTGTTATTACATGATTCTATTACTCTATCTCAGGAGGAGGAAGATCACACGGTTTAGTACAGGCTTGCTGTATCCAAAAGAGGGAAGGAAAAAAACACTCTGTTACAGCCTTCTAGGAGAAAGGGTGTGTTTTGATGGAGACTTCAGATGACTGGACTGGTATGTAGTAGAGAAAGACAAAGAGAATCAAACAGACCACCAGAAAATCTCTCTGATTTTCATACCTGCCCTGAACTGGATGGTATCATCTTTAAGTCTCTTTCAATACAAAAAGAAAGGAAGCGGTGGCAGTGGATTTTTATGGCCGTTTCCACACTTACACTGTTATAGTGCTATTATTCCATTTTTGACATCCTGTGGAATTCTGGGGTTTGTAGTTTACTGAGGCCAAAGAGCTCTCTGGCTGAGAACTTTAAATATCCCTCCCTAAACAGCAAACCTCAGGATTCTATAGATGTTGAAAGTGGAATAATAGCACTATAACAGTGTAGTGTGGAAATGACCTATGACGTCCTTTGCAATATACTGATTTATTTTCTCATGAGCTTTTGTGGATCTCATAGATACTGACTGAGTATAACACACAAACCTCTGGGATACATGTCCAACTTGTGTGTGTGTGTATGTGTGTGTGTTCATTGTTTCAAATAAGGAACAAACCCCTTTCCTATCTCCAGATGGTTGGTTTTCATTAATCCATTAACACAATTATTACAGCAGATATCAAGGTGATGATTAAAAAAAAAACCTATGAAGGGGAGAGAAAACACCCACAAGTTTTTGTTTTATTTTTTTTTTAAGGGAAAATGCCATTCCAGTCTTCATAGTTTCAAATAATTTATTGTTTTCCTTTCTGAATCAAATACGCATAAGTATTTTTAGGCTTAAAAAAATTTCTCTGTCATCCTTTCAAAATCTGTAGGTCAGCTTTTGGGGAAATACGTCTGGTAAGCTCTCTGGGGTTTTGCCTTCATCATACTCTGATTCATTCATACTTGGGGTTTTCCTTCATGACCATCGTATTTTCCCCCTTCATTCTAATATATGAAGGCTTCATTCATCATCATGTCCAATGGCCTTCATCTGGCTAGAGGGGAAATGTGTGTTGTGTTGTTAATAAGATGTATTTATGAGCCTGAATTTCCATGAGGCAGGGATTTTCAGAGACTTTGGTACACTCAGGCCATTTCTGCACAGGGCGAGGGAATCGCCCCGTGCAGCTACCTACCGGACTTCTTGGCTCCCTGGTCCGGTCCGCGCTGCTCCGGAGCAGCGTGTGCTCGTCGCTCTGCACTGCTCCGGGGACGAAAATGGCAGCTTCTGGTTGGTCAAGGGTCTCGACCAACCGCTGAAGCTCGCAAGCCTAAAGCCCGCCCCCGACAGATCACAGGCTTGCACTGGTGCGAGCCTGCAAATCTGCATCAGAGAGCAGGCACAGAATGGTATGCTCCGTGCTTTTGAAAGACCTGTTTTAAGCGGTCTTTCAAAAGCACGCTTGACGACCACTTGAGGTCATTCCGGAGCGGGCTGAGGTAGGGATCTACATTAAGTAGGTCTGACCCAGTCCGCTCCCAGGTGCAGACGTCCTCCCTGGAGGACGCTCTGCACTGTTTCTATTAGCCCATGCAGAAATGGCCTCAGACTAACTTTGCCAAGTTCTGCAAGTGCACTGTTTGACTTAGGTTTCCTTTGAAGAAGCAGTTCTGAGATGCAAATGACTGCCATTACAGGCTTCCCTAAGACTTCATTTAGTACCCAAAACTGACACACATCCAGATTGCCTATGGAACCCCCTTCTCCTGTATAATTCACCCTGTGTACTCAAAGCCAGCATTGTGTAGTGATCTGAATTTTGGACTACAACCCTGTAGACCAAGGTTCAGTTCCTCACTCAGCCACGGAAACCCACTGAGTGACCTTGGGTTCATCACGAACTCTCAGCTCCAGATAACTCCATGATAACAGCAAATAGAATAGTGACCAATAGGTTTTTATTTTATTTTTTTAAAAAAAAAACCTTCATAAATCAAAGACCCAAATAATCCAGCTTTTGAATCTCAGCCCAAGACAAATGTAAAGGCATGTCAAAACAGGGAAGCCTTCGCTTACAGGTAAAAAGATATAACAACATTCCTAAATGCTGATTCCCAGACATGGAACTCTATAAGACTGAAGCAGTCACCAAAAGGCTGCACCAAATGAATAGAATCTGAAGAAAAGCTTTCCCCCCATTTCCATGGAAGAATGTCTCACCATAGAGAGCAGTAAATTGTATTAGACACAATTGATGTTATTCCTGCATTTCTCATTGCAACAGGTGCCCTACATTTGTCTCTCTGCATGGCCATAAGTTATCCTGCTAGATAAAAATACAAACTTTCAAAAGGTCAATTCAGCTTTCTTCCTTGCTTTGAAGCTTCCTCCCTTGACATGTGTCCCATGAAAAGTGCCTGAGCTCATCGCAATCTGAGAAGTCTTTCTGTAACTTCAAAAGGACTTTGTGACGAGACCATTCCTATAGCGAGCCAGGTTATGACTAGCAAGGAGCACATAAAGTCATTGCAAATAAGTTTTACGGAGTTAAACAGGATTTACTAGGACTGCATCCTTGGTGCATACTTTCATAGTTAACTGAAGGTCTTTTCAGCAATATACATCCTAGCATGCCTTCACATATTTGCACACTTGGAAGTAGCCCTGTTAGCAAACCATGGCCTGCAGCCAATACATGAATGTTATAGACACACAGAATTTGTTAATGGGCAAAATTTAATTAATTAGTTAAATAATACACCATCATTCTGCTAGTTTGGGACTCAAGGCAGCTTACAGGGTAGGTTAAAAAATACATCTAAGACAATGCATAGTAAAAAAAAATTTAAAAAATGAAATAAGCTATCCTGTTAAAAACACTAATTTTACAACAATTTTAAAAGCATTTAAAACATGACAGGAAGTATAATAGAAAGTATAGTATTCATATATATATGAATAGCTATTTTTGCATGTTTTTAATTTGTACTGGTTTTAATCATTTGGAAGCCACCTTGGCCATTTCCACACTACGCTGTTATAGTGCCATTGTTCCACTTTAAATATCCTGTGGAATTCTGGGCTTTGTAATTTACTGAGGCCAAAGAGCTCTCTGGCTGATAATTCTTAATCCCCCTCCTTAAACTGCAAACCCCACAAAAAAAAAAAAGTGGAATAACAGCACTATACAGTGCAGTGCAGAAATGGCACTTCAGAATCCCAGTGGGGGGAGGGAGGAGGAAGAGGGGGAGGAGGAGGAGGAGAAGCAGCAGCAGCAGCAGCAGCAAATGAAGATGAAGACATCTGGCCCTGCAGAGACCCAGGTCACCAAATTTTCCCTGAAAGAAGGGATGGCACAGTTCAGTCATCCATGCATGCTGGAGTACACAGGGGCGTACCGCATCGCACAATGCATTCCTATTCTGGTACAAAGAGAGGGCACCATCTGCTCTTCCACCATGGGGACAGATCATCCACCTGGGTTAGTGACAGAAACAGGACGATGCTCCATCTGTTCATACTGTGATAACATTATTAGTTTACTAATGGTTGTTTATTTATTTATGTGAAAATGTGTATCTAACGCTTCTAGTGGGACCAGTCAGACCATACTACAGAGGCTGACTAAAACATCTGAGCAGCCAAGTGCAAAGCAGAATATTATAACTTCAAACCAAGATGGCAATCAGCGGCCAGGCATTTCAATAGGGAACATCACAGCTTCTCCAATTTGTCATACCAAGGTGCCACCTCCTTCAGGTAGCTGGAAGAAGAGGAGAATTTCTGGATTCATAGACTGAAGACCAGAAAGCCCCATGGCCTCAGCTTAGGGGATAATACCATCATCCGCTGAAGGATGTGGAAAACATAGTGTTCTAGCTTCCACCTTGAATGCAGCTCAGCTTCGTCTTCAGCAACTTAAGAAGGCAGAAGCCAAAGTTATTTGCTCATTTTATGTTTCACTTCCATTTTTGAATCATTTCGATGTATATGTGTCTGTGCTTATATCCTGACTCTGGTTTGGTTCTATTTTTTTACAAAAGTTAGGTCATATATCCTCCTTTTTTATTGTTAGATTGTTTTTTCCCCTGTCATTTAGATTACTATCCCTACTAGCAGTAGATATTTTAAGCTAAACTACAGTATGCTATTAGAGTTGGCCCTCCACATTTGCTAGGGTCAGTGGTGCAGGACCCTCTCAAAAGTGGGAAAATCACAAATATCAAAATATGAGCATGAGTCTGTGGGAAGGGGCTGAAGCACGGTGGGGAGAACGGGCACCCAGGGTCCAAACTAGGCCATGGAAAGGGGGTGAATCAGCATGATGTCCCTCTCTCTTGGCCATCTCCTTCCTTGTGTGTGGGGGAGAGGGCATCGGGGGAAGGTTTGTGGTGCTGAGAAATGGGCTGAATGCTATCCTGAATGGGCCAGACTGTGGCTGGTAGAGGAAGAGAAGGACCAGAGATGGGTTTTTAAAGGGCTGCACAGCCTGGTTGGAGTGGCTGAGAGGGAGGTTTCCCCCAGAAAAGAAGGGCTTGAGGGAGGAAGGGGTTGAAGGAACTCATAAACAATCAAATCCTTGAAAGTCAAAATCTACAAATGTGGAGGGCCAACTGTATCTTCAGTTCCAGTTTTTCATCTTGGATACCACCAGCCACTGGAATGTAACCTTTGAGAACTTTTTTGAAACTGGATTTCCCCTGCAGGCTGAAAACAATTCTCCACTTTTCCCTATCATACAGATGCTCATTTTTCCTGGCTGAGTCCAAAACGAGTAAAGAAGTATCCATCAGTATGGACTTGAGGTCCATCAAAGCTATTCTAATTTCACTGAAGTAATATCTAATTAAATGATGGGTGGGGTGCTGCATGTTTATATTAAACTCCCTGTCTTGGTGAAGGGGAAAGAGAAAAATGTTATTAAGGTAGAAGAAAGAGAATTAATAGTTCCCCCTCCATATGCTCACTTGGATCTCTTTGGAATGGGGGGAAATGGTAGCAAACAACTTTTCTTGCGAGGAAATTTGTTTAAACTTTGTTATTACTTTTGTGTATTTGATTTTCTTTATCCTGTGTATAATGAAATGTCTTTTTCTTTTAAGCTCTCTATTGTGCTGCATAATACCCTGGGTTACTACATTTGTCGCTCCATCAGAAGTTTCCTGGTGGCTACACCCAATTTCTCCCTTTGAGCTGGAAAGCAGCTGTCATGATATCAGTGTTCTCTTTTTTCTTTATGAATAATGAGATCAGGACTATGGGGAATACAAAGAAACATGCTTAGTAAGTACCTCTTGTAAACAATAAGGGGTCAGTGATCCTAAAAGAAAAAAGAAGGAAAGCACTGGGCACTGTTGAACAACAGCTAATTGCTTTAGCTTGGCACCTCTTGATTCCATTTCCATCTATAGATGTTTTTTGCATTATATGGAGCATAATGGAATTAGTTCAAGAGGCCATTTGTTGCATTATCCTAACAAATAAAGCAATGCATCATGGAAGAGAGCACTGGAATCATGCAAAGCATTGAGAACTGATGCAGCATAGTGATTAAAATGCTGTTGGGTCAGTGGCAGCCAATGATTCCAGAGTCAGGAGTGCAGGAAATCTGCTCTGGGTTTTAGTGTGAACTTTTAACTACCTGAAGCTCAGGTCCAGTGGTGCACTTTCTAATTAGCACCATGAGATCTTCCATCTGTCAGGTGTTCTCAGCAGGTGAAGTCTCATACATTAACATAAAGTAATTAATTAAAACATGTTAAACTATCACACGTGTGTCAAACACAAGGCCTGCAGACCAAATCTAGTCCCCCAGGCCATTTCATGTGGCCCTTGCACCTCTCCTGCAGCAGCAACACTCCCCCTGCCTGGCAAGCCCATCCCCACATTGTGGGTCTCCAGCTGCTGCTATTCTGAAGAGGGGCCCAGCAGCCAGCATTCACAATCTACTTCTATGTCTGACTGCTCCTCTGTCCAAGTCTCATCATCAGATGTTGCCACAGGTTACTATGGAAATGCTCCATGTGGCTTGCAAGACTTGGACAGAGGAACAGTCAGAAGTAGAAGCAGATTGTGAGTGATGGCTGCTGGGCCCCTCTTCAGAATACCAGCAGCTGGGGGCCCGCAATGTGGGGATCGGGCTCACCAGGTACAGAGAGGGGCAGGGGGCAGAAAGCACCATGCAGGAGAGCAGAAAGAGGCACAGAGAAGGTCTGTGGAGCAGAAAGTGGCACATTTTGAATACACTGACCAATTCTTTACAGGGACCATAAACTACAATCATATAGCCCCAAAATGTCCAAGAATGTATAGAGCCAGGAAACATTGCCTTATTGATTTCATATGCCACAGATTGCACATTAGATCAGAGCACAGTTATTTGTTCTGTGTGTCTTAGCTGGGACCAAAAAGTTAAACAAAGTTAATATAATAAACGGTGCTTGGTAATATTTGTCTGATGATTAAAAAAAACCTTCTGTTTTTAAAACTCGTTTTTCAATAAATTGTATAATAGTTGTACTCTTGAATATGTGCTTGCCATTATTTCAGAGGTAGTTATTACTAAAACCAGTAATAATCAAATGCAGTAGCAATTATTTAATATGATAAAAGAGTAGATACATTTATATAGTCTTAAAGATACAACTGGCCCTTTGAGGGCAACCATGATGCTGATGTGGCCTAAGATGAAATTGAGTTTGACACCTCTGAACTATTACCTTAATAAACTGCTGTTGCTGCATGCCTTCAAGTCAACTCCAATTTACAGCGACCCAGTCCTAGGGTCTTCTTGACAAGATTTATTCAGAAGAGTTTTGTCATTGCCTTCCTCCTGTGTCTGATAGGATGCAACTTGCCTAAGGTCACTCAGTGGGTTTCCATGACTTTCCACATCCTGTGAAATTCTGGGGTTTGTAGTTTACTGAGGCCAAAGAGCTCTCTGGCTGAGAATTCTAAAGGCCTCTCCCTAAATTTCCTAAACTACAAGCCCCAGGAGTCCATAGAATGTTGAAAATGGAATGATAGCACTATAACAGTGTTGTGCAGAAAGGCCCTGTGAGATAGGACATCTGTTCAGGGTAATGGAATCTGGATATGCCACTGCAACTCCACCTCCCCACCTCTCAGATCTCCTCTCCTGCTACATAGAGGACCCCAGTGGATAAAGCTGAGAGAGATTAATCCCTTCCTGCGGAACCATTCTCCAAAGTTTATGTGACACATGCCAAACTGGCATGCAGATAACAGAGACAATATTTTCAGCATAGCACATGCTGTTTCCTGTATAGAAAATGCTGCTTTCTACCCGAAACAACCACATTAAAAAATTGTGCAGAATAAGTCCTGAATTGTGAATGAGCTTTGAAAAGCTGTGGTTTTGGGAGACTTGTTCACAATGGGAAGAAAACTGTTAAAAGAATTCATTGCCTCCCTCAAGGAGAAATTTAGCAAAGAATTACATCCTTAAGCAGAAGCTGGATATAGCATCTGCCTTTTGTTGCTCTCCAGTTGAGTGGGGGCTTCCTCTCCCTGCAGATTGTGTTGGAACCTGTCTGTCTTTCTTTGTGTCTGTCAGTCTGTCTTTCTATTTATCTGTCTGTCCATCTACCCATCCATCTATCATCTATCCATCTGTCTGTCCCTTCTGTATACATTTCTATGCTTGAAAAAGGGTAGGCTATTTATTATGAACCTTCAAATTCTGGCTGAACTTCACGAATTCTGAAAGTTCAGGCTTGTATCAAGAGAGAAAGATAGTTGATGAAAAGAATCACCAGGGGTGTCTCATTCTCTGGACCAACGTGGTAGAAACAGCCACTCTTGATGATTACAGTGTCAGCAAGACTGCACTATATCTGTAAGAAAAATCACCTCTGACAGATGAATGCAATTGCAAGTGAGCAAGAGGACCACCCAGTATGGATTACATTGCAAAAAAAATGTATGAGATGCCCAGCCTTGCTGAATATGTATGCAATTATCCCTCATCATACTGTATATGCCATAAGATGGGTCCCAGATACTTTGTGCAGAACTTTTCCAACTCCCAATGAGAAAAATACACTCTCCTCATTTTTAATCTTCTGTTTGGCATCCAGGTTCACTTATAATGTTTAGCACCTGACTTTATCCACATAGAACCTGAGTTCATCCAAAATTATTGTTTCCCTCTCCTGCACCCCTTAGCCCTCTCCTTCTTTTCTTCCTTCACCTCCTTCATAATCATGGTATGATTGAGATGTTCTATCTTCAATGGTTTGCCAAGGGTGATACTGGTAATGGCAGCTTTTATTTTATTTTTTTTTAAAAAAAGAAAATATACAGCTGCTTTCTAATAAATCACATAGCAGATAAAATCCAGACATTGCTGGACTATAGCTCCCATCGACCCTAGCCAACAAGGCCAATGGTGGGGGATGATGGAAGTACCAGTCCAACAGGGTCTGGTGAGCCACACATTTCCCATCTCTGTCATAAGAACATGACAAATCATGTCCAAAAATATATGTGCTAGATCCCAAATCAGGGTTACATCACATAAATCTCCACATACAGAATTATAGGTTAATTGTGTTACACAACTCTTGTGTCTACTGGCAACATTATGCAATGGTATGAAGACACTGGATGTGCAAACAGTGAACCAAGACTGCAAATGTTCAAACAATTGCAAAGGCAAGTGCAATGTGTTGTCAAGTGCAATGTGTAACATCCATCCGCACACACAATTGGACTGCATGCACAACCCCACTTCTGACTTGAATTCGATGTGGGCATTCCACGTTGGACAAAAATGTCCAAATATACCCATAGGGAAATTTGTGTATACATAGACCATAAAAGCCACTGAGTGTTTTGGTAAGGATCTGATTTAGCCTGAGAGGAAAGAATGTGATGTTTTAAATGTTATGTATAGTTAATCTGCTGTTTCATGTTTAATTTCTGTAATTTTTTAAATAGACCTTTGGCTTATGGAATCACGATTGTTCTGAGATTCTGGTTTCAGAAAAGGTGTCTCTGGTGGCAGCATTGAAGGTGGAAAGGTGAAGTCTCATTGGAGACAAAAATAGCATAAATCTTCATAGGAACCCTGAGGAACCCTCAGATTGATTCCACAGTTAATGTCACACAAGGGAGACAAGAGGAAGCCCTTATATGCAGTAGAGGAAGGGACCAGAGAAGCTCTCACACTGTTAGAGAATGCCATGGAAGTCTTCACATTGGGTGGATTAAGAGTAGGACACCACACATTTGGTGATCCCAGCAGCAGAATATAAGCAAAGATGCCTATGTTTGGTGTAGGCAGCCGTGGGATATAAGCTGAAACTTAGATAGCTCCTTCCTGTGGAATCCTTTAATTTGTTAAATTCTGGAAACTTAAAATTACAAGTAGCAGATGGTGGCTTCCATATCAGTAGATGCAAGATGACTTGGTTGGATAGTGGAGGTGCCAGTGACAAAAATAAACCCTGGCACTTCTCTGGTCGCCACTTCTGTATTCTTGACTAGATAGGCATGAGTTGTGGTAGGAGGGAACAGCCATAGCTTGAAAGTTTGAGGTTGAAAGGTAAGGAATGACAGATACTTTTCTCCTGGCTTCATTGGGTTTTATGGTACCTTGTCCAGCTTCTCAACCTGTTTAAAGTTGCCAGAGCCCCATCCTGTGTCCAACCTGGCAACCCAGTAGGGTGACTTCAAACTCAAATGAACTCAGTGGATTCACAGCCCTGCTGACATGGAAGCAATCAGCTGCCACAATCCAGAAAAAAAAAAGAAGGTTATTTGGCAGAATGTTCCCATAATGTTCTTGTGTGAGAGAGAGAGAAAGGGAGAGAGAAAGAGAGAATGTTATGCTCTAGTCCCAGGACTCAGGTGCAAACACAGACAAGACTTTCCCCAACAGCCACATCACAGAGACATGAACAGGACAATACTTACTGCAGTCAGCACTGATGAAAAAGGGAGAGCCCAGGAGACTCAGAGCATTTACATAGAGAAGACACATTAATTAGGCAAACAGTTGGGGTGGCTGTCAGTGGAGGGGATGGGGAGAAATCTTGTGCTGACAACTGGTGTCACCAGCAGGAAACCTATGATTGGATCTCTGACTTGTGCTCCTGGAAACCTTGATGTTTGCCTTGTGTGATGACTTTGCTGCTGGATTCTCCTTTGTACTGTCATTCTGAATTTATTACTGACTTGGACTGATGAAACAACAAACAGTAACTGGGTGAAAAACTGTTGTAAACTTTGTCCATGGCTGCTGATAAAGACTCTATTTGGAGACCTGTAAACCTTGGCCAGCTGCTGGCATAGGAAAGAGAATGAGAGAAACCAAGTTAGAATTTTTGCCCCCATAATGCATCAGTGTGAGCATAGGCCCAGGGACCAGTAGAAGGTGCAAAACATCAACAAGACTGCCAACACAATTGCTGTGTTGTTCCACTTGCAGCATGTTCCAAATACAGTTGCCAGAGTAAAAACTGGAGGCAACTCCTGTACCTTTAATTGTTGTGTAGAAGAGGAGATTTCAGCAGATTTTGCTTCTTATGTGATCAAGTGAAAAACAACACCTGCTGAAACATGTTTTTCTTCACAATTACTAAACTTACAGAAGGCATCACCAGTTTTCTACTCTGAGGCAAACTTAGCCTCAAATCACGCAAGCACACATGTACACAGTCTTCAGGAAAATCATAGAGTTGGAAGAACCCACAAGAGCCATCAGATCCAACCTCCTACCATGCAGGAATTCACAATCAAAATTGCCCTGACAGATGGCCATCCAGCCTCTGTTTAAAAACCTTCAAAGAAGGAGACTCCACCGCACTCCAGGGTGGAGAAGAAATGAAGGAGAAAAAGCTGACTTGCTCCCCAGCAATTGACCACCTCAGTCCCTGAGAACCGTTAAGTGAATTTCTCTGCATTCAATAAAATGGTCCCCACACATGTACAGAAATGAGGTCCATAATTTTGAAAGCTTACTTGCATAGCTCTGTCAGAAGCTGTGCATTGCTGACATTTTCCAGATCTTTTTTCCTTAAAGACTGAGGAAAATCTTTTTCCCTCTGGATTTTTCCCAGAGCACAACTCATGAGAAATGTCACCAGGGTAAGGGCTCATTTTCAGTTTCTTCCATTCATGCTCCCTGGACTCACCATGCTGCCTAGTTTGGCAAGTGTAGCTAAAGACAGATGTAAGATATTTTTTTTTCACTCTAGTCATTCCAAAGAGATTACATCTTCTGGGTCATTTCCTTGATTCAAAGCAGTGTTGGGAGGCATAATTAATCTATCCATATAACATAAGAATTGGTCTCAGTCCTACATAAATTAGCACTCACAATACTTCATTTCCATATGTGTGTGTGTGTGTGTACACACATACACATATACACACGTATATACATACTCACACACACACATATGAGCAAAGAAGTGCAGCAACTGAAGAAAAATCTCTAACGTATCAATCAGACAAAGAAAAAAGTATAGATTTTTGCCCAATCCGCCATTTTTTTAATTCTACCACTAACAGTACATTTGTCTCTTAACAAAAAAACTTCGAGATGTTGCATACTGGAGGGCTTCCTTTTTTGTAACTTGTTAGAAGCTGAAGAGACATCTTATTGATCTCGTTTCTCTTCTCTTCATAGGCTATCAGCTGGAGCATTCTTCTCATTGCCAATTGTTACAGGAAAGAAAGAGCTGATGATCTGAAGAAGGGAGTGTGTTTAAAGAAACGTGGGGGAAGAAGGACAAGAAACATGAGGCTCCAAATTCTTTTTATAGTTGGAAGAAAAGGTTCAAAAAGGTTTCTGAAGGTAGTATGCATTTGAAAAGGAAGCTTAGATCAGGTTTAATTAACTCTTTTGAAATAGCTGATCTAAGGAGGGTGATGCCAAGACATACTTCAAGGCCTAGATGTATAAACAATCAGAGTTAATATGAACAGCTTTTATGAGATACGGCTTTTCTGTGTCAGTCGGGTGGAAAAGTCATGAGAAGAGGAAAATATCTACTTTTTCTGGTACATATCCTTAAGATTCTGTCTTAGACCACTTCTGCACTATACTGTTATAGTGCTATTATTCCACTTTCAACATTCTGTGGAATTCTGGAGTTCTGCAGTTGAGGAAGAGGTCATTTAGAATTCTCAGCCAGAGAGGTCTTTGGCCTCAGTAAACTACAAACCCCAGAATTCCACAGGATGTTGAAACTGGAATAATAGCAGTGTAACAGTGTAGGGTGGAAATGGATGAAGTCTTTAAAGGAAAGCTTTTATTCTAAGCAGGCAACCTTACATTAGCAAAAGGGCATCTTGTACATGAAGGCCCCTTCCTTCAAGTGTTAGTTAGGGGTGGACTAAAAAGTTACAAAAACAACCTAAACCATATTCAGCTGAGGTTAAAAAAAGAAACATGCCCCCTAATATGACTAGCTGAACATTTGTATTCTGCCCACAATACAGATGGTGTTCTGGGTCTTGGATGGTCATGGGAATCTGGGAGTCTGGACCCCTTTGTCCAGTCTGCAACAAAACTTCTCTAGGGAAGGTGAGTCAAGGTAGCACCACCACACCTCTCCATCAGTCATAGAATCATAGAATCATAGAGCTGGAAGAGACCCCAGGGGCCATCGAGTCCAACCCCCTGCTATTCAGGAACACCCATCAAAGCATTCCCAACAGATGGCCATCCAGCCTCTGCTTAAAAACCTCCAAAGAAGGAGACTCAACCACACTCCGAGGCAGCATATTCCATGGCCAGACAGCTCTAACCATCAGGAAGTTCTTTCTGAGGTTCAAGTGGAATCTCCTTTCCTGCAGCTTGAATCCATTACTCCTTGTCCTAGTCTCTGGAGCGGTAGAGAACAAGCCTGCTCCCTCCTCAACATGACATCCCTTCAAATATTTAAACAAGCCTGTCATGTCCCCTCTTAATCTTCTCTTCTGCAGACTAAACATCCCCAGCTCCCTAAGGCGTTCTTTATAGGGCATGGCTTCCAGACTCTTCACCATTTTGGTCACCCTCCTCTGGACAGTTCCAGAATCTCTGTCTCTATGGCCATTTCCGCTTTACACTGTAATAATGCTATTATTCCACTTTCAATATCACATGGAATCCTAGGATTTGCAGTTTGAGGAGAGGCCTTTAGAATTCTCAACCAGAGAGCTCATTGGCCTCAGTAAGCTACAAACCCCAGAATTCCACAGGATGTTGAAAGTGGAATAATAACACTACAACAGTGTTGTGTAGAAATGGCCTAAGTCTCTCTCTTTGCCTCTGTGCCCCACGTCTTTATAATCTCTCACTTGGAACCATCCTGAAGGTTCCACATTTCTCCCCAAACTGGTCATTCTTTTTGGGCAATTGTCTCTTGTGGTCTCTGTTGGCCCTCCTTGATGCTGCCCCCAATAAATATACCTTAAAACCAACACATCCTTAACCCTTTGGTTACCTGGAGTGGAGACTATATACCCTTCCACTGTGTTTCGCAAATAGTGGGAGAGGCCATTATCACAGCTGTAGCAAAAACAAGCACAGCTTTTGCTTTCATAGAGGTCAGAGCTTCTCTGAGTTTCTCTCTAAATTTCACTGCTTAACTTTGTGGTTGTTTGTTAAAATGGCACTTTCAGACATCATGCTCATAACAGCATTTCCATGTTCCCATCAATACTTAGTTCGCCTGACCCTGACATCTCCCATCCATAAAATGTACCTCATCAATGACCAGTTTCTTTCTCCTTCTCTTGTTTAGTTGGAATTGATCTCATTTCAAGTTGACATTGTGGTTGATACAGTAATTTACAGCTTCTACCAGGCAATTTTCTCTTGCCTGCCTTCAAGAGTCTGTGGTTTTCTGGCTCCTAAGACCTGGATAAGCACAAATGGCTTGCTGATTCCTGGTAAAATAGCTGGAGATCTCAAAAGGTTCATGAAGCTTCCATTAATACAGAACTGATGGTCTTGAAAACCTGATTCAATGTACTTGTGTCTAAAAGGAACAGATTGTTTCACTGTATCTTGATCTGTAACACTTTCCAGGCTCATTGTTGATGTGCAATTGTATCAACTTGGTATTTCAGAAGCCAAAAATGGGACGATTAATGTTCTCTCTTTCCCTTCCTTCACCACAAATCTGAAAATGAGACTGAAAGACAGAGAAAGAAAAAGCTTGGTGGTATCGTGATAAAGTTTGAATGCTGGGGAATGTGTGTTTTACTAGTGTCTCTCATATGCAGAGCAATTAGTATACACAAGCAGAAAATGAGCAATGACCAGTTCCACACTACCACACATACATAGCAGAGAAATAAAACTGTCCTCTTTGTAAATCTATGTGAAGTAAGTTTACTTAACAAATACTAAATGTTTCATAAATTTTCATGGAGATAGGCTTTGTAACATTTGGTCTTCAAACATAGAGGAATGAAAGAGAAGTATAGATCATAAAATGGAACATGAACAAAACCAGTCTAACTGCAGATTAACTGATACAGGAAGAATGAGGATGTGGGTGTGTCCAACAAAATAAACTTGTAGAGAGATGTGCGAACTATCAGCTACAGAATATTGACTAAGGTTACCACCTCTCAGAGTGCAGCAGTAAAAGTTGAAGTTCAAATGTCATAGCGATAGTTCCTATTGCTATGCTCCCAAGTAAAGTATCAGAATCGTAGGTAATTGATCCATTCATAACTACCCGAGATAGGAAACTTAGGAGATAAGGATGAATGCACTTAATTGTGAATAAGCTTAAAAATCCACCTTAGTCACAGCTTCAGCAATTTCGGCACTACACTACATGGGATCCTGGGGTTTTCAGTTTAGGGAGAGGCATTTAGAATTCTCAACCAGAGAGCTCTTTGGTCTCAGTAAACTACAAACCCCAGAATTCCACAGGATGATGAAAATGGAATAATAGCACTATAACAATGTAGTATGGAAATGGCCCACGATATAGAGCACCTCCTCCAAAGGTGATTTGCAGTTCGTATACATCTAGAACCACACTTAGTAAAACAGCAGTTTGAAATACTGAATGTCAACATTCAAAGCAAGATTACCAAAGAGAAAAAACAAATGAATAAATGAATTAACACCTGATTCAACCTAGCACTTGCTAGCTATAGTTTTGAGCAGATCTGATAAAGCAGCGGTTCTCAACCTGTGGGTCCCCAGATGTTCGTGGACTTCAGCTCCCAGAAGCCCCAGCCACTATGGTCAATGCTCAGGGCTTCTGGGAGCTGAAGTCTAGAAACATCTGGGGACCCACAGGTTGAGAACCACTGTGATAAAGGGAGTTTGATTTTA
The DNA here is from genome assembly GCA_948472985.1 of Iguana delicatissima. Taxonomy (NCBI): domain Eukaryota; kingdom Metazoa; phylum Chordata; class Lepidosauria; order Squamata; family Iguanidae; genus Iguana; species Iguana delicatissima. The sequence continues at coordinate 158,993 of CAOKZL010000983.1, read as the reverse complement.
GAATAATGACATTATATTTCTCATTAATTTCTTTCATATTTCTTATTAATGATGTTCTGTGCATTCTCGCACACAGAGTATTGTATCTATGGAGGCAGAATTCCACAGGAGGTTGAAAGTGGAATGATAGCACTACAAGTGTAGTGTGGAAATAGCTATTGTAATCCTCTTACCCTGAAGGAGTAAGAAAAAAGATGAAGTAGTTTTGCAAAAATCTCTAAGAGACCTAGACTTTAGGTTTTTTAAAAATACAACCGGGAAATGTAACATTTGCTGGCTCATTAGCACTGTTGTTTATTTAATTAATATATAATATAATTCTGGAATTAAATGCTCAAATTCCAATTTAAATCAATCATTTTAGTTAGAAAATGAATTTAATTATGCCACCCCTTTTTGGTAGAAAATATTTAACTCACTTGATTTTAACAAGTTAGTTCCTATCTCTGGTGTGTGCACAAGTATATACCCGCATGTATACCCACAATGCCCTTCAATTTGGTCCAACTTCAACTTAACAGAATATAAAATTTTCAACCTTTTGTTCATGTGCTTTAAATCACCAGTAAATGATGTTAAGAGTCCTTTTGATCAGAAATGTCTGTAGATTTCCTGCAAGTACACACACTACAGGCTATATGAAATGTACAATTAAGGTAAAGAGTGTATTCATATACTATGTTTTATACTCTTTGTACAGACTCTTGACAAAGGCTTTAAAGTATCTACAGGGAAAAATGGGTCAGCCTTTTAAGCTGTTAAACACCATTTTTCAACATCCCAAAATGCTGTCATATCTTAATGGGGTCTACTGCATAATGTCTGTATTTTGGTTTTTCCTTCTATACACTCACAAGAGCAGCAGTGCATAATATAATTTAATTTATGCCAATATCCAATATCCAACTTATTAGCCATTAGTAGGTCACTGACAGGCTGATAATACCAAACTCAATACATACTGATGTTGCTAGTATGTTGATGATACCTAGGTCTCTTTCCCCTTTTCACTTAATTCCAAGGCAGTCGTTTGTGTACTCAGCATCTCCAGTGGACTAGATGAGGGCAAACTAGTGGAGACATAATCCAGACCAGGCAGAGGTGTTCCTGGTCAGTCAAAAGGCAGAACTGGAGATAGAGATTCCACCAGCACTGGATGGGGTTACACTCCCCCTGAAAAGCTTACCTGGATCCGTATGTCCCAGTGCTGTAGGGGAGATTGGGATTTGATGCCCTGCCCAGGAGGGACCACCGTACTTAGCAGCTGGTGCACATGCACCAAGACGCGTCACTTGATGGGGGTGGGGACCAGGGTTATTTAGCCCCTGCTCACTCTACACAGCTGCATTTTACTGAGCAGCACTACCCACCTGCCCATCCTTGGTATAGTGTATGAATCCAGGCCACTTTGGGGATATGTAGGAATTTTTCCCTGTTGTTACTAGTTGTTTTTTTTCCTACCCTATATTGTAGCCAAGTGGATATGAGGAAACAGCACTTTGGGTGGTGTTGATGGATAGGTACTCATTTGGCCAGTAGACTAGAAGGCTCTGGTGTACATCGTTGGCACCAATTTGGGTGTAGGGTATGGCTCCTGAATCTTCTCTTCAAGGTCCTGAGACTCAGGGGAAAGAGGAAGGAGGCTGCTTTTGAGGATAACCTGGGCTTTGGGACTTTTTACCTGCAGGATTCTGGGACTTTGATGAGAAACCAACGGCTTTACCTTCCAACTAAGGGCAGCTGCGGAACAACCAAAAGGTTTGGATTGTCCATGGGGCCCAAGTGTGTCACCCAAGTGGGGCTGAGTAAGTAGTGAAGGGAGCAATGCCTGGCCTCAGCTGGACCCGCAGCAGGTGAACTTCCCCCTCTTGCCATGTTCCAGAACAAAAGCAGTAAATGGTTTTGGTCAACTAAAAGTGGCCCTTAATTATCCCAATGTCATGTGTTTGGTTTCTTTATTCCAGGGCTGGGCATCCAACGCATGTTGTCAGTTTGGGTGTATGCCTGGATTCAGCCCTTAACCTAGTGGTCCTAGTTTCAGCAGTGGTCAAGAGTGTATTTGCATAGTTAAAGTTAGTGCACCAGCTGCGCCCATTCCTAGAGATGTCTGTTCCAGGCTCAGTTATACACACGCGGGTTCATCCCTTTTGGCTTGCTATGATGTGGTCTACATGGGTCTGATAGAGAAGCCTTGAAACCAGAGAATGATGGGACTTAAAGTAGCAAAGAACAATATAAAGAAATCAATTAACCAGGCCTCCCCTAATATTCTTTGAGTTACCAGCCTGCTTTGTTATTAATAAGCAGTGAAGGCTGGCACCTGAGAATTAAGATGCCAGCCTTGAGAAGCAACAGCTTGACCTGGGAGTCATATCAGCACAGGAAATGGAACATACATCACTGATAACAAAGGAGACAGTACTGTCAGGCTCCCAGAGTATGGAAAGTAAGTAGGTCCCAGTTTGGATAAATAACAGGTGCTAAGTGACTGATGCATTAGGGGAGCTACCAAGTTACAGGCCCAGGGTGCATGCTTTGATATCTGAAGCCCACTAGATTTTACGTAGAAGTGATGTAACTAATTAGCATACTAATTCATTTTCTTATCAAAAGTATAAATGTGTATACCTTCTTTTGTCATGGTATGTCTGATTTGTAGGAATATCACTGGATGTCAAATCTTTCTTTTGGGCCGGGCTGAATAAAAGATTGCTCTTTTTATCTTGAATCTCCCACTGGTGTGTGATTTACTGGCTTCATTCGCTCCAGAGAAAACTTGCCCATTGTCCCTATCAGGACTGCCTTTGAAAAGTGCTCAGCAGCTGTACAAGAGCTGTAGCCATACTGTTAACTGGAACTGGCTATAGGAAGTAGACATCTTTATCAGTTTTCAGAAGAAGCCACAGGGGAAATTCAAGACCTCTGACAATAGGGGCCAATGGACAAAGAGCCAGAAGAGGGGGAAGGAGCAGCCCCCACAGTTGCAACAGTACCTTCACCACCACAGCCCAGTTGAGTAGCCTTCTTCAGTGACTCCTCTGTCTCTGAGAAAGGCACCTAAATGTCTCCAGCCTGACCAAAATTAGCTGCTGAGGGACATGTGGCATGGGGGAGATGTAGCCTCTGGACATGGTCAGAGTGTGATGCTTGGCAGGTAGCCACGAAAGAGGGTGCTGCTTGGGGATCGCAGTAACTGTGTGCTCCCCTACTTCCCACAAAGACTGAATGGACCTTCATAGAATGAGTGAATGTTTGAGGTCTGGGGGGGAAATCACTACTCTTGAAAACCTTGCCTGAAGGCTCTGCCCTGTGAATCATGGAGGCTGGTGGTTGAAATTGCCACTGCTATCTTATCTTTTCTCTCTCCATACTTTGAATATATTTCCCATTACTAGTTTTTCATGGGGCTAAGGCAGTCTTCTGTATGTGTTTGGAATAGTTTGGGCTTTGCCAACTGTGGTGTAGTGATAAACTGTGGCATGCAGGTGCTCATTATGACAGTCTCTCTCATCATGCTTCATAAAGAGTCTGATACACACACTACCCATGTTGGCCAAATTGACAAAACAGTGCTAGAGGCTTTCATCTCCATTGGAAAGAGAAGTCCTGGCAGATTGAGAAAGTTCTAGCAGCATCCTGACTGTGGAACTCCCTGCCAAGGGAAGTTAGGTTGGCTCCATTTCTTCTGGAGCCTCCCATAAGCAGCTAAAGTAGTGTGGTTCTATGTGACCTGTGGTCCTTTGAACCTTGGTTTTAAATGGTTTGTAAGGACTATTATTAATTGGCTTCTAAAAGTTATTCATCTATGCATTATTTTGAAATGTTTTTAACTATTGTGTATCACCATGGGGGCCCTGGTAGGCTGAGAGGTGATATATAATGCCTTCAGTCAACCAGTCAGTCCGTCCATCCATCCAGTCTAACTAACCAACCAACCAATCAACCAACCAACCAACCAACCAACAATCTATCCTGTCATCCCTGGGTTCACTTTACCATTACTGCTTTTGGGGGGGGGGATTTAAAAAATGTTTATTTTTCATGGCACTTGAGAATTATTTCAAGGATCTTTGATAGGACATCAGTTGTATGGTCATAGGATGATACAGCAGCTCACACAGGATCTAGGCCTGTAATGTTGTCTACTGGTCACTGGGGGTTTCCACCTCAGTGGGAGCGGATAAAGCCCAAACTTTAAAGTAGCCATCCAAGGGGCTGAACCTATTTTGGAGATAGGGTTCAGCACCCTGGAGAGCTCCTGTCCATTTTCATCTCAAACATGGAGCAGACCTTGCTCAGCCTTTTTGGTGATGGTTGGGAGGGGCAGAAATTTTCTGGAGAATCAAATTAATGTCACATCATGGGATTCAGTTGTGGAAACCAGAGATAAAGTTCCCTCTCTTTTAGCACTCAACAAAAGAAGAAGAGAGGTATGAGAATATCACAGATTCCACCACATTGTGAAATATAACAGCAAGACACTTGCTGTACTATAATTTATGGATCTGGTTCACTTCTGCAAATTGCATTGTGTCCTGCAAATATGGTCTCATTAGTCGCTGAGCTTAATTCTTTCTGCCAGCCTTGGTTCAAGGTAACACATCTCCCAAAGTTCACTTGTATAGAATTTAAATCTAATTACACTTTGTGAAATTCTCTAAATCCCATTATTAAAAATACACTCTTTCCAGCAAATCCAGCCATCCTGCATTACTGAACAATAGGATGAAATGATTATTGCCATTATTTTAAAGATTCCCCCCCCCGGTCAACCTTCTTGCAGCAGCCCCCTTGCTGGGTATAAAGACATAAAAGAAGAGGCAAGGTCTCAGGGAATGATTGATCGATAGTCCGTTCATTCTCAGACCAAGTCTATGAGGGCAAAACCTTGTTAACTGCAGCTGCAAGTTGTCAGGAAAGCTCCTAAATCTCCCCTTTGCTGACTATCAATTAAGCATAGTCGATTCCGATTTGTATGCGGCGGCTTCAGTCGCCCCAGCCTCCCAGCAGCCTCTGTAAAAGGAAGGCCAAAGAAGTCTCTGGCAGGAGATGGATTGTCGTTTTCTTTCCAGAGTCATGTCACTATGATAAAGTCATCATTGTCTCTGAGGTGCTCACTGATTCCTCTAACATCACTGGGCAAACAGCTTTGACTGACTTTTATAATGCACTCAGAATCTAGAGCACTGGCATCACTTGAGATAATGGGGAAATTGTACATGCAATTTCTTCCTACTGTTTTATACACACACACACACACACACACACACACACACCCCTTGGGTTGCTTTTGCTCACGTTATGTTTGTTTTTAATCACTTCGCATTGCAGAGAGAGTTAACATGTCTTTAAGTTGACTCTGACCTTGTCCGGTTTAAGGTCAGAAAGTGCCCAGGTGAGAACATCTATAATCAACAGGAACTGGCAGGAGGAAATCCTGGCCGGTCCCTGGGCTTATAGGGGCAGAAGTGTGGTTGAGGAAGTCTATGTCTGAAAGGGAAAAAGCAGTTCTGATCAAAATCCACAGCTGAGAGAGGAGTTGCCATAAAGAATAGTCCGAAGGTATATACTAAAGGTTGTTGTCATTGTCGTTGTCGTGTTCCTTCAAGTCATTTCTGATTTATGATGACCCTAAGGCAAACCTATCACAAGGTTTTTGGGGTTGAGAGTATGTGATGTGCCCAAGGTCATCCAGTGGGTTTCCATAGCCAAGCAGGGATCTGAAACCTGGTCCCCAGGGTTGTAGTCCAATGCTCAAATCACCACACTGGCTCTAGGTTAGGCACTAGGAAGCCAGAGATGTTAAATAGGATTGTAAGAATGTTTGGGAGGTGTTTTCTGCAACAACAGAAAGGCCTAGGCTGAGGTAACTGATAGTCACCAGTTAGTCAGCCCAGCTGGCCTCATTAGCTCAGCCTCCCATATATTTAAAGTGGAACAGGGTGTTGCCAGACCTTTTGCTCCTGGCATTTTAATTTACACCACTTCAGAGGATGAAACACAGCTGCTTCCTCCTTGCAATCTTAGGTACTGCCTGGGATGGAACAGGGTCTGCCATGACAGGACTCTTCCGGCTCCAGTTGGGGCCTGGCCTCTTGACAATCCGTTTCCCCTTCTTATCCAAAGAGGCCTCCTCCAGGTGGGTCATGATAGTTTTGTAACTTTTGTATCAAATAGGTTCTATCTGTACTTCATTTTTAATTTTTTGAATGCCACTTTGGGCCATATTAGGATAAAAGCAGAGTCTAAATTAAATTAGATTGAAATTAAGGCCCTTTCCACACGGGTTAAAAAAAACGGCTTAGAGCGACCTCATCCGGAGGTCGTCCACACCGTGGGGCGCGCTAGAGCGGTTTGAAAAGTGGAGGTTCCACACCTCAAACCGCGCTAGCGCGGCTGCAAGGGGTGGTACGGCGCGTTTTTTAAAAACCACATTTTATGAGGTTTTTAAAAAACGCGAGCGCGCTAACCCGTTGCAGTGCCCCATTTGAAACTGCAGAGCTGCCCGGGGGCGGGCTTCCGGCTGGTGCGCTGCCCTGATTGGCGGAGCGCTGCCGGAAGTCGCCAGCCGCCATTTTGGGCGCCGCCGAACGCCGCCGAAATTCGCCAGCGTGTGGAGCGGCGAACGCGCGCTCCCCACAGGGACGGAGCAACCCGTTTTCAGGTAAGATCCGTCCCTGCGTGCGCTGCCCCGTTTCCCCGTCCCCCGTGTGGAAAGGGCCATTGTGGCATCCAGCCAAGTTTTCTGCCTTTCTAAATGCCCAGCCTTTCCCCATACCATCCAACTCTCCTGATTTGGCAGGGGCAGCCCCAGTTAACCCTCTGTCTCCCACTTTTTCAATAAGCTTTAAAATGCCCCCATTTTTCTCTCTTCCTCCCACTTTTTCCCCTTGTCCTTGGCTTACTTCAATTATTGCATTTAAATTACACAAGTGGTTTGCGCTCAAATAACTCAGCAGGATGGAGATGAAAGGAGAGGAGAAAAGAGGAGAAGAGAGGGCAAAGTGAGGGCAAAGTCCTCCCTTTCCTAAACTTGGTATGAAAATTGTAGGATTTCTCTGCTGAAAATAGTATTTTTGTGTGTCCATCATTAATCGCCATTAATAACATTGACCTCTTGCCTGGGCACACCTTTTCAGCAACAGTCTGATGTGGCATGCCCAGGTGTGTCCCAGTGCTCATCTGTGACATGTTGCAAGCTAAGCTTTCTCCTGCCCCATTGGCCTTTGAGTGTCTGGTCTACCTCTGATTTGGTCTTGGCTTTGCTGTAGGTAGCTGCAATGGCAGATGCCTCTTGTCCTAGAGCTGAGGTTCCTGCAGTTCCCTATTAACCTCCTTTGAACTCCCCCATTCCACTTGTTACCCTGTGAATTGGGGGTCCTGGGAGGGGCGCCCAAATAACCAAACAACAACAAACAAGATGGGGAAAATTAGCTGGAGCACTCTCTTGGTTAACAAGAGGCAGGGTAATGCAGCAGGATCTTTTACCCTATGTCTACAGCATCAGGTCAGTGAGGAGGCAAATGGTTCAAGTAACAATTAAGATTTATTAAACAGTTATTAAAGAACAGCACAAACACACTCCTAACTAGAAAAGGAAATAGAGTTTCAAGGGGAATGGGTGATACGCCACCTGTCCTGCAGTCCTGGAGAAGCCTGATTGAAGAAGTGGAAACCCAATATGGCGACCGAGGGAAATCTGATGAACCGAGCGGCAGCAAGGCAAAGTGAAATTCAGACGATCCGGCGAGAGTTCCAAAGAGCTCTCAGAGCGGGGGATTTTTATAGGGGAAAGAACAACCGCAAGCTAGTCTGGTCTTGGGCAAAAACAATAAGTTTTGGGTTGGAGACAAAGCCTCCGAAAGGTCAGATTTGCATGATTGAGTTAGAGTCTGCATTGACAATGGTATGGCCGGTATGTAGATGCGGCTAGCTCGGCAGTTAAGTACCCAGCTCGCCAGGGTGTCCTCTCAGGGCAGAGGATCTTTTTTTGGTAGCGTGCATTTGTAATGAAGGTGTTTGTTTCGGGAGGTCCCCGAAAGCAGTTCTGGCAATATCTGGCTTGACTTGGTGGGAACAGAAAGTAGTAGCCAGGCCTAGCTTCGTGCTTGTTCGGCGGGCCTCACAAACACTTGGCTGGTGGCAGAGTAGGGCCAAATTGCGATATCAAAATGATATCTTTGGTTCACCAAAGGCCAGGCCAGAACACGGTGGTAACACACTTGTTCAGTTTCTCCCGAGGCTTTTATTTCTCCCTGCCTTCTTCCCATGAACAACTCTATCTGAAGCCCTGAGGTATTGCTAGGCAACTAACTTACCTGGCAGCTCAGTACGGACTCCTTTGCAGCTGAATAGGGTGGAGCATCTATGGTGATTCAGAACACCCTGATGTGAGATTCCACGCCTTCAACGGTGCCTTTAAAATTCAGATTAAGACCCAGAGCGGATTTGCTACTGACACAAGTGCCGCCAAGTGCCACTAATCATAACTGACTAACCCAAGAAACTGGATTTTAAGGACTGTTCTTTCTTTGCATTTTAAGTATCAAGCAGCTACTTCTAATCCTCTTGGTCTCCCCTCCCTTCCTCCATTCTTCAGGTATGCCAATAGCAATCCAAGCGATTAGAAAGTCCTTGGTCAAGAACATTTAGAAAAACCTGGCATCTTTCTTGCTTGGACATTTTTCATCCAATCCTACTGCAGTAAGAAATCCATAGGAACACCTCATTTATCTAGTGATAGGCTCCTTCTCCGAATATCTTCACTCTATCAATCTATTCCCAGGTCAAAACCTCACTTACAGCTCTCAAAATGCTAGCACACACACAAGCCCCCATACAGAGAGAAAGAGAGAGAGAGAGAGAGAGAACAGAAATGAATCCAACCAGCTTTTTAGCTGCTCTTCATAAAATGCCAGGCCTTATTTAAAGTTATCCCTTTCCCCTTCACCTTTAATAGCCAAGAGCTATTAAGCTAGCATGGCTTTTCTCAGCATGGAGATGCTGCAGTCAGGAGGTAGGGGAAACTATTCAATTTCTGCCTGTATAAAACAACTCCTGGAGACATGGGAACATGGCAGTAAATAAATAAATGAATAGGGAAATCACAAGCCCCGGCTTTATTCTGTCCGTGGTTATTGGAAATAGTGAATTCCTCTCTCCTCAGTTTTGACTTAATGCTTCATGAGTAATAGTGTTACTGTAATGAGGGCATGTTAGAGTAGTGTAGTGGTTTGAGCATTGGACTAGTGTACTGGAAGACCAGTGTTCGAATAACTGCTGAGCCAAGGAAACCCAGTGGGTGACCTTGCACAAGTCACAGTCTCTCAACCTCAGAGAAAGGCAATAGGAAACCTCCACTGGAGAAAAACTTGCTGAGAAAACCCCATGGCAGTTTTGCTTTCGAGCTGCCGTGAGTCAGAAATGACTGAAAGGCACAAAACAACAAACAATAAGAGCATAATCACATTCATTCCCCACCCCCACCAAAAAATGAATGAGTGGTAATCCTGTTACTTTCCACCCAAGGTAATGTTGATCTCATAGTTTAGGGAGGGATCTAAAGAACGTTGAGGGGCATTTTGACTAGATTCCTTACAGTTCTCAACCATTTTAACAGATCTTTTTAGAAAAATCCCTCCCAAATGAAAGGAAATAAAAAGTAAAGTACAGTGGTCTGTTTTTAAAGTATGGTTGCAAAAGAAGAAGAAGAAAAGTCAGAAAATGAGGAGTGAAAAAGAGGGAAAAGAGAGAAGGGGGATATGTAGGATGTGAACAATGAGTGCATAGAATATGCTAAGAGACAAAAAGAGAGATAGTCTAGCTAATAAACATTTGGTAGAAAGCACTAAACCTGATGTTAATCAAGTTAGAGTTGAGAAGAACAAAGAGTTAGGTAGCTCTATGCAAATTAACCCATGAAAATCTTTCCTAGTTTCAATAGCTAGTACATCTTTCGACTTTGAATTACATCTGGTCGAGGAAAAATGGGTGTTTCGGGTGTATTGGACACCTTTTTGTTATTTGTTTAGAAAGACTGTCTGCTGTACCTAAATGTTAGTGATGTAGTACAGATATTGCTTCCTTGTGGCATGTTCAGTGACTACCCCTTTTTTATATTGGATGGGTTGCTGTTGTTATGTGCCTTCAAGGCATTTCTGACTTATGGTGACCCTAAGGAGAGGAGGAGACAGAGCGCCATGTGCTGACTTGATGGTCACTTGCTTCATTTATTTATTAAAAAAGTGTTTTTTGGCCTCTGTCAAAGTTGGCCTTCCTCAGGGGCTACATTTTACACAGAAATTTCTGGAGCTGCATAATACCTCTCCAAAGAAATGGACCATTGAGTGAAAGGGCTGTTTACTTTATATATGCTCATCAGTTCTCTCCTTTTGACCCTAAGGAGACCCTATCGCTTGGTTTCTTTGGCAAGATTTGTTCAGAGGGGATGTGTTACAATGTTTTCCTATTAGGAAGAAAAAGTTGGTATTTCTCACATGCTGTTTTAAATTGCGTTCCTGTGATATAGAATTTGACTGAATCCTTTTCTTTGGAATAAGACTTAGGCCCTTTCCACACGAGGCTGGTGAATCAGTTCGTGCCGTTTCTTACCGGATTTTCTGGGCTCGAAACAAGGTGGACTTTCCCTCATTTCCTTCTGCACAGCTACTGTGTATGTTCCATTCTGATTCGGAGGAGCGCGAGTTCATGAATCCACACTGCCTCCGCCGTGGCCACTTTCACTACTTCCCTAACCCTGCCCCGTCGGCTGTGATTGCCCCACCTTTTTTTGCATGGTTTAGTATGTCATTGCGTACGTGCATAAGTCCATACTACCCCCTGGCCCCTCCCATGAGCCCTCCCCTGATCACCAATTTGCATTGGCGCAAATGTACATGTCTGCACCACTGTGAACGTACGAATCAGATTGATCTGAAAAATTGGAAAACCGATTTCTTCCAGTTTTCAAATAGTGCGCTTTACCGGGGGCACATTTAGTTGGAATTACATGAAGAATGAAGGTAAATAAACCAAACCTAGGTCTGCTCCAACATGCAGAAGACCTCCGTGGCAAGACGCATTGGCCTGCCTTAATAACTGCATGCCTTAGATTCCAAGGTTGGAAAGATAAACAGTCACCATCCATTGTTCAATGGTCAGAAGCTCTTATTGTTTTAGCTCTGCATGAACATAAATGATCCCAAAATGTGAGCGACTCACAGGTCCACCTGTGATGCCAATGTCTTCACAGAACAGTGGGAAATACTAGCTCAAAGAGGAGGCCTGTGAGAGGGGGTTAACCTTACGAGATCTTTTATATCTATGTCTAATGATACTAGTGCAGTAAAAAACCAGCTGGAGACCCAAAAGCAAGCTTACTTGTTTTATTGGGTGAACTGCAATCACACATACAAGATCCAAGCAGTCACACTATCACACAAGGCTAACTGAGGGGAAAAGGAGGAAAGTTTGGAGCATTTCAGATTTTGGATTTTCAGGTAAGGGATACTCAGCTTGTATCAGTCTTTTCCATGAGTACACCAACCAGATTCCAGCAAATATGAGCTGTTGAACATATTTGAGCCGTAAGTCTCCATCAAACATAATTCATCTGCCCGAGAACTGAGGTCTACAGGAGGGACCCTCCACTGTGTTCCACTAAAGTGGGCAATGTGGAGTGCCTTCTCAGTTGATTGCACTCTCTGATTGTGGAATGCCTTCTTCCTCTTGGAGATACAGTGAGTGTCAACGTTGCTTTCTTTCTGGTGTCCAGCCAAAACATAGCCTTTTATAAAGCCTTGGAGGACTAACTTACTTCAAAGTGTACACGTACATGGTTTTAAATTGTAATAAGTGTTTTAACTCTTGTTTTTATATAAATGTTTTTATCCTGCTTTAATTATTTAAGGTTTTAAGTGGGAAGCCTTTTTAATTAGTAGTCTTAGTAGACAACAAGCTGAATGTGAGTCAGCAGTGTGATGTGGCAGTTAAAAAAGCCAATAAGATTCTGAGCTGCATCAATAGGAATATAGTTATGGTACCACTCTATTCTCCCCACCTGGAATCCTGTGTCCAGTTCTGGGCACCACAGTTCAGGAAGGATACTGAAAAGCTGTAATGAGTCCAGAAGAGCACGACCAAAACAGAGAAAGGCCTGGAAACCATGTCCTATGAGCAGTAGCTTAGGGAGCTGGGTATGTTTAGCCTGGAGAAGAGAAGCAGCAACATGAAAGCTATGTTTAAATATTTGAAGGGATGTCATAAGGAAGATGGAGCAAGTCTGTTTTCTGCTGCTCCAGAAGCTAGGACTTTTGAATGGCTTCAAATGTCAGGAAAAGAGGTTCCATCTAAACATTAGGAAGAACTTCCTGATGATGAGAGCAGTTTAACAGCGGGATATGCTGCCTGAAAGTGTGGCAGAGTCTCTTTCTTTGAAGGTTTTAAAATAGAGGCTGGATGGCCATCTGATGGGAATGCTTTGATGGTGTATTCCTGCATGGCAGGAGGTTGGGCTCAATGGCTCCTGTAAACTCTTCCATCTCTATGATCTTATGAAATTATTTGCAGTGTATGCTGCCCTGAGATCCCATGATAGAGAATGGGATAGGAGAACCAGTGTGGTATAGTGGTTTGATCATTTGACTGCCATCGTAGAGACCAGAGTTTAATTCCCCACTCGGTCATGGAAACCCACTAGGTGACCATGGGTGCATTACACACTCTCATACCCAGAAAAGCCCATGCTAGGTTCCCCTTGCCATAAGTAGGAAAAGACGTGAAGGCACATAACAAGGACAATTTAAATAAACAAATACAGATGTATTCTGGGGAATATTTGGCCCTCTAGAACTTGTGATCCTTGATTTGTGAACCTGTTAACATGTAAAGAAGGGTCAGTGGGAATTATTTTATTGATTTTTTGAAATTATTTCCCACTTTTCTCCCAATACCGGGACTCCACGAAGTTTACAACATGCTTTTAGAAGAAATGAAAAATGCAATAAATGATCATATGAAAATGCAATAGAACAGAGGGTCGTATTCAAACAACAATATAATTAAAAGCAATTTAAAAACATAGAAGACAAAGAAAAGAAAAGAAAAGAAAAGAAAAGAAAAGAAAAGAAAAGAAAAGAAAAGAAAAGAGAAGAAAGGAAAAAGGATACCTCCTGCTGCCATTTGAAAACTCTGTTAAAAGTACTTTCCTTTGCACTTTAGGACTCTTGGCATTATAAATCAAAAACATCCAAAGAACCAAAGGTTCCTCACCCCTGAATCACCCTCTGTCTGGAGTTGTTTGCTTGTTTACAGGATATTTTAAGGCACCATTTCTATTATGGAATAAAGATTGTTTTGATATGAATGTCAGCTGTCACCCTGTGGGCAGTTTGTGTATCTTTCTGCAACAGATGTGTTCCAGCCACAGACATTCAGTACAGGGAAAGTGGCAGTCCTAGTCTTGTGCGGCACGATGACATCTGAAGGAACTCGCACTATTTTGGACTACCTGGGTGGCAAATTTCAGATTTTTTATATAGAGAGGTGGCTAGAAACTCTCACACAAACCAGTCAACCCCAGGTGTAAAAAAAAAATCAGATAAAAAGAAATGATGCACACATGTGCGTTAAGGTAAGTTAAGTAAGGTTCTCTTTTCCTGTTGATTATCTGTCTAAAACATCTTTTTTTTCCCCAAGAAAAGAAAGCAAGTCATAATAAACATATAATCAGTCAGGGATAGAAATCTTCAACTCTTTCAACGTCACATGCAAGGACACATATTTACCATGGTTCATTCTCTCCTCCCTCTCTCTCTCTCTCTCTCTTTCTTTCCCCTCTCCCCCTCCCCACACACACACACACACACACACACATGTTTAAAAAAAGTGCATTTCTTCACACAATAAACCCCCTGGAACACAGCAGGATGTTCCAATTCTTGGAGAAAACTGCACAAAAGTCTCTTTGCCCTATTATTCTTCCTGACAGGAATTCTCACCTGTCTGGTTACCCCCATCCTCCTTTTTTTACAAAAATATTTATTTTATTGGAAAAAAGGAGGAAAAAATAAACAAGAAAAAAAGTGAGACTGTTCATGATACCATACATTAAGCCAGTGGTTCTCAACCTGTGGGTCCCCAGATGTTTGTGGACTTCAGCTCCCAGAAGCCCCAGCCACTATGGTCAATGCTCAGGGCTTCTGGGAGCTGAAGTCCAAAAACATCTGGGGACCCACAGGTTGAGAACCACTGCATTAAGCCGTGTTGTTTATATCACAAGCCAATGAATAAGTATCTATGACAATAATTCACAGTACTTTCCACCATGTGAATTAAAACGCCAACTTTGAACTTCCTATTCTTTCCCTGTTGATTCTTTGATATGTATTATCCATCTTCTTAACTAAGTACTTCCATTGTCAAGACTATTTTACAGCAACTGCTGCTGAATTCATCAAAGTTATCTTAAGTTATCATTATTAAATTTAATTGATAAATCAGATGTTAGATCATATAGCTTAAGTGATTAACAAAAGTACAGAAGAGTGATCAAATTACCACCTCACATTTAAACACATTTAAACTGCTAAAGGAGTTGTATTTCTTAATCTTTCCATAATAGGAGCCCATTCTTTTTGAATTTCTGATTCTGCTCTTTCTCTAATTCTGTGCGTTAGCATGTCCATATTCATTTGGAATACTGTGTCCAGTCCTCGGCACCTCAATTCAAGAAGGATATCAACAAGCTGGAGCGTGTCCAGAGGAGGGTGATCAAAATGGTGAAGGGTCTGGAAGCCATGCCCTATGAGAAGCAGCTTAGGGAGTTGGGTATGTTTAGTCTGCAGAAGAGAAGGTTATGAGGGGACGTGATAGCCATGTTTAAAAATTTGAAGGGATGTCATGTCAAGGAGAGAGCGAGCTTGTTTTCCACAGCTCCAGAGACTAAGACAAGGAGCAATAGATTCAAGCTGCAGGAAAGAAGATTCCACCTGAACCTCAGGAAGAACTTTCTGATGGTCAGAGCTGTCTGGCAGTGAAATATTCTGCCTGGGAGTGTGGTAGAGTCTCCTTCTTTGGAGGTTTTTAAACAGAGGCTGGATGGCCATCTATTGGGAATACTTTGATGTGTGTTCCTGCATGGCAGGGGGTTAGACTCAATGGCCCCTGTGGTCTCTTCCAGTTGTATGATTCTATGATTCATTTCAACTTGATCATGAAGCCATTCCTCCATTTCAGGTATGTCATTTTTCTTCCAGACTTTTGTAAAAGCTATTCTGGCAGCTGTCAATGTATAAAGTAAAATTTTCCAATATTTTCCAACAAAAGTTGTTTCCAGTTCATGGTTCATGTTCAAAAGATATAATTTGGAGGTCATAGAGAATTTCTAGTTGAAAATCTCTTGAAGCATAATGTGATAATAATGTGAAGAATAATGAATTATTGAAGATATTCTTTCCATTCTTGCCACCAGTGCATATCGAAAGCCAACAGGAAGGTGGGAGCTATACAGATTATTGCACTTAGTGTCACATGTATGACTATCTTGGACCAAAATTACAGAAGTTTGCTTTGTGAAATGCAGAGGTAGCCAGTGGAAAGGATTCCAAGCTAGGTTTTACAGGAACATTTTATTGGAACTGTCAAAACTCTGGACTTATTTTGGGAATACTTTTCAGAACCTTGGATAGTTCCTGGAATACTGGGAGTAGCTCCTCCAATGACTTGATTAATTCACTAGTGGACTTTCATCAGATTGCTCTGTGGGTGTAAAGTTAGTCTTCATGTCCTTGATCTAGGATTGTTTAACATATGGTTTAATATTGTTTAATCCTATTTTAGTGTTGATGTTTGTATATTTTTAGCTTCACTGTACTTATTTTAAATTGTAAACTGCCTTGAGTCTCAATTTTGGGGAAAAGAGAGGGTGTAAAAAGAGATAGAGATGGTGATGGTGATGATGATGATCGTATAATTATAACCAAAATTCTACATCATGGTCTCCATTTTGTAATTTTATGAATATACAGCTATATTGCAGAAATACAATGGGACCCTGTTAGTGAACTGTGAGAATTTCATTTCTATCCCATCTCTCTTGAAACAATGAGACTCAAGGTGGCCAACATCATATTTAAAAGCAATATGTATAGAAAACTGTACAAAACATCAATAGAATCATGAATACAAAAGTTATTTTAAAACAATTCAACAATTTATAAAGTTAAAAATACATGAAAATTCATTGAAAACTATATGCAAACCACAAAGAAAGCACTACACAGCACTGAGAGCCCATCCCAGTCAATTTCTAAATACCTGACGGCATAAAAATGTTTTAACTTGGGCATCAGCAAGTGTGTCCCAATGTTCACTGGGTACTTCTATTGTACATTGGGTGTTCCTGATGAGCAACACGCACTACTGATACATATCAGGAATTTCTGATGCTCATTGGATACTCTTGTTATGCTCCAGTCCTTCTTAGTCTATCTCCAGATGTGTATCAGGAAAGTCCCAATAGTCACCAGTGCCAATTGCAAATTGGGGGTCATGGCCCTTAAGTCACTCCACTGGCTACCATTGCTCAGTGGACACCCATGCATTCGAACATCACTGCCACCTAGATAAATATGGACCTTGCACAATTAATCAATTCTGTTTCCCACACATGCAAATCCACTTCTAACAGAATGCCAGACAAGATGCACAGATACTCACTGAAGTCAGTAGAAAGCATTCAGTTCATTTCTGAGTGCTTTTGGCTAAAGGATGTATTCAACATTTGATTGTAGTTCAACCAGGAGGAACAGCAGACTTTGGAAATGTAATACCTGTCTCCTTTCCCTGCCTTGCTCCTTATCTCTGGTAAACCTCTTTGCTCTTAAACTGAAGAGGAAGTAAAGGGACTGAGTAAAGATTTGCTTATTGAAAACAAATTTAGCAGGCAGTACCTGAGGAAAGCCAAGGCAAGGTTAACTGAAAAAAATATATAATTAAACATCCTCATTTGCTTTCATAAAATACAATATTGACTCAGCTCTTGGAAAGCAGATTAAGCTGTTGACATAACGGCAGCACAACAAATAGGACCACTAAGCCCTTTAGTAGAAGAACAGCAATATTAAAACTGGTGATGAAAAGTCAAATAGAGTGAGTTTAGTCAGGGTCATACAGAAAGCATACGTAAGAATTCCTAATCTTGCCTCTTTGGCAAAAGAAAAAAAGTGGGGCGGATTATTTGACTGGTGACCAAACAGCAGCTGTGTCAACAAGATGAGTGTCAGCCAAACATTCTGACATTTGTACATCTCTGAGAGGATGTGCTTTGAGTACAAATTGAATGATGCATCATATGTTATTTCCTGGCACCATGGGAGGAGATGTAGCATTTCTTAAATGGAAACTGCCACCAGATTTCATCTTTGGCAAAGCTCAGGATTAGTTTTGCCCAACCTAGTGTCTCGTAGATATATTGGAGCATAACTTGGCATGCATTGGTTTGTGGAAGACTGTTCAGGTCAACATGGAAGAGTTTGTGAAAATGAGAGTTGGCGACGTTTGTGGGGAAACTCTGGAACCTTGAGCAGTTAGAGTTCATACAGTACCTCCACAACTGGCTTCATCTGAAGAACAAGATGCTATAAAGCATGGCCAAGATTCTATATCAAGTGCGTGTAGTGTAAATCTACATTCACTACAAAGTGGACGCCCTATTGCTGAATACCAGCATTACGCAACTGGTTGTGCATCTGTCAGTATGTCTGCTTCCTGCCCATTGTATAATGGGGAAGACCCAAAGGCTGTTTCTGCATACATTGAAGCTGCTGGCACCATTCAAGAAAGTGCAATAGGGATCGTGTTGGTTAGTTCCAACTGGAGTAGACATTTTCAATCAACTGTTGACTATTGATTCAACACATTATTGTTAATTGCCATAAAGAAGACTTTGAATTATGGGAATCCTATGAATCAGAGACCTCCAAGTGTCCCTGTGTTACTGCAGTTTTCTAGCCAGACTTGGGGGATATTAGATATCCTTTTGATATCAGTAATTTGGCCTTCCTCACCTATTCCTTCCCATGTGCTTGTGAGGCCCCCTGTGACACTGTAGGTTTATTTCCAGTCTCTTAAGTGGACTTCCACCTTTGCAAAACTGGAAATTCCCTCCCAGTGTTTTACTAGGGTTCTTGCCAGCCTCCCAAAGCTGATTCCCACGCTTGGAAAGACTGGCAATCTCCCCAACTCTATCGGTATGCTGCCACCCCCCCCCCCGAATTATGAATTACTTAGGCAGAACAGGAGGGACTCTGCCTAATCTCTAAGCGTAAGGATCTTCCCCCTCCTCTTTCCCCTGAGTGAGAGAGGTCCTATGTAGCGTGTGCCAACCCTGGCGTGGAAATGGAGAGAAACGGAGGTTTATAGAAGTGTTTTAATCAAGACATGCAAATAAACAATATATACTTGGGAGACTCCCCTCTCCCAGGTGCACTTAGTTACAAGAATTTACAAAACAGATATAACAGCACAGATACATTCTTAAGATCAGCCAATTCCCAAAATAACAACGTCCCTAATGCGACTAACTACTTATTTCTAGTTACTCACAATTAGGTTATAGGCGTAGATGGTCTAAAGGAGGAGAGAGGGGGGGTCCAGGAGACACAGCATGCCTGCCAGCTCAACTGGGCCAGCTCTCCCCTCTCTCTTTCTCTCTTTGTCTCTCTCTCTCTCTCTCTCTGGCCACATGGCCTCTCAGAAGTTTTATATTTTCCTCCTTGGAAGGATCTGGAAGCCTCTCTAAGATGCCCACCTCTTTTCCTTTTTGTTGGTCAATTCTCACCTTGTGACCTGTGATGCTGACCCTTTCCTTTTGGTTGGTCAACTCTCACCCTGTGACCCTTGATGTAATCCTAACACCTCATTAACCCTTGGTTTACCTGAAGAGGGAAGTATCTCCCTTTGATAAGCCTAGATAATGGGAAGCCCCATTATCACACCCCTGGACAAACATGCAAACAGGCTCGGCTGCTAATCACTGTAATGTTCCAAACAAATACAGTCAGGCCAGAAATAGCCATCCCACCACTTCAGGAGACCTCAAGGCAAGTACCATATTATGTATGCACACTACTTACCAAGGACTCCCTGCCCCGAGCAGGCAGCTTGACAAGCCAAATACTCCACTGTCAAACACTCTGCGTTTGCATACTGGCTACTCTATTGACAATTCGGACTTAATCATGCTAAATCCTGACCTTTTGGAGGCTTTGTCTCCAGCCCGAAACTCACTGTTTTCCCCAAGTACGGACTAGCCTACGGCCACATTTTCCCCTATAAGAACCTCTGCCTTTGAGAGCTTCATCGGATCGCTCCCGACTTCCATCTCGTGCTGCAACTTTGCTTGGCGAGCCTTCCCCTCAGTCCCACGTACTGAGAACCTTCATATCCACGAACTCTTTCTGCAGACTACCTGGGCTTCAGGACAGGTGTAGTATTACCCATACCAAAAACCTCCCCTAAAAGTCCCTCTATCCAACTCCAACCTTTATTTCTCTAGTTATCTGTGTGAGTGTGTTGCATACATTTGTTTGATTGTATTTTAATAAAAACAACAATTATTATTTTACTTCTGTTTGCTCCTTGACTCAGCCTGACCCCATAGACATTGGGTAAAAGATCTCACTCCGTTGCTCTGCCTCTCGCAGTGCTAACTTGTGCTCTTTGACTAATTTCCCCAACTAGTATAATTTGGAAAGCATTTAGGTGTCCCTCACGGGACTGCCAGAAATCAGGGTAACACCTGTTATCAATAGCCCTGCTAAAATCTTGGAAACTCAGGGCTGTCTTCCTTCAGTGATTCTATCCACTTGTGATATAGTCTTCTTTTTTCTACTGTCTTCTACCTTAACAAGCCTTATTGTTTCTAATGAGTCTTGTCTTCTTATGAAAAGTCCAAAGTAGGATAGTTTTTGTCTTCTAGGGAGAGTTCAAATTTGATTTGCTTTAAGACCCACACATTGTCTTTTCATCAGCCTATGGTATCTTTAGAACTCTCATCCAGCATCACATTTCAAATAGAGTAATCAAGTTGGTTTCAAAGCTCCATTCTAGTTCAGACTAACAATAGGATTTAGGCCTATGGGAAATTTGTAGGAGTCTGGTTATGCAACTGTGAGCCTGCATGATATAGTGGTTTGTCTGCTGGGCTAGGACTCAAAGAGACCAGGGTTTGAATCCCTACTCAGCCACAGAAACCCACCGGTTGACTTTAAATCCCTACTCAGCCTCAGAAAAAGGCAGTGACAAATCCTATCTGAGTAAATATTGCCAAGAAAATCCTTATGGTTCACCTTTGGGTCACCATAAGTCAGAAATGACTTGGAAGAAACACAGCAATAGCAAAGTTATGCAGCTTTGAACTGAATTCACCCATCGCACAGTGACCCCAAAAGTACAACCACACATATAAAAGAATTTACTCAGGTATATGACATTCCTAGGATTCTGTCCTATATCTCATGGCCACTTCTTGCAGAGACCAGACGTGAAATTATATATGAAATGCATGAAGAAACAAGGATTACATCATTTCTTTTCAACCATGCCAACTGAATCCATATCTGAAGGAGGACCAACCTTGATGTAATCATGGTGGCCATGTAATTCTTTTCAAATATCCATCCTTTTCATGGATAAGTTAATGGGCAGGTGAGGTCTAGCATGTTGAAAAGGGACAGCATGTGGGAGAGAATACTAGACTCTTCTAAAGAGTTTGTAATATTTTTAATTTAGCTGCTCCACAAGTTTTCACCATTGAATGTTCCATTTGTTTCTTTCTTCATTTCTTTTTCATAATTAATTTGATACAATCTTACTTGTTTTCATTACTTTTGTTGGTGTTTACTAGTCCCCATTTATTTTAACTGAAAGCTCCATTACTGTGTTAATTATGTGTAATAACCACAAAGTTCTCTCCATATCCCAATCTGGGGATTGGGAAAACATTGATCTGCAGGCAATCCAATTGAACTCAAAGCAAAATTTAATTCAAAATTTGGAAATCCAGAGCTTTGGACCAAGAAGAGATTAGAAAGGAGGGATGGGGGTGATGATGATGATGATGATGACGACGACGATGACGACAATGACCTTCTTCTCAGTTTGGATCTCAAGGCGGCTTACAAAATAGTTAAACATTTGCAAAATACAGAAGTTAAAAAGTGATTAAACTGTCAAAAAATATTAAAACCAGTTAAAAATATAAACCATTAAGGGGGGAAAGCACAGCAAAGATAACAAATAGAAAATCCAGCACACTTGAACAAAATGCTTACAGTAGCAAAAGTACACAGAAACTTCATATCCTATGAGAAATATAAACTATAAGCAAAATTTTGCCAACCAACAGGGAGAGGGGATGGTATAAACTTATGGCTGTGGAAAGGAAAAACCAAGTGAATTAACATATACATACTCTCCCAATCTTAGCATTAAAATTTTTCACCCTCTACATGTCTTTTCCACATCGTGCTACATTAAATAGCTCTTCTTGGACTTTTTTTAACATCAGATTTTTCTTAGGCACAAAGCCCAAGAATTATTGAAACGACTTTCTCTAATTTAAAGCTCCCCAAGCACAACATCACAAACTGGATGCATGCAACTTTAATACGCAAAAAGTCTTATTGTAATGCCTGTGTTCAACAGAGATGTTCATGGACACATGGAGTACATTTGTGAATCCTTCATATTTGATCATGTGAGACTTTAAATCACAGCCAGGGTCTGCTTCAAAATAACATATTTCTTCCAGTTATGTATTCATCCGTGTACGCACATAGCACTATTGACAAAGTATAGTGGCCCCTCGGTATCACCTGGATTTTGGTTCCAGGATGCCCAATGCATACCAAAAACCACGAATAGTCAGGTCTCATTATATGCACTTGCATGATAAAATGGTGTTCCTTATACGAAATCGTGAACAACTCAAACAATTGCCAGAGGAAGACTGAAGATCTGTAAAGTGGCAGGTGGCAACAGCAGGGCTATGCCTACACATCAGTGTAATGCTCAGCCTGTGGCAAAATCAAGGCTTGCTTTTTGGAATTTTTTAAAATACTTGTTAGAAATACCTTAGGAATTATCTTCCCTTCCCTTAGGAGTGAAATGTGGTTGAAATACACAGATCTGAGATCCGGTGTCTCTAATTCCCCAAAATGTGTTGTCCAGTACCTGCAACTTTTGCCCACATTCCCCAATCCAGTCTGTATTCAGAGTAATTAACATGCAGAGTTTGGTTTCCTGAGGGAATACAGTGGCCTTCTCCATGCTGCTAGGCCTTGTCTCCCTAGTAACTGGCCTAAGACCCAAGAGCTCTCTGGCAGAGAATTCGAAAGGCTTCTTCCTAAACTGCCAACTCCAGGCGTTGCCCAGGATTTTATTTTCTCATAGGTAATACTTGTTAGAAATGCCTTGGGAATTGCCTTACCTTACGTTAGGAATTAGATGTGGTTGAAATACACAGATTTCAGATCCTGTTTGTCCAGTATGTGTAACTTTTCTCCATATTTCCCAATCCAATCTGTATTCAGAGCTGCTAGGCCTCATCTCCATAGCAACCACCCTAATCAGAGCTCTCTGGCTGAGAATTCTAAAAGCACCTGTTACCCTGTTTACTGGGGGTCCCGGGAGGGACACCTGAGCAACCAAACAACAACACACAATATTTGGGGGAAATTAGCTGGAGCACTCGCTTAAGCTAGCGAGAGGCAGGGTAACTTAGCGGGACCTTGCAACCCAGCGTCTACGGGGTCAGGTCAGTCAAGCAGCCAGACGGGTTTAAAGTAATCAAATTATGTTTTATTGCATACAAACAAATATTAAAGACACCACAGTCACACAGCTAACTAAGAAATAAGAGGTTGAGTTAAGAATAGAGATATTCAGGGGAAATGGGTGATACGACACCTGTCTTGTCGTCCCGGACCTCGGGAGAGAAGCCGGGGGTGCAGAGAAGAAGCTCAGCTCGATTAGCTGAGGGGAGCTCGCCAAGCTACGCAGCGGCAAGACGGGATGAAACTCAGGAGCGATCTGAGGAAGGTCTCGGAATCAGGGGTTTAATAGGGTGAGTTGGGACTGCAGGCTATGCCTTACTCAGGGACAACAATGAGTTTTGGGTGCGAGACAATGTCTCAGAAAGGTCACAACTTTGCATGATGAAATCAGAGCCGAATCAACAATAGTGTGGCCAGTATGCAAATACGCAGCGCTTACCAGTGGACACCACAACCTTTGTCCAGTAGCCTGCTCGGGGCAGGAAGCCTTTGTTAGCATCGCGCATATGTAATGAGGTGTTTTGCCAGAGAGGTCCCTGAAGCAACGAACCGGCTATGTCTGGCCTGCCTGGGTGGGGAATGGAATGTCCAGCAATTATCAGCCGTGCCTGTTTGCATGCTTGTCCGGTGGCCTCGCAAACACGTGGAGCGGGGTGGCAGGGGGAAGCTGAATGGTTTGATATCAAAAATGATATTGGGCGCTATCTCCGGGTAGGCCTAGACTGCAGTAACCCCCCTCCTTGATCTCCGAACCCCAGGATTCCATTGAACCTTCACAGCCAGCCAATCATATGAGGTCTTCTTGCCTCACACAGCCAATCATACTAGGTCTTCACCTGCCTGACACAGACAAACTTTGACTCTTATATAGTAGATTTTCAAGCCATGGTTGGTTGAATCCACAGATGCAGAACCTTTGGGTGTGGAGGGCTGACTGTATAGAGTTTGGTGGAAATTACTGATGGCTCTCTTCATATTTTCCAGTCTACAAAGTCTCAGAAGACAAATGACTTTTTTTTCTGTTCATGTTTGTCTTACTATCATTGTCAATAGTAATGCGTGCTTTTACAGCATTGTTTCCAGCCAGTGCTAGATTTCCTAATAACTTGTTTGCAAATCACTCTGGATAAAAGACGAACGAATCCTTCAGACAACTTGTATTATTGAAATAAATTACCAGGCAACACTGGAAACCAGTCACATACACTGAATCAATTGAATTGTTTTCTATTTCCCACTGAAAACCGAACTTGGGGTGCAAATCTTCTGCTATTTCATCTTTGTATGAGAGGGGAATAATTATGATAGTTTTCTTCCCACTGTTTAAGGAAACAAACAACCCTCCACAGTATTCTCCCTGCATTTCAACATCCTAAAGTATTGTAGTGGAATTGTGTAGGAAAAAATCGCACACATTTTTGTGCAAATAATTTTTTCTACCCAGAAAACAGGTCTCCTATGCAGGGAACAGTGTTTTCTATGCAGGAAACCCATTTACTGTAGACCCATTTGTAGAGAAAACAAGGATCCTTTAACATTACACATTTACAGCACTGTGATTTCAATTTAATCAATGTAGAATCATAGAGTTGGAAGAGACCACAGGGACCATCCAGTCCAACCCCCTTCTATGCAGGAACACCCATCAAAGCATTCCCAACAGATCGCCATCCAGCCTCTGCTTGAAAAGCTCCAAAGAAGGAGACTCCACCACACTCCCAGGCAGCATATTCCACTGCCAGACAGCTCTGACCATTAGAAAGTTCTTCCTGAGGTTCAGGTGGAATCTCCTTTCCTGCAGCTTGAATCCATTGCTCCTCGTCCTAGTCTCTGGAGCAGTGGAAAATGAGCCTGCTCCCTCCTCGACATGACATCCCTTCAAATATTTAGACATGGCTGTCATGTCCCCTCTTAATCTTCTCTTCTGTAGACTAAACATACCCAGCTCCCTAAGCCGTTCCTCATAGGGCATGGCTTCCAGACCCTTCACCATTTTTGTCGCCCTCCTCTGGACATACTCCAGCTTGTCGATATCCTTCTTGAATTGAAGTGCCCAGAAACGGACGCGGTATTCCAACTGAGGTCTAACCAATGCAGAATAGAGTAGTACCATTACCTCCCTCTCGATCTAGACACCATACTCCTAGTGATGCAGCCAAGAATCGCATTGGCTTTCTTGGCTGCTGCATCACACTGCTGACTCATGTTCAGTTTGTGGTCGACCAAGATTCCTAGATCCCTTTCACACATATTGCAATCGAGCCACACATCCTCCATCCTATATTTGTGCATTCCATTTTTTTCTGTCTAAGTGTAGGACCTTACATTTCACTCTGTTGAAATTCATTTTGTTAGCTTTGGCCCAGCTCTCCAATCTGTCAAGGTCAGTTTGAAATTTGATCCTGTCCTCTGGGGTATTAGCAACCACTCCCAATTTGATGCCAACATCCTATGGAATCCTGAGATATTCAGATAAGGGAAAGGATTTAGAATTCTCAGAACATACCAGTGCCTCTGAACAAACTACAAACCCCAGGATTCATAGGATGTGGTCATGGCAGTTAAAATGGAATTATAGTGCTGTAAGTGTCTAGAATACATGGGCCATAGGATTTTCATCACAGATAATGCCTTTTCCTGAACAGAATGACTCTCTGTGACCAGGGCTTTGAATACGAGGATAAAAATTGCAAAAAAAAGTCTCACTGGCCTATTGTTCCCCCTTTAGTGTTGCCAGCTTGAAAATTGGTGTGGGTGCCTGTACTCTACATGGTTGTGTAGAAGAGGAAATTTCAGCAGGTGTAGCTTGTTACCTGGTTGTATAACTAGCAACATCTGCTGAAGTTCCCTCTTCATCACAACCATTAAAGGTACAGATGCCTTCTCTGGTTTTCAGCCTGGTAACCCTATTCCCAATAGGGTTTTCTGACCTGGGACCTAGTAATTATGAATATTTTTCATTCCCTGAGCAGAACACAAAGGAATACAGAGAGAAGCTGTGTGCGTGCTCATCTATACATGTATTTTAAATGACAAGCCATTCATCAAAGTTGTTTACTCTCAAGTCCATGAACGGACACTGAAAGCCCCCAGGCAGAGCAATTAATATCTCCTCTCACCTTCAGAAAGGAGAAAATGGAGGCCAGATGTAGCTACACCCATGCAGCCTGACCCTTTTGTAGGTGAGATGTAAGCACTCGTGTTGTACGAGCTAACTATTCTCTGTGGCAAAGGAAAGAATTGTGCTGCTCTTCAATTGCTGTTGGACTGAAACACGAATGAAAAAAAAATCTCTATAACCCTATCGGTGTCATCTAGCAATGGAATGTGTTCTGTGGAATTTATATACGAACTGTTCTGAAATCACACCTTCTTAATTAGTTCACAAAGCAGAATGCATTTCTTGATTGAATCTGCCTTTCTTGAATTTTGTGATGTGCAACACCAAACAAACATGCATGATATATTAAGTTATACAAACTATCTATCTGTCTATCTATCTATCTATCTATCTATCTATCTATCTATCTATCATTTGTCTGTTTGTCTCAGAGAAATACAGACTTTAAACAGATTCTATTATGGATCAAGGTTAACAAAACAAAAGAATAATACCCATGAGAAAAGTGTGTGTACAAAATTAGGAGAAATAAATACAAATACATATAACAATTTTGCACAGTTCTTTATATCCTTTGGAAAGATTTGGTTAAATTGACAAACTGATGTGGAATTGGCTGAAATAAAATTTATCTCAGGAAAATGAAAATCTGAATGAAACCAATATTGAGTGATTTCCTGATATCCAGCATCCAAGAATACACTTACAATGTGGAAGATTCAGGGCTAGTCCCTGTGTTAAAGAAACCAATGTCAAAGAGTTGCTGTCCACCAATATCTGGAAGATGATCCCTGGTTCACAAAGGACTGCAGACTGGCAATGGCTCTCCAAGGTCAGATTCTGAGTTCCTTAACAGCCTTATATGAAGATGCTGGGCTCTAAACATTTGACCATCTATACACAACACATGTGCTCCACCACAGGCAACTGACAATTTCCCACATACCTATAAACTACATTTGACAGCACTGTGGCACTCTTGGTTCAGTGACACTCACACCATATTGTAGGTCCTGAGCATCATTAGGGAAAAGCCCAGAGTCTCCTCTTTTCTGTTTAATTCTATGTGCAAATTTTCTGGGGATCATTTCCCAAGATTCTGGCAGTGTGTCTGCTTGCTCACTTTAAATCATCAAACATAATATAGAATCATAGAATTGTAGAGTTGGAAAGGAGTCCACGTCCTTACTCAATGCAGGAACTCAACCACAGAATCTCTAGCAGGCAGCTGCCCAGTCTCTTTTTGAAGATGTCCAAAGAAAGAGACCCCACCACTTCCCTAGGTGATGTATTCCATGGTTGAAGCACTGTTATCCTCCATCTAGTATTCAGTCAAGATCTACTCTCCTGTAACTTAAAGCTATTGGACTTGATCCTATCCTCTGGAGGAACAGAGAACCAATCAGCAGCCTCTTCTCTGTGGTAGACCTTCAGACATTTAAAGAGTGGAATGACGTCACCCTTCAGTCTTCTCTTCACCAAACTGAACATGTCCAATTCCTTCAACCTTTCTTCATACATTTTGTTCTCCATATTGTAACGTGGAGAAGGTTCCTTGACTTAATACATCCAGGAGAGTCTAGGAAGCCAGCTCTCTGGTGTGCATGGACTATGTCCAATCTTTACACCCTTTACAGAAGTGACAGGTAGCCTTCTTTACCCTAATGGTCAAATTGAATTTCAGATGAAATCTAAGGGAAAGCATTCTCAAGATGGACAAGATCAAAAAGAAAAGGTGGGGGACAAAAATATAAGTACATTTTAGCTCAGAGTTCTTACTGCCAATAACTAAGCTTTAGGAAAGGTGTTTCAAGCTTTTTAAAGATGTGTAGAAAAATGTACACAGCTTGGACAATAACCCAACAAAACTGTGTCATGAAGAAGAGGGGATGGAAATTTGGGGAATGCCAGTGATCTCAATTAAGACCACAAGAGGGACAGATTTGTTCCTGGAACCTGAGGTTCTCTGCTTCAGTAAAAATTACAAATATGTAAATAAGATATTTAGGGATAAAAACAAAATTAATAATATACAAATCACTCTTCACTTTTTTCATTAAAAATATCTTACTTTCAATTGAGGAAAAACGCAGTTTTGTGTTTGCGTAAAAAACTGAATATTTTAATATTTCTTCTTTTCTAAAAGATAATTAATTTGGGGAGTTGATTTATTTTTCCTGAGTCTTTGTTATTCTAATTAAAGCTCACATTTATTATTAACACTACTAGAGAGAACAGTCACTTTGGGCCCCTTGCTGTTGTTCTTGAAAACTAGAGGCCTTGGAACTTTTTTTTTAATTACTGAAGCTTGTTTTCATTCCACTAAGAAAATTGCAATGTTTGATCTGTTTGCTTTATATAAAATGGGAACTGTTCCTTCTTCCGCTGTTTGAAGTTCAAATTAAGACTCGTGTTCATTGTTAGTATAGCCTTTCAACAGGAGGTGCTTCATTCCCCTGAGAGAGATCATAGCTCCAATATCTTCAGCTCCCTGGTGATGTTCCCCACACCAAAATGGAGGTCAGTGCAGTATTCAAATTGTGGGAAGTATTTTCATAGAGCTGCTAAGGAAATCCATAAACCACAGCCTTAATTCTTTCCAATTGTAGCTAAATCATGCAGACTCTGCGGTTCAATAACTCAATTATTTTGTTCTGGGATTCTCAGGAATTGCCTTTCCCCTCTTTGACTGCAACATGGTGGTCCATTGAACAAACCACCAACTGGCCACTGCTCAGAAGGTACATATTTTTTTTCCTACTGCAATAGAATTAATAGGTGTGGGAGGAATGTGGCTAGTACAAGTCAAAACAGACCAGAAGTCAAAAAGCCAATGCAATCAGTCAAGTGAAACAAACCAGGTGTTGGAATGCACAGAAGGGCGGTCTAGAGAAGCAGTTGCCAAACATAACCAGGATCAAGTGCATGGCACCAGAGTGTTACCATGCCATACACCTCCACTCCATGATACAATATAATTGGTGAATATCATTTAATTGGCACAAAATATAAAATATACACTTAAGGCTGAACTCCACATGGAAAGTGACTCTGATTATGAATATGTGCATAGGCAGAGGACATCAGCATGACCAGCTCATAAATTCATGAGGATTAGCCAGAGAGCCCTGATTTAATAGATCAAGATAATCCTATCGATTGCCCAAACTCAGAAAACAATAGCCAACAAGGAAGCTCCAATGCGGCAATTGATGACCAACATCCTGGAACCTCTTTCCACAGCATTTCCCTTTTGTTTCCTCACCTGCCCAGCCATTAAGGGACTATCATGACCTCCATCAATGCTTTGTCCTCTGAAGTCAAGACCATTTGTCCATTCTAGACCCCTTTGTCTGCTCTGTCAGGGAGCCATTAACACTTTCCCCTTCATGACAGAAGGATATTTAAAATCTAGCCCAGACTCTGGCATTTTACTAGCACTTGAGTGTCATGCTGCATCCTAAACAGTTGTTCTCCTGTGCTGACTTCAGACTCTCATGTTTGAGCCATCTCACCTTGACTTTCTTCTCTTTGCCCACTTCATCTTAAATTCCTCACTATCCAACATTTACCTCCTTTCATTCTGTTAGTCTTGTATAGTTCGTGAGACTGCTTGTTTTTGTGTGTGCATGTTTGTGATTTCCCTCAATAAAACATTCTTTTGACCCCCAACTGGTGTCTCTGCATTAGTACCAGTATACATTGTCAAAAAGATCCAGAAGTTACTCCTCCTCTTGCAGGCCCCCTTTTTGAGCTATACTTCCCCACCTTTCCACAGAGGCATCATCACCCACTTTTTTGGGTAACAAGAACTGGGAGAGATATTTTTCATGAGTGGTGTCTGACATTGCTTCCAGCAATGACTCTGTGCTCTAGATTCATCCTTTCTATAAAGCCTGAAGGTAGAGTAGGGGCAGGTAGGCATGCTCTGATTGTGCAGCAGCTGTTTCCCTCTGTGCTAGCCAGCCACCTCCCAGAATACCTGAGCATTAGCCATACTGGCTGGAACTTCTAGAAGATGAAATCTAAAATATCTGTACAGCCAAAGTTGAGAACCACTGTTCTACACAGTCATGTGAAAGACTTATCTGTGTCTGCTGGCCTATTAGAAAGGGGCAAAAAATCCTCATGGGATAGGCAGTTGGACAGTTGCCATTTATTTTGTGGATTATATAATCTATGGCTGGGGGATATCCTCAAATCTAGTAGCATACAGACCTCTTGTTGGACCTAGAAGATGACGTGGAAATGTCAGAGGATATCCAGAAGACCAAGATAATGTAGTGCCATGCTGAAAGAAAAGTATTATTGAACAAGGAAGATTTTAGAATATGCAGTTATTAAGCTCTTAGGAAAAACAGACTAACAATTCTCCCAGCCCTCTCACTCCATAATGGCTTAAAGACTGCTGCTTAACTGGCTAAAATATATCTAGTGCGCTGGTGTATCAAAGTGTGGGGAGGTGCACACATGGTCTCCTCTGCCTCCCAAGCCAAAATCACCTGCCTGATTTGTGTGATGGATGTGGATTCCTGCCAAGCCACTGTTCCAGGACTCAGGTGTAAACACAGACAGGACTTTCCCCAACAACCACATCACAGAGACATGAACAAGACAATACTTACTGCAGCCAGCATTAATGAAAAGGGGAGAGCTCATGAGACTCATCGTGTTTATATAAAGAAGACACATTAATTGGCAAACAGCTGGGAGAGGCTGTCAGCCCATAAATACAGGGAGGAGATGGAGAGAAATCTGTTGCAGACAACTGGTGTCACCAGTGGAGGCAATGTCTCCTATGTTCAGATTTCTGACTTGTGTTTCTGGAAACCTTGTGTGCTGACTTAGCTACTGGATACTCCTTTGGACTATCACTCTGAATTCATTACTGATTTGGATTGCTGAAACAACAAATGGTAATTAGCTGACAAAGTGTTGCAAACTATGTCTGTGGCTGAGGATAAAGACTTTAATTGGAGAGCTGTGAACCTTGGCTGGCTGCTGGCATAGGACACTTCCTGCTCCACCTGAAGCAGCAGAATGTGTTGGGTTAGCCTTCCGGGAGGTCAGGTTTCTCTGATGGAGACACACAAGCCTGATTCCTGGGACTGAAGCTGCATTAGGCAGGGCCAATTCAGGTGCAACAGCGGGTCAGCAGGGAGTCCTCAGTCCTCTATGAGTCAGAGTGAACTCTTTGTTCCCCCCAGTGTCTGTGAGAGAGAAGTGGTGGGGGCAACTGTCACCATGTGCTCTAGTAAGAGCCTAGGAAAAGCTTGGGGCTCAGTGCTGGGTACCACTGATGGCTGACTATGCCACCTATACCCCAATCAGCCAGCTGAAGCCAGACTTCAAAGGAGTTATCCAAGGTGCTGAACTCCATCTTTGAAAATAATTCAACATTTTGAGATAGTTCCTTCAAATTTCAGAGCTCTGAGTGGAGTCACCACTCCACTGACACAAAAGCCGTTACCTGCCACTGCATTTTATCCTCCAAGCAATACAGAGGGAAATCTACCATACCAGGGAATAGGGCTTTCCCAAATCCTGCATGAAATAAAAACTCCATGCCCCTTCCCTAACACTGCTCTCTGCCATTACAGCACCTCTCTGAGGACCACACTGACATTTCTGGCAAAAGAGAGTTCTCTCTTCCACCCTACCGTCTCCAGGTTTGGGTCAGCCATAACCAGAAGCGCTTTCACCTTTGGGAGGCACCATTTCCAAGATCTATATCCACAGCTTGGGCATTGCTATCAGAAGCTAATTGAGCAATTATTTTTCTCTGAAGAGCAATGATCTCCTAAGAATGATAATATAAAGTGGATAAATGGACACCCCGTGCTAAGAAATGAATAGCTTGATGATCATTTCCTCATCTCACCAAACTAACAGCCAAGATTTTTTCAATTGTAAATTTTCATTACTGTTCTCTGCCTCTCTCTCCTTCTCTCTCTCCTTTTGCATACTGCTTCAGCCTTGTAAAATAAAGTGATGGGCAGAATGAATTAACAGGTTGCAGTGAAGCTATTTTTCATACTCAAAGAGAAAAGAGTTATATGAGCAATTTGAGTGATCTTATATACTAGGAAAACTCTTACCATTATGATGGGGAAAGAAGGGTTTGAATGTTGAAGAAGGGTTTGAATGTTGAAGAAGGTTTTGGGTAATGCATTTGCTTTGTTTCTGTGTACACAGTCTCCAGGCTTGGACCTGCAAAGACAAACCAAATCTTGGAAAAGTTTCTTTTATGGACTATAGCTCTCTCAGAATCCTGTCAACATGGACAGGTTCCCTGGGGGATTCTGAGAACTGCAGTCAAAAAGTAAGTTTTCCATACACTTTGTCCCAGAAGATGTTCAGTTAGAAATAGATGGTGTCATTAGGCCTGTGAATAAAATGAGCCTGCCCATTCATTGATCATGTGAGCCCTGGTTTCACTACAGTACTGCTTATGGAAACCTAAACAGACGTATTCCTTTGTCAGGACACTTTTGGAATTTTTCCATGGAATTGCAATTGCAAATCATTCATACGGTTGTGGGATGATGCAACAAGCTTTATTCAGAGGCAGTTGATGATTCTGATACCCATGGAGTGGTACTACTTCTCTGAATAATTTTATCACTGTGGGTGGTCTCAGCTTTCAAGAAACTATGCAAGATGTTGAAACTATTTGGGGTATCTGGTTCAGCACTCTAGATAGTTCATTGAAAGTTTAGACTAAAGCCCAGAGTAGACTCACTGCTTCACTGACACAAGCCATTGGTTGCCATGGTGTTGTGGAAAGCACAGGAATATGTTAAGTTTACTGTTGTTGTTGTTATTGTTGTTGTTGTTGTGTGCCTTCAAGTCATTTCTGACTTATGGCAACCCTAAGATGATGCTATCATGGGGTTTTCTGGGGCTGAGAGTGTGACTTGCTCAAAGTCACCCAGTGGGTTTTGATGGTCAAGCAGGGAAATGAAATCTTGGTCTTCAGGGTCCATGCTGGCTCTCTGCCTTTTTCAGCAGACTTTCCCTCGACTGCATTGTTTGGACTTCATAGAAACCAAGCACAGTTTGCACTCCAGAATCCAGACATTACTGGACACATCCCATAAAATACACACATTTGGAAAGAAATGCACATTGAAATGTTCACATTTGAAATGTCTGTAAAAGTACAGCACAAGCATGTTATAGTCAGTGGAAGGGGAACTACAGGCAAGCAATATGTAGCATTTGAAAAATGCACTACCAAATGGAGAGTCAAGAGGTTTTTTGCCATGGGGAAAAAGGGGGAATAGAAGCAAGCATGAACTGGACTTGAAGGTGCAGAAAAGAGATGGCTGCATATACAACCTTGACAGCTGTACCTGTTACTAGGAGACATTTTCCCCAAAAGTCAGAACCACACCCTCCCAGAAAATGGTGGAGGATGTTGAAGAAAAACATGTCAAGTATCTTTGCTTTTCCAAGGAAGGGAAGAAGAAACAAGAGCAAGGGCCATCTCACAAATTTTCTGTGAAAAATAAATCTTGGAAAATAAAGAAATAACTAAATGGCTCAACTATACTCGGAACAGCCACAAACCCAGCCTCCAATTCCTTAGAGACAATAGAAACCTTCAAGAAACATAAACTCTACATATTTCTCTATTCTCAGGCTGAGGAATTCAGTGTATCATAATGCCATTAAATGCATTGCAGTTTCTCAGAAATAAAGATTATGGAGGAAAGGAAGAGGGCTTTGTTTGCATTCTGCTGTGTTTCTTTACGGTTGCTTAAAACAACGTCTGTCCTTCCTATTAAAAGCAAATGTTCTCCAGTCTTTTTACCATAGGTATGCATTATGTGTTGCTTTTGGAGGGGTATTTTTTTGCATGTTAAAATGGAATGTATTTGCTTGGAGTTTCTTGATGCCAAATGTTTTTACATACGCCTCATTTCTCCTTCAAAGTCTTCGCTATCATTAGTGAATGACATTTGGGGTTTCAGCTAGTTTCTTCATCATCCGCTCGATCGCTTCACTTGAGATATTTAACCCGCAAGCACCAGGAAAGCATCTCTAAAAATATCTCACAGCTTTATTGTACTTGCACAGACATGTGGGTGGGATCTCATGACTGAATGGAACACCTGATGAAAAGCCCTTAGCTAGGAAGCACAAGAGGATGAACAGAAAATGCAGAAATATCAGAGAATAGTTATGAGGACTAAAAAGATTTTTTTTTTCAAGGGGAGGAATCTGAGGTAATCCAAGCATTCCTGCTGCCTGAAAAGGAGAAAGGCTTCTGCCCTCTTCACTGCCCCCTTGCCCACCTCATCACTACATCCATCCTCAAACCTCTCTCCTCATCAGTGGTCCTCGTTGTTACCACCTCTTTCTTCACTCCTGGCCCTTGTGTGTCCCCTTACCAATTTGAGGCAACAAAATACAAAACACTCTGGGAGTTTCATTCTAGAGCAGAAGCAAAGGGATAGGTCTCCTGGAAAGGGAGAGGTTATTGTCATTGTGCACCTTCAAGTAATTTCTGAATTATGATGAGCCTAAGGGGAAACTGAACAGAGGTTTTCTTGGTAAGATTTGTTCAGAGGGGGACTTCCCTTTGCCTTCTTTAGGAGCTGAGAGTGTGTGACTTGCCCAAGGTCACTCGGTGGGCTTCCATAGTTGAGGGGTATTTATACCCTGATCTCCAGAGTCATAGTCCAGTGTTCAAACTACTATACCATGCTGACTCTGGAAGGAGAGTTAACACAATGTCCTGGGCCCAGTGCTATTCAACATCTTCATCAATGACTTCTATAAAGGAATAGAGGGCATGCTGATCAAATTTGCAGATGACACCAAATTGGGAGAGGTTGTTAATACAACAGAAGACAGGATCAAAATTCAAAATGACCTTAACAGACTGGACAGCTGGGCCAAAACTAACAAAATGAATTTCAACATAGAGAAATGTAAGGTCCTGCACTTAGGCAAAAAAAATGGAAGGCACAAATATAGGATGAGGGACGCGTGGCTGGATAGCAGTACATGTGAAAGGGATCCAGGAGTCTTGGTAGATCACAAGCTGAACATGAGTCAGCAGTGTGATGCAGCAGCCAAGAAAGCCAATGCGAATCTTGGCTGCATCACTAGGAGTATGGTGTCCAGATCATGGTAGGTAATGGTACCACTCTATTCTGCATTGGGCTAGGCCACATTTGGAATACTGTGTCCAGTTCTGGGCACCTCAATTCAAGAAGGATATCAACAAGTTGGAACGTGTCCAGAGGAGGGCGACCAAAATGGTGAGGGGCCTGGAAGCCATGCCCTATGAGGAGTGGCTTAGGGGGATGTTTAGTCTGCAGAAGAGAAGGTTAAGAGGGGACATGATAGCCATGTTTAAATATTTGAAGGGATGTCATGTAGAGGAGGGAGTGGACTTGTTTTCTGCTGCTCCAGAGACTAGGACAAGGAGCAACGGATTCAAGCTGCAGGAAAGGAGATTCCACTTGAACCTCAGGAAGAACTTCCTGATGGTCAGAGCTGTACAGCAATGGAATATGCTGCCTTGGAGAGTGGTGGAGTCTCCTTCTTTGGAGGTTTTTAAGCAGAGGCTGGATGGGAATGCTTTGATGTGTGTTCCTGCATGGCAGGGGGTTGGACTTGGTGACTCTTTGATCTCTTCCAACTCTATGATTCTTTAACTATTTTTGTATATCCCACCTTTCTTCCAGAGGTGGCCCAAAATTTTGATTAAAATAGAATACAACAAAAAGACAACTGTGAATAGAATCCAGTTGGTTAGTCCCAACAGAATCCCAATGGCGTGTGGTATAGGGGTCTGAATGATGAGCTAGGATTCAAGGAGACCACGGTTTCAATCACTGCTTAGCCATGGAAATGTAATGAGTGACCTTGGGCGAGTCACATCCTTTCAGTCTATGAAGAATGACAAAATGCCTCTGAACTACTCTTCCCCAGAAAACCCCACAATAGAATCACTTTAAGGTTACTGTAAGCTGAAATTAACTTGAAAACACATAACAACAAACTACAGTGACCAGCAGAAACCTTAGAATCATAGTGTTGTTTAAATGTTTAAACATTTGAATTTAAACATTTAAATATTTGAAGGGATGTCATGTTGAGGAGGGAGCAGGCTTGTTCTCTACTGTTCCAGAGACTAGGACAAGGAGCAATGGATTCAAGCTGCAGGAAAGGAGATTCCACTTGAACCTCAGGAGGAAATTCCTGATGGTCAGAGCTATCCGGCAGTGGAATATGCTGTCTCGGAGTGTGGTGGAGTCTCCTTCTTTGGAGGTTTTTAAGCAGAGGCTGGATGGCCATCTGTTGGGAATGCTTTGATGGGTGTTCCTACATAGCAGGGGGTTGGACTTGATGGCACCTGGGGTCTCTTCCAACTCTATGATTCTATGATTCTATGTTGGAAAAAACATCGAGGACCATCTAGCCTAAATCCCTGACAGAGCAAGAACCCAGGATAAAATTCCATTCAGAGGTAGACTTCCAAATTCTCTTTTAAAGCCTCCAACAAGGGAGAGGCCAACACCTTCTGAGAGATCTATTCCACTTTGGAATTCACGTCTGTTAAGATGTCCTGATGTCCACCAATCTAAATGGCTTTATAGAGAAATAAGAAAAATTCACAGAAGAGAAAAATATGAGAGGTATGTCTGTATACTTCTCGATGTTAGTTACTGGGAAACATGAGGAGGAGTGAACTGCTGTTGCACTCACATTCTATTATATAGGCCTGAGATCCTATGTCAAGAGATGTACATCTGGCATTTAGCTATGTTTCTGTAACTACAGCTGAAGTTTAACTTTCCCTTGGCATAAACATCCACATGTGAACATATGTTGCATCAGCACTCTGCAGCCCCCATGTAGAATAGTAGTATTGCATAACAGATGCTAGGTGGTGTTATGCAATGCACAATCTGCACCCAACCACAACATGCAATATGCAATGCACAACCACAATGCACAATTTTGCTGTATGCACAGCTCCACTTCTGCTGCTATCGGCAGAATAGGCCTGTTGTGCTATGGCAAATAATGTGCTCCACTTGCATAGCACAAGTTACTTGCTCATATCTCATTAACAGAATGCCAGCCTCTTTCTCCCAGTACTACTCCACTCACACAAAACCCCACCTTTTCATTGATACAGTTCCCTACCAACACAGCTAATTCCATGTTGTTGAAAAGCTCTGGGATCAGCGGAAATGCTCCCAGCTATTTTCCTGTAGCAGCAGGCATCTTCATGGACTGGTGCGCAAGAGGTTCCAGCCCAAGATGCTCTTGTAGCACATCCTGTTATGAGATAAAAATGTTGGATGTGTCTCCACTGATCTCCCTATTCTCCAGTCACGTGGAAAGGACCATATATAGGGGCAGAGGCTGCCTCACCTAAAAGCTTGGTTGTATTGGGGTAATATTGATCATTGCATGGCCAATGATGAACTCTGACCTCCACAATTACCAAAAAAGTCAATTATGATAGCGTGAGTTGGACATAAGAGCCAGGATGGTGTAGTGGTTTAAGCATTGGACTACGACCCTGGGGACCAGAGTTCGATTCCCTGCCTGGCCATGGAAACCCACTGGGTGACCTTGCAGAAAACCCTGTGATAGGTTCACCTTAAGGCCACCATAAGTCAGAAATGCCTCGAAGGCACACAACAACAAAGCTGGACATAGCATGAATGTAACTCACTAACAAGATGCCAGTACGCTGTGAGTTAAAGATGACGAGGCTCTCAGAAGGAGGAAGATGTGGAAACCAAATTCAGCACCACTCTCTTGTTTCAAGAAACAAGGTCAAAACAAGGTAGGAAAATTGTAGATAAATAAGGTCCGCTCGGAAGTGGAATAAGAAAAAAGTAACAATAGGGAAAAAAAACCTTGAGTTAAAAGTGAATGTCCAAAATCTAAGAGATTATAAGAATGGAAAAAAGCAGAGTTTTTTTTCTTTTTTCATTTTTTTCTTAAAAGACATTGTCTATATGATATTTAACTGTTGGTAAGTGCTAACTAGAGAATCACTGAGGAAGACAGAAAAGACGAATAAGGGAAGGCATTAAATGTTAAACGTTCTTGGAAATTTTGTCTCATATTTGTGTTATAGGGTATGGAATGTATGTGTGCATATCTATTTGTGTTTATGGTTATAAAAGAATTAATATTGAATGTCATCTATTGCGAATAACAGCTATGTAAAAGTATGTATATATATTAAGGTAAAAACAATTTGTAAGATGAGAGAATGCCGGAATGTATTGATATTTTCTTTGTTATGTATCCAATTTATATCTGTTTTTATGTTGTTATTGGTGAAAAAAAACTAAAAAAATTTTAACTTTTAACAGAATTACAAAAAAAAGAAGCAGAAAAATAAAAATCTAAAATTAACCATGTAACATTCAACTTAATCACAATTGCATCAACTCAATATCAGCAGGTTGGAATATACTTCTTCTATGTCTGTTTTCCGGTTAGAAATGGTTAAAGCAAGTTAATCTAAAAATTCAGATGCTGTTCCTGAGGTTCAAATGATGTGGTTTCAGATCTTGTATATATGATAAATGGATACCAGGTTGAAGCAAATTTGTCTCCTTTGGCTTGTCCCTCTCATGCTGTCATCTGATAGGGTGAATGGGAGAAGGGAGTCAATGCTTGGCTTTGAAGAGTTAAGCACTCAAAGCTCTGAGCCTGGATATACCCAAAGCTGTCAATTCAGGGCCTTTCTGCACTACACTGTTATAACGCTTTTATTCCACTTTCAACAGCCTATTGAATCCTGGGATTTGCAGTTTATAGAGGGGCTTTTAGTATTCTCAGCCAGAGAGCTCTTTGGCCTCCGTAAACCACAAACCCCAGACTTCCACAGGAGGTTGAAAGCGGAATAATAGCGCTATAACAGTGTAGTGCAGAAAGGCCCTCAGTTCTCCCACCTGCTGTGTTCTTCAAAATCTTTCCATCCCAAATGTGAAGGCATTTGGAAATGTTGGTCATTTCTTAAATCAAAAATTGAAATGAAAGAGAATCCTCTCCCAGCCCTGGTCCCCACAGCCTGAACCATGGGATCCCAGTGGAATATCACTTACCTTTTAAAGGGGGTTAATTGTGCCTCGCAGAAGACATGCCTGTTTCCTGCATAATTTGCTGGAAGTCAGATCCCCCTCCGTCTCGCTCCCCACCCCACCCCCGGCTTGCTTCTTGTCACCTGCTGACAGCAGACAATCATCTTCCTAGCTAAGTTATATCCCCTCCCAAGAGTGTGAAATTGATTCCAAATGACAAGTGAGTGTGTGTCAATCACTCTTGACTTTTTGTCACTGTCGAAGACCCCTCTCCTCCTCTAGTTCCCCCTCCTTCCCTCAAATTGAATTTTCATAATTGAAAATTGCTTTCAGATGACTTTAATGAATTCTTGCACTTTATTAAGAGAGCCGTGTATCTTCAAGCAATGAAATCCTGTAGGCGTGACAAGAAAATGCACTTTGAAGGGGAGAAGCATTTATAGTATGCTCAGTGGCATTCCATCCCTCTTACTCCAAATAAAAATCCTGGATAAGCATGCTATATCCATTTACAAATATTAGCTGGAGGGAAGCCAGACAAACAGATTTATTTCCCTCAATCCACTTTTGGCCAGGAGTACGAAATTCTACTCTGGCCTAAGGATATGTCTGAAACTTTGAACTTCGTCCCTTTCCAAATATCTCCTATGATCCATTGATCAGCAGCAATGAGTACACCTTGCAGTCGATAGCATCCTCTGTTTTCTGCAGATCCGTCTTTTCAGAAGGGCTAAAGCTGGACCAGCACAAAGCCATGCCTCTTGATTGGTAGAATATATGGCAGGATAACTATTGGACATTCCCAGTTAATCTTATGACAGCAAGCAGACTGAGACATAAACTACTTTCCAATGAGCAAGCAGCAGTTTCATTGATCACAGAGTTTAGAAGGCAAAGCTGTGCCATTTCAGAAACAACAGAGCA
The DNA here is from genome assembly GCA_948472985.1 of Iguana delicatissima. NCBI lineage: Eukaryota > Metazoa > Chordata > Lepidosauria > Squamata > Iguanidae > Iguana > Iguana delicatissima. The sequence goes on along the minus strand of CAOKZL010000983.1, from coordinate 119,040 downwards.
TTAGATAAATGCTTCTGGATTGCAAAAATGATCTTTGTCTCTGTATGTCCACTGCTGGGGGTGGGAGAGGGACTCTGACGAATCCTGGCCACATTTCTATTAGGGGTTTTCATATATGTACATTTCCCTTACACATACAGATGTTCTTTTTCAGATTCTGAAGGAGGTGATATTTCTTCTCCCTCTCTGTAGCACCCAAAGCTCCCCCCTTACTGAAAAGCCTCTGAAACCTCCCACCCATTAAAGATATTCTGTGCTTCACAATGAGCAGCCGGACTCAGGTGCCACTTCCACACTACACTGCTATAGTACTATTATTTCACTTTCTACATCCTATGGAATTCTGGGGTTGTAGTTTAGGGAGGGGAATTTAGAATCCTTAACCAGAGAGCTCCTTGGCCTCAGTAAACTACAAAGCCCAGAATTCCACAGGATGTTGGAAGTGCAATAATAGCACTATAACAGTATAGGGCTGAAATGGCCAGAGAAGCATTTTGGTACTTCTCCATAGCCATACATGAAATGATGACATCAGAGCTGAGTTCCACCAGGGTTCTCCAAAGGTTGTATCACTGCTGTAACTGTTTTGCATTGGGATATGGATACATAGGGCTTCTCTATCATGCCTTCTTGCTGCGAAGCACAGAATGGCCACGCCGGGTGGCTTCAGAGTTTAAATGGCAAGTTGAGAGGAGAGTATATGGCTCAGCTTAGTGTGTGTCTGTAGGAAGATATTTATGCTGCACTGAGGGGGTAAAGGATTGAGGCCTCTGTATGATGTGTGTGAATGTAGCTATGTACATTTTGAGGCTGGATTCCATTGCAAGCTACTCTTAGTTATGGGTCATTTCCAAAAAAATTAATAGTGATCTCACTGAGCTCTCTTTAACTTTGGCCAAGATTCTACCATGCTCAGCAAAAAGTGTTAGCAATTGGGCTGGAAGCTCATTATTCTTTTCTTTTCTTTTTAAAGTATGTCCTACTTAATTAATGAAAAACATTAAATAAGCTGACCACCAAACAGATGTCTGTTTGAAAAGAAGCCGTCTTGAGTTTAATGGGACTCATTTCCAGACAAGTATGTTTTAAGATTACAGTATCTGTTGACTTACTGAGAAATGTCAAAGAAACTAAAGGTCTGTACTGTTTGTGAAACCTTCTGCGTATCTTCTCCTAGTGAACAAGTGAAGACAAAGATGGTGTGTTCATGACTCCTGGATCATTTTCATAGCATCAGACGGAGGGACGTGAATACTTTCTCACCCAACATATTGACTGGGATCTCTATATTGTATTTGTGTAGTGTACACCTCTACTTGCATAGTTACATGGTGATTGCACTAAACCACTTTCCTGTTGAATGCTAACATCTTGCCTATTTGAATATCTGTCAGTGTGCCTGCTTATTATCTCATTGGGCAGTGGAGAATGCATCATGTCTGTTTTCGGAATCTCAATGAATGAAGGAACTGACCAATAGTCAAGCACTTTTCTAGAATGTGAATGCCATGGCTAAAATCCTGTTGGTTCATCACAACAGAAGATGACCCAGTTAATGATTGGTGGGTCAGCACACAGGTAAATCTAGTTGATTCAAAAGCTTGACTCAAGCTGGGGCTGACAATAAGAATTAGAACCACATGGTATGCTTACACTTGTGGAGCTCCACTGATGTAACTATGAAGTAAGTGTGTCCATTGTGCAATTGTCAAAAAAAGTGCAACCACCTTTGTAAGGGCACTTACACATGTGATGAAACCAACAGCATTCTGGACATTATGCAAAGTTTCCCTAAAGAGGGAATCATGCCTTGTACCTTAATCTGATACTAATCCTAATCTGAATCTCATGAAGTTTTTATAAGGAGACTAATTTCTTTTGAAGTGTTGCTGTGTGGTGGGCCACCAAACTACAGCTAGAGTTTCTTAGTGATGGGCAATAGACTGGTTCTGCAACCCAGTTAGGAAGGAATGCAAGAGTGCTAACATCCCAACAAAACCAGGAATAGAGACTATTCCTTCCTTCCTTCCTTCCTTCCTTCCTTCCTTCCTTCCTTCCTTCCTTCCTTCCTTCCTTCCTTCCTTTCTTTCTCCTTCCTTCCTTCCTTCCTTCCTTCCTTCCTTCCTTCCTTCCTTCCTTCCTTCCTTCCTTCTCCTGTCTTTCTCCCAGCACAGAATCCAAGAGAACACCCTCCCATTGTTGTTGGACTGCAGTCACTACTGGCTGTACTATTTGAGAAGATAGACAAAGCAATCCAATAGCTTCCGGAAAACCTTGTCTTTCACACTTTGCAGGTAAACTTTCGGTGAGCAACAAGGTTTTCCTGGCCTCTTGTACATTCTATTGCCTTTTGTTCCTGATTTCTGTCTTATCATTCAACACTACCTCCTGGGTTGTCCTTTGACTCTGACTTTCTCTCCATTATGGCCACTGTACGGTTCCTTAGCTCTTCCACTACAGTTCCTTAGCTCTTCATTCCTATTTCCTGTTCTACCTTATCCTACTTCCATAAGCCCCAATATTTAGTTTAAAGGAAGACTGGTGAGTAGCAATGACTCTGGAATCAATAAAAAAAAAAAAAAAACTGGCTGGATCAAATGTGTATTCTCCAATGAAGCTGCCATGTTGTGGACGTACTGCTGGATTCTGGAAGTCAGTATGATATAGTGGCTGACATCCTGTTATTAGAATACACATGCACATTTTTCCCTTTCAAAGCTCTGTGGAGATTATTATTCTCTTCCACCTTCTATAGTGCCTAACCCCAAGACATGCTGTAGAGCCTACGGAGCTCTAGTCCTTCTGTACCTCCTAGGTAGCTGGCACGATCAGTGGAACAATTGACTATGTCCCTGTTGGCAGATATGAAGCAATTACAGGAGTACTGAGAACTCTGGAGGAGTCCAGCAGATCTCAGTGCTGATGTACTCATTTTCTGATCCTGACCACCCCCCACAAGGCATGGAATGGCAGGGACAGTTTTGGAAGCTGTACACTATGTCCAGGGCTGTGGGTCCTCATACTGAATTACTGCACTGCACTGAGCCATACAGAATTGATGACAGTGAATGGATGGTGAGGTTGGAAATGGGAAATCAAGTTCTAAACCTCCTTTGGTCATGTAGTTCAGCAGCTCAGCTGGAACATGTTGGTGTTTCAAGGATATCTTCCTAGATGACTTCAGAAGCTCAGAAAACAAGACTAGATCCATTCTTCTCCTTTCCATATACACAGCCCTGCACAGGATCCTAATGTTATGGTGCATGGTGATTGGTGGAGCACATTTGTGCATAGTAACATCCATGGCTGCAATCCTCTTAGTGTCTCATGAATGCACAGGCTGGACATTTTGATCCAGGGTGGAACATCTGCGTAGAAAAACAGAATTCCATATGCAGTGCTATTGTACATGCAAGAGCATGTGTGTATGCAGATGCACATAAGATGTACATGCACATTTGCTTATGAATTTGGTTGTGTATTTGCACAATGTTGCCATTCAACACCAGTGTTGCTTAGCAGACCAATGCATAATTCCACAAGCAGAGATTTACACTGAGTAATTCTTATATAGGATATATATGGGCTATATCTACAGGATATGTGCAAGAGTACAGTATTGTAGTAAACCACTAATCTGCCCCTTTGAAGTCCTTTATATTCAAGCTTAAATGTCAGATCATTGCAAATTTCCCAAAAACTTTTACTTTCCAAAAAGTGAACTTTAGAACTGAAAGCACATTAAAATTTTAGTTGGCTATGTGGATGAATAAAGTTAATACCACATTGATTAAATTCCCTTGTGGGACAGCTATCACTTACTGATTGCCACTTCAAATCTGCTGTTAAGATGCTGTCAAGAGATGGCCAATAGCCATCAAATGTTCTCAAAGGCTGATTTCTGGTGGAAGTCACTTTCACATCAAGTACTGTCAAATGTGGGCAAAAACTGTTGAATTTTTACATCTCAGCAACTGGTGATAAAGACTGAGTATGGGCCAAATGGTTGTACACCCAGAAAATATGTGATGGTGAGGAAGATGATATCCCACTCTAAAAATATTGCAGGAACCTAGGACACCGAACAGATAAAATCAATATAAATTTAGGGAAAAGAAAGTAAATATAAGACAAAAAAGAAAAATGTAATACAGACTAACATATTAAACAATTTAACAATTGAAACATGAAAAACAATTAGAAGTTAAAATAGTTTAAAATTGTACAGATTTCGGCACAATTGTTATCCCAAAGCTTTTGAAAAACAGTCAGGTTATAACCTAGTGCTGGAAAGAAGCCAATGCTAGTGTCAGTTTGGCCTTCAAGGAAAGGGCATTCTACAACTGTGGTGCAAAGCAACTAAGTCCCTCTCCCATGTCTCCACACAGTGTTTTATTCCCACTGGCAGGCCTCTCCCTCAGACCTTCATAGTCAGGCCTATGTGGGGAGAGATCCCCTAGTATTTACAGTACTACAGCCAGATTATTGGTGTCCAAGAATTGTGGTAGCTATAGGGCCAAATGAACCTGGCCTCAGACCCTCCCATGGTGTGGAGCCTACCTCTAGACTATACCTAAGACTCCAAGGACATATATGGATCCAGGGCTACTCCCAAGCCATTAGGACTGCAGCCCTATCCAGGGAAGATTACTTAGCCACTTCCTGAATCTGGGAAGTACTAATCCAGAGACCTTCAGTCTTACTGGGGTCAAGTGTTAGTTTATTGGTCCTCACTAACCCCATTACAACAACTAGGTAGCAGTCCACCACCTGCATGGTTCTATCTGACTTCAAAGACAAGGAGAAGTAGAACTGAGCTTTACCAGTATAACTGATGCACCCACCCACAAAACTCCTAATAACTTCAGCAAGTAGCCTCAAATAGATATTAAAGAAATGGAGGATGAAAGCCTTTGGTTAACAGCATCTTAACAGTCTCATAGCCATAGATCTGAATAGACATCTCCCATTGCCACTTTCTGGAACTAGCCCTGTATACAGAAGCATCATGACACATTACCTCCTACTCCCATCCTCCAGCTAACTTGGAAGGATACTATGGTCAGTGGTACTGAAAGCTGCTGAGAGATCCAGGAACATCACCTGGACAATACTCTCATTTGCTTTCTCTTGAAATACATCATCAGCAACCAAAACCTTGCCTGAAAGTGTGATAGATGATAGCTCAGAAGTCAATGAGCAATTGATTATGCCAGAAACAGAGCCAGTGATAAAGCAAATGATCTTGCCAGCATCCTCACCAACTGAAAGACAAGCTGAGATGGAGTTGTTGCAGCCAGTGCCAGAGGAAGAAGGGGCCAGCAATGATTTAGGGGAATTAGATTCACCTTTACCTCCCAGCGCTCAGTCATGGAGGAGATAAAAGAGAGTGGCTCAGAGAGAAGCTGTTTTGCTGAGATTGAAAAAACAGAACAATGATGAGAAACACCTGTTCTCCTCTGCTATATAAGTCTGTTGGCATGGCTTGCTGTTTGCTTGTAGCAAATTGCTACTCAGGCTCCCATGACTCTTATATTCTTGATTTATTGACTGACCTTTGGCATTCTTGACTACTTGGATTGACCTTGGCTTCGGCTCAGTGTTACTACTTGACTGATAGCACTAGATACTCTCTGCTGCCTTCTCCTCCTTGGCAAGTACTATCACTCTCCTTCCCTTGCTGGCAGACATGCATGGGTTGGTAGTTGAACTCTGGGAGAAACTAGACTGAAATGGGTGAAGTTAATCTGCTTCCTCCAAAATCTCTGAAGCTGCCCAGCTACACCTTACTAAAATGAGAAAGGGATGTTTTGCAATGAGGTTTGAAGAGTTCAAACCCCTGTTGAGCCATGGAAACCCACTGAGTGACCTTGCCATGTTACACACTCTTACCCTAAGAGGAAGGCAAAGGCAGCCAAGAAAACCCAGTGATAGGTTCACCTTAGAAATGACTTGAAGGCACACAACAACTTATTAAAGAGGTTGAAGTTAGGTTACAAAAGGAATGAAATTGTCCCACATTAAGTGACAGAATGTAATGCAGTCATATCTTGGCTACTAGAAGGGGAATCAAAGGCAAGTAATTAGATATCTGTGAGACATGTGTGTGTGTGTGTGTGTCAGCCAGGGTCTGTAAGCAGTATGTTCAGAGGGAAATGATGGAAGGGGTCCTTACCACAGCCTCCCACCACCACAAGGGCACACAAGGGCAGAGAGATGGGTGTTCCTTTCAACAGGAGTGACCCCATTTAGTACTAGCTTAATGAATGTACTTAAATTTCTTCTTTTAATTTAGGAGATTTCTTAGAGGAGCTCAGTGCTTGGAAATGGAGTTCCTTTGACAATTTAATTCTTTTCCTTGAGACCAAAGAGCTGCCAAAGTTCGAAGCAATCTTTCTCATTAGAGCGTGGTTATGATGAGGCTATCAAAAGAGTGGGTGGGTGGGTGGATGGATGGATGGATGAGCAAGCTTTCAGAGCAAGCGAGCAAAGGGGACGAGGATAATTGCAAAACTGCTGGGATTTCTTTGGGAACAGTTTCAGCCTCTTTGTGTCAATCAGGCCATTTCAGTCACTAATCACTTTGAGCCTTTCCTTTCCTTCATCCTCTTTTAGCTCATAATTCACAGGCATAATTCACCAGGGCATAACAGTGTGCTGTGACAGATGAATAAATTAAACAAATATAAAGGAGGTTGGCCGCTGTGTCTCTGTGCGATTCACTTGCATAGTCGTACCTTCTCCCAATTGCCTTATGCTAGGACTCGATTATTCTTTTCATTGATTGATTGATTGATTGATTGATTGCATTTGTGTGCCACTTTTCTGCCAGAGTGGGACCTAAGGCAGCTTCCAGAATAGTTAATTTTTTAAAAAAGTAAATATTCTTCAGTGTAATTTCTTTTAGTGATGTAGAAGAATGCGTCACTCTGTGTGAAATTGTTCATGTGCCTTCAATTTGCCTGTTGACTTATGATGTCTCCATGAATTTCACAGAATTTTCTTAAGCAAGGCATACTCAGAGGTGGTTCCTTTCTCTAAAATAGAGCCCTGGTGGCCTCCCATCAAAGTACTAACCACAGCTGATCCTGCTTAGTTTTCATTATCAGACAAGATCTAGTGCCTTGAGGCTAACTGTTACTGCTCTGCAGGAGTTGATGTTCTGTGCTGGTCTCCTTCTCATCAAGAAATGCAACCTGATTGAAGATTCTATTTGAAACACAAGAAAGGTGTGGAAGAACTTTTTCTTACAGGATCTTCCCAACTTGTTTGGCATGTTGCCCTCTTTGACATATAGGTCATTTCTGCACTACGCTATTATAGTGCTATTATTCCACTTTCAACATCCTGTGGAATTCTGGGGTTTGGAGTTTACCAAGGCCAAAAAGTTCTCTGGCTGATAATTCTAAAGGCCCCTCCCTAAATTGCAAACCTCAGGATTCCATAGGATGTTGAAAGTGGAACAATAGCACTATTACAGCGTAGTGTGGGAATGGCCACAGAGGGATATCACTCCAAATACTTTATTCCCTACCCTTTCTATAGCGTTTTAATTCAGACCATGGTGTAGGTAGGGGTAGGAGGGCAAAATGGGTGTCATTTCCCCCTCAAGTAAAAACTCTACCCTCCCAAGAAATTTTCCTTCACTCCCCACATTTCTAGAATTTATGCCACAAAAGAAGTCAAGTTAACTCTTCTTAACAGGGATGGGACGAATCCAGAATTTTCCGAATCTGGATCCGAATCCCTGGAAGGTTCTGGGAATCCATGAATCTTCCAAATCCTTTTTTTAAAAAAGAGTTTAAAAAACAAGGGAAAGAAGGATAACCTTGGGCAATACACGTTCTGTCAGCCTTAGCAAAAGCCTAGGCAAAGGCAAACCTCCCTCTGAAGAAATCTGGCCAAGACAATTGTCATGATTTTGCCTCAGAATCTCCCCAGATTAAAAATGACATGAAGGCCCTTTCTACACAGGCAGGAAAATGCGGATTAATCCCACATTTTCTTTCCCGTGTAAACAGGGCCACATAGTACAGTAGAGAGATAATCCAGGTAAAACCTGGCTTTTCTTTGCATAGCTTCGTATGGCATCCTGAGGTTTGTAGTTTGATGATGCCCCAGTACACTTTGGCAGAGAAGGCTGTGACACCTTGTAAAACTGCAAACCCCAGAATTGTGTCTGAAAGAGGTTTGCAAGGGAGTTATGCAAAGGAATGTTTCAGCTGTCCTTGAAATCTCAAGTCTGTAGCTTCCAGTCAAGTACTGAACTTAAATATGAAATGTTCAATTTAAATATCTTAGAATACAAGCCCAGACGTAATTTGTGAAATTGTTAGCAAAGGCCATTCTTAGTCCAAGGAAAAACCTGACCTACTTACTATCTTCCCTTGTATGTATGGTCTCCCTGGTTTTCAGGCGTTCCGGGCTCCAACAATCTGTTTGGTTGGCAGATTCGAAAGTTTTCATTTGCCTATTGTGGCACAAGGATTTGGATTCGGGAATCTCGAATCCTTACCCAGGATTTGAGGATTCGGTTAGCCCATCCCTACTTCTTAAGCTACAATCATGATGGAATGTAGCTATTCCTTAGTCACTGGGGAAAGGCATTAATCACAAGTAACTACTGACATCACAATTCTGCTCTTGACTTGTTCTGCAATGCTTGTTACTATTGCAGTTGATGTGCAAAGGAAAGAGAGCATCTCCACCTTGGGTGGATAAAGACCCCTAGTGCTCCTTTGTAACAATCACACTCAGCCTGTATTAAAATTGTGTGTTTGTGTCATTGCCTGCAGTTCATTCAGTCTCTTGGTGGCCAAGTAACGACAAAAATATGGGAAATAATTACTTTTGATGAAATAAAGCCTCACTGGTTTTTAATCTCCATCTTTCCTCTCGCCCCTAAAAGTATGGAAGCCATTTGCTTTTTCTTTAACAACCAGGAAACCAAAAACAATAACACCTTCCCAAATGAGCTAAAAAGAAAAAAAGGTCAAGAATTAACCACTGTCTAATTTCAAGGTTCTGCTTATATAAACATTGTGCTCTGTCTGTGTGCTTGCTTGCATCAGCAGTCCAAGCTTCAGCAGAATGCCTTCAGACACAGAAATTAAAAAATACTCTTTTCACTCATGCTGGTGAAAAATGTATTGAATGGAAATTAATGTAACCAACAGAAGTAGCCATCAGAGTGCAGCTTCAGGTTGCTTCATTTGACTTAATGTGATTCTGCTAAGCCAGTCAGGATGGTGTGTAGGTCCTGATATATACAAAAGACCAAACTAGTTTGGGTGAGCTCCCTCACTTCAAAGTCAAGGCTGACTCTACCAGGAAGCAGAATGAGATGGTTCCCTCAGGCAGCAGTTTCTGAGCTGTGGCAAGAGGAGAGAAAGCTGTATGCTCTGCAGCCAGCCTCTGACCTCTAAAACTCTCAAACTTTGATCCTCCAGGTGTTTTGGACTTCAGCTCCTGGAAGTTCCAGTCAGCTTGAGCAAAGGTGGGAGATTCTGGAAGCTGAAGTCCAAAATATCTGGAGGAAGAAGGACTGAGAACCACTTTTCTAAACTACCTTGTTGCATTCAGGTGTGGTGGAGATGCTGGTCTTGACAAAAGACTGAATAATAAGTCCAACTGGCTTTTTTATGAAGAACGACAGAGGTGCCATTTTATTTTTTTTGTCTTCTAATGCAAAATGTCTTGGGCCAGCAAGGTAGCTTGCTGCCTTTCTCTTCTTGCCAAACGTGTTAAAGCAGATGTGGTGAACTTGTGGCCATCCTGACACTCGTGTACTATAAGTGTCACTAGCTGGTATAGCCAGGGTGTGAGATTATGGGAGTTGCAGTCCAAAAACATAGGGAGGGCCACTCTTGTGGAACAGAAGCCAAGGAAAAGTGCTTGGTGGCTGTGGGACTTGAGGATGCAAAAAGAACTCTATCTTATTTTGTCCCATTGCTCTCATTTCCACCAGAATCCACAAACTGATTGGCTCTGCTAAGAACTGTCATCTGCAAGTATCCTTATTCCCAGTTAGTGCTCTTGTTGCATTGTTATGTGATGGCCCTCCTTTTCATATTCTTAATAATACCTCAATTTAAGGTTTTTTTTTAAGCAACATTCTGAGCTAATGAGAAAGAAAAAGAAAGGCAGATCTGGCTTATGAGGTATATGTACCTATGTTTGTATGGACGTATCTAATGCATAATTCTAGCAGTAAAGGGACATTACTAGTGTAAAATGATTCACTGGGGAAACACATTGGTCAAGATACTGCATTGAAAGATGTAGCTGCAATGACTGAGCTTTGCTATCGTAGCTACTTTTGCTAATGCCATCTGCCCAAAAACCACTTCTTAAGTCAGGCAGTGCTTTCAGGATATTGCAGATCAGGGAGCTCAGGCTGACAGCTCCAGTGCTCTCACCGATGCAGGACACACTGAGACAGGTAGTTGGTGAGACCCCCTGGGGACTTGCCAAAACTGTTTCTCTCTGCGTGCCCCACTAATGGGAGAGCATTGCAGTCATCATTCCTCAGCACTCCAATCTGCATTGCCTCAGAAATTTAGAATGAATAAGCAGGAAGATACCATTTTGGTTTTCCACCTCACATGCCAAAATGTCCGTGGATGGCCCTGTGTATTTCAGTCCTGGGAAGAGAAAGAAAGAGAACTTGGATGTAAAGTCAAAGGCTTTCATGGCTGGAATCCATAGGTTGTTGCTGGTTTTCTGGGTTTTGAGGCCATGTTCTATTAGTATTTTCTCCTGACGTTTCACCTGCATCTGTGGCTGGCATCCTCTGAAGATGCCAGCCACAGGTGCAGGCAAAACTTCAGGAGAACATACTAATAGAACATGGCCTCAAAACCTGGAAAACTAACAACAACCTATGGAAGAGAACTCTTGAGAGCTAGATCTTTGTTCAGTCACCTTGGGCAGAAGCCAAGATCCTAGTCAAGCATAGTATACAAGGTCCACATTCTCTGACTCTCTTCTCACCACTTCCAGGACTCACTATTGCTCTGTAATAACCAAAGCCCCCCATCGAGCTCACAGTTATGGTCATTCCCTTACTGGGGAAGATAGGATGGGATTGGATACAGACCAAGGACTTCTTCCACTAAGATCACCTGCGATCCTCAGGAAGTCTTAGGAGATGATGCCATTGGTGTATGTTTGGCTATAGAGACATATTTAGATGCTTCTTTGATTCTCTTTGCTCTCCACCAGCAATGCAGTGGCTGGCCAGCGGCAGGGGGAGCTATCACAGCATCACCATGAGTCTGGGACATTGATCATTCCAGAAGGTGGAAGAGAATATCAACTTTTCCAATGACCCCTCATCTCCAAAAAAAAGTCATATGCAGTCATAAGGGGAACTTACAGTGCTCTGTCACTGACCAGATACCAGCCATAATTTCCTAAAGGTTCCTTTTGACTTGGGGTGGTGAAGCTCAAGAGGGTTTATTTGGTTTCACTGCATTTCCATTCATCTTAAGTTTAAAGGCAGAGGGAACATAAACATGCCATCCAACGAATGAGATACAGGATTTATAGGACTGAAATGTACATTAGCAGAAAAGAGCCGAGAAGATCAAGAGGTACTTTTAGGGGCAGGCACCCATTTTTATCTTTAACAGATTAATTGGCTATACATTTGCCCCATTTAATAAACATTGGACAGGTCCCGATGCTGCACACTTGACGGAGTGTACATGGTGAAGTAATTACATCGAAAAGATTAACTGTGAGACAGAGCTGGGGAGTAATGAATACAAAGTACTTAATTAGCCCATAAGCAAACATATTAAAGCTTGCCAAGATTGTGATGGCGTGCAGAAGGTGCTTGGGAAGGACAAGAGATGAGATATAGCAGCTGGAAGACGACTGTAGGGGCATAGCTTCTAGCCACCAGAGGGGAAGGGTTAGAAAAAGAGACAAGGTCAATGGGCATGAATGCAGGAAGACATACAGCTTTTCCACTGTCAAGTCTCTCACCCTCATGAGTCACAACATCTGGATCTATCATGCTTGTGTTTCGCAAGCCCCCCCGCAAAAAAAATGAATGAGAAAGAAATACCTAAAACCAGAAGCAGGAAAAGATTATTAGGATTCAGTATCGCACTTTTGTATGAGTAACTTGGATTTACATACCTGTAACTGATTTGTATTCATGATCCCTACACAGTCAGCATGGTATAATCATTTGAGCATTGGTCTATGACTCTGGAGACTAGAGTCATTTCCACACTTTACTGTTATACTACTATTATTCCATGTTCAATATCCTATGGAATCCTGTGGTGTGTAGTTTAGGGAGGGGCCTCAAAGGCCCCTCCCTAAACTGCAAACCCCAGGATTCCATAGGATGTTGAATGTGGAATAATAACGCTATAATAATCTAGTGCTGAAATGGCCTGGGGTTCAAATTCCCACTTAAAAGTGGAAACTTGCTGGTTGACCTTGGGCAAGTCATACTCTCTCAGTCTCAGAGGAAGGCAAAAACAAACCTCTTCTGAACATATATATATAGGTCAGGATCTTTGTCTCACTTCCATGTCATATCCTTGCTTGCCAGTGGGAGGGGAGGTGCAAATACCATGGCCAGTTCTGCCCTACACTGTTATAGTGCTATTATTCCACTTTCAACCTCCTGTGGAATTCTGGGGTTTGTAGTTTCCCGAGGCCAAAGAGCTTTCTGGCTAAGAATTCTAAAGGCCCCTCCTTAAATTGCAAACCCCAGGATTCCATAGGATGTTGAAAGTGGAATAATAGCACTGTAACACTGTAGTAATGAAATGTCCTAGAGTTCCATTATCTCTTTTATGCCTTTGCATGCTTTCTCTCTGTCTCCCTCCAGCTGATAATTATTTGTATACATATATATTTTCTTATATATTTTTCTGCATACTTTTCCTAGCCTTTGCAGTTAGGTTTGGTTTTATGCTAACGTGGACGGACATTTTGTCGATGACACATTCTGAGGTTTCCATCCAACACCCCTTTCATATAGCATAAATACACCACCCCAAGTCAAAAGGAATGCACAACCCCATTGTAAAGTGCAAACCACAATGGAAAAATATAGGATGCACAGCAGCAATGCATAATGATAATGCAAAGTATAGAATACAAAACCATGATGTACAACTTGCAAATACAAGGCACACATGAACATGCTATGTGTGCAACTCAGCTTAAGCTTCCAGCAACAGAATATATCCACTGCCTAATGGTGACCTTTTGGCCCTCCATACATTGCATGACTTACATGTATATGTTCCTAAGTGAATTCCAGGCTGAATATGTCTACTTTGTGGAATAGCTGTGAGTTACTACACTAACTTCCAACTCTATGGTCACATAATTTAGTCCTCCTGCTATATTATTATATTGTGGTATCAGTGAGTTACACATACTCCCTGTATAAAAAATTTAATAGGGAAGAGCCGAAGTAGAATGAGAGAGGGTTGATTTGTCCAAGATCTCTTTATGGGTTTCCATAACTCAGTGGGGATTTGATCCCTAGCATCTTGGGATCAGATCATTGCACCATGCTGGCTGCTTAATGGATCCACTCTAACTAAACTGTTTAACCTGCAGCTTCCTATGTTTCTAATCCTACATAGATCTGTGAAAAGAAGCTAACACTACCATCTTTGGGTATATGACTGCCAGATGTGAATTGCTTCCAATTCTCCTGTTCATCCCATCTTGCCCAAGCACCACAGAACTACCCCTGACTCCTGCAGTTCTGAGAGTTCAGGCTATAGGACATGATGCTGAAAAAAATAAGTGTCTGTTTGCTATTCTGTGGCAGCAATGTAGAAACATTGCCACAATATGCCTTAGGGATTTCAGAGCTTTTGAGAAAGGCTTGTGTGGTCCATGCCTACTTCTTCTTCCTGAAATCCAAAAAATGAAGATAGGATTCTTCTTCCATGCTTCCACCTCCTACAGACCTGCATAGGAACTTATCAGTTCATTCCCTTGTGTCTTAAACTTCAGGAAAAGAGGTTCCAACCAAACCAGTGGTGTCCAACCTTTGGTCCTCCAGGTGTTTTGGACTTCAGCTCCTAGAATTCCTGACTGTTAACCAAATAGCTAGGGTTTCTGGGAGTTGAAGTCTCAAACACCTGGGGGACCAAAGGTTGGATACCACTGATCTAAACATTAGGAAGTAAGAGCAGTTCAACAGTGGAATGGGCTGCCTTGGAGTGTAGTGGAGTCTCTTTCTTCAGAGTTTTTTTTAAAGAGAAGTTGGACGGCCATCTGTCAGGAATGCTTTGATGGTGTGTTTCTTTATGGTAGGGGTTTGGGCTCGATGGCCTTGTTGTCTTTTCCAATTCTATGATTCTATAATGCCTCCTATTCTTTTTTAAAAAAAGTTCCTGAAGCCTTAAGAAGGAAACTTTCTGGTCCAAACTAAGCAGACGTTTCAGGATATAAACTCAGAATATTCTGAAAGTTTGCTAAATGGCAAAGCAGTACTGTGCCAAGTCTGCTTCATTCTAGTTTTCTTGTTTCCTTTTATTTGGTCTTCAAAAATAAAGTATATTCTGGAACCTACAGAGTTTGCAGCATGAACTCTGCACTTAACAGAAGCTCAATAAGTATTTGAACTTTCCTCTTTGGCATCACACAAGGAAAGTACTTTAATACTCCATCTGAGAAAACACCTCAGAGAGGCCAGTTTTGTCTAAAAATAAGGTGATGGATGCTTATAAAAATAGCAGTCTCCTTCAGAAGAATGAAAGAGAAAAAAAAAGATGGAAATAGATTTCAATTTATACACTACAGGCCAGTTCATCCACATTTTAGCGTGTCTCCATGGGTCTGTCCAAGTTGATGAAGTGAAAACTTTGGACTATGTCCTCTAACATCTGCAGTTCTTGTTCTGCAGTTTAAACCCAACCAACATCCATACCTCTGGCCATTTTATTTGGACAGTGAATAAATGTTTGAATCAGACATGGAAAGAAAAGTCAAAATAATCAAAAATGGTTGAAAATCATTCGTATGACAAAGCAAAAAGCCTAGGATAAAATGGAAAATACTTCAAGATGAGGAAAAATGGGGGAAGGCAATTTAGGATTTAAGACTCTATTTTCCTGCCTGTGCCCTTCTCTAGATGAAATAATGGATAACACTGAGAAATTAAAAAATGTTAAAACTAGAGGGGGAAAAAATGTGCACAACACAGATTTAAAATGGTAGAGGAATTAAGGGACCAAGGATGGGAGAGCCTTAAATACAGACAGCTGAAAGAGAAATTTCTTATTGATATTAAAAAAAAAATATGAATTTGAAAAAGAGAAAATGGAATTTGAAGTAAAACTCTGTACAAATGAAGGTCATTTAGTTTCAAAAATGTATGAAATATTAATAGGTTTAGAAACAGAGTCAGAAGAGATCAAAAATTGTATGAAAAGATGGGCACAAAATATTGGTCACAATATAGAACTAGATAAATGTGGAAAACTATGGAGAAAAGGATTAAAAGACATACTTTGTTATGATCTTAAAGAAAATGTTTACAAAATGGTATTTCACACCTAATAAAATAACCAAAATGTATAAATGATCAGTAAGACCTGTTGGAAATGAGGAGAAGAGGATGGATGCTATATTTGCTAGCATATAAGACTCACTTTTCCCCCGAAAAATACTGTTTGAAAATGGGATGCATCTTATACACTGGTGTGTCTTATATGCTGGCAAATAGTATTTGCCAGTGTACAAATGGAGTGCATCTCATACACAAGTGCATCTCATCAACCAGCAAATACATTATTCTATATGTGGTGGACATGTATCAAAGCAGAAAGTTTTTGGAAAGAAGTTCAATTATGGCTAGAAGAATTTTTAAAAAAATAAAATATAACTATGTTCAGAATTAATATTATTAGGAATGTCTGATGATTGTACTAATGCTTTTCAACTTTAAAATGTTGCATTATAAGATAATTGCTGCAAGGATTCCCTATGCTCAAAAATGGAAAAGTAATGAAATGCCAACAAAAGAAAGCTAGATTTTAAAGTATTAGAAATAGTAGAAAGGGACAAACTTTCCACATTAATGAAAGAGAAGTCATTGGAACAATTTCAGAATGACTGGAAACCATTTTTTTATTATTATATAAAGAATAAGGAAGGAATTATGCTTTTGGGGGATTTATATTATGAGTTATGTGAGTAATATAGGTAGTAGGTTATAACATCTTGTTTATATAAATTAAGAAAGTAGAAAAACGTTTAAATATAGAGAGTTTAATTGAGAGAGGAGGAAGTCAAGTAATGTATTATATGTAATAGTATCATTATGTGATAGGAAGGAAGGGAGAGGAAACGTGTAATTGTGTATTGATCTCCATGATGTCATTTGTGTTTGTATATGGTTTGTATGGCATACCTTTTTGTTGCTGTTTTTCTCTCTTTCTTTGTGCTGTGTTTTGTATTTGACTATGCGGAAAAAAGATTTTAAAAAATTAAAAAAGAAAATAATATTTTTTGAGTGTCAAAACAAAATTGATGACAAAAATACTGTATTTGCAAGAATCATTGTAGTTCAGGATTTATTGTGTGCAAAATTTGCATGTTGCTATTTTGCAGAGAAAATAGTGCTTTCTGTGTGAAATAGCAAATTCACGCAGGATTGTTTTCCATAAGAAACTGAATTTTGCACAGAAAATGATATTCCTGTATAGAAATTGAACATCATTTTCGGTCTGCCAAAATGGAGCATGTGTTGAGCCATTGTACCTTTCAGAACTCTTCAGAATGCAACTAAGTGGGTGCTCTTCTTCCTCCACCTGTCTTCCCCAGTCACTGAAAGCCTGGGGAAGGAGGTACTCAGATGGTTTGGAGAAGGAGTTGTAGCAGATAGAGAAAATGTGTCTGCAGGTCACTTTTAGCGATGCCTACATATGTCTCTGATGGGATGCTAGCCTCTCTTAACTTTTGTCTTTGCTTTCATCTTTCAAATAAATCGATTCTGTGTAATTAAACTGGATGAGGTTCATTTGTTCTTCAAGAATCAGTTGGCAGTCATTTTTCAAAATCCAACAAGAAATCCAAAAAATCTACATACAGCATTCTCTCTGTCTATGAGAACTGCCTTCTGCTGAATAAAACATATCTGCTTCAGGCTTTACCATAGCACAACTTATGATTATGGCAAAATAACTGCCTTTTTTTTCTGACGTTGCATAAGGAGCTATGCTCACTTCCTTCTGTAATAGCATTGCAAGGGAGCTCAAGAACTTCTTGATGGCTCTCAGGTACCACTGCTCCCCACTCCTCAACCAACTGGCTGCAAAGGATTACCTCATGCCACTACCTGGCTGGTCACCTTTGTCCTTCTTCTGTGGCATGTGGACCTCCACATAAATATACCAGTTGACCTTCAAAGAAGGTCTTGGCCATAGCTTCCTCTGGCTTTCCTCAGAGGTTGAGCCTAAACCAAAATGGAAGCATTCCCACTGGAATGAACCTGAGATGACTTTGCAAAGTTAAATTCATCATCAGTAGAACTGAAATATCCCAAGAGTCCTAACTGAATGTTAATAATGGGTTTATGTATCACACTCCATCTTTGTCTTTCATCTTTCAGTCTCAGAATCAGTCAGCTGGAAAGAACCACAAGTCATCCAATCCAGTCCAAAGTATTAGTCATCCACCTGTCCGTGCAGTCTAGATCACAGGCACAAAGCAGGTGTGGTGTCAAGACAAAAGCCTACCAAATACACAGCCATACATGGCAGCTCCAGTTGTTTACAGCTTAATTTTATTTGTTCTCAATGATCTGTCTATCAGCGGTGTGGTCATAGCATTTTTAAAATTATTTCTTATGTGAACTAAATTGGAGGGATCAAGTATACAGAGTTCATCAGTGCTCAGATTTGAGTGACAAGAGCAGTTTCATTACCTTCATTGGTCAGACCTCTTAGCTGCTATTTACACATTTTACAGGAGTAGCATGATTTGGCTGAAATCCAGAAGTGGTATCAGAGACCACACACACAGACAGACACACCAGAGTTGCAATGAAATATTCACACCTGAGCAAAGAAATATGCAGCAAGAGAAGTATATAATGGAAGCCCTGGTGTCTGAAAATCCTGGCAGATTTCATTGCAAATTATCACTTGATAACTCCAAGCTGAATTTGAGAACCAGTGGAAGATGGGGGCTCCAGTGTCATTTGGAAGGGGGGGCATGATTCCACTCTGGGCTTTTGTCAGAAATTTAAATGGACCATTGAAAGTCCTGAGCCTGTTGTGGGGATAGGGTTCAGGATCTTTAAGAGTGCCTTTAAGATTCAGACTTGATTCGTCATTCCAGAGGGATTGGAGCAACCAGCTGATGAATGATGAGGCAAGCTGAACTAAAAACTGAACAGTGGCTTGCCTCTTCAGCTACAGAAAGTGTAGCAAGGTATATTAGAAAGAAAGCTCCATATGAAGATATTATGCATGCAATTCTTCACATGCATTCAATCAGAAAGCATCCATGCACATTAAAATGTCCCAAACTAAGTCTGGAACTTAGCTGCCCAATATTCATTCTCAGTCACAATTACCTTTAATTTCATAATCAACAGTATCAACAGGACTGGTCCAAGCAACAGTATAGTTTTAAATCCAACTAGTGAATAGGGTGCTAACATTTACTGAATATGTGCAGCAGCACAGTATGCGGCTTAAATCTTGAAACAGGACTCCAGGAGACCAGGGTTAAAATCCCAGCTGAGTCACAGAAACCTACTGGGTCACTTTCTGTCAGCTATAGAGGAAGACAGTGGGACTCTCCCTCTGAATAAATCTTGCCAAGAAAACCCTGTGACAGGGTTGCCATAAGTCAGAGTCATTCTGAAGACACATAGCAACAACGGTTTTATAAAGAGATGGATATTCAAATTTATAAGCAGATGTTTATTTATTCGGAGGAAAACATGCATTGAATATACATCTGTTTATACATACAGCACGATCACATTATTAAGAATACAAAAAAAAAAAAGCCTCACAAACTTGCACTGAATATAAATCTGTTTATAAATTCAACATCAACACGTTATTTAGAACACAAAAATGTAACAGTCAAGGAATTTCTGGTGTAATTTCATTTTGACGCAAAACTTTCTTCAAGGACAGAGACAATGCATTTTACAACAACATGTTCTTTTCAGTCGGACAGACAAAGCCAAACAAAAGAAGAGGGAACAACCAGAGCTGTAGCAAAATGTTACAGTGTAAGCGGCTCCTGTTCAGTGTTTTGGCTCATTTAATTTCCCTCCCCATCTGATTTTCCATGTTATACTCCAAGAGTCAGTCAATATCTCATGACCATTAAGGATGCTCAGCAGTCAGCCCCATTGACTGGTTTCCACCACAACCAGTGGGAACGATCACAGGAACCTATTCTGAGGACAGGATTCAGCACTATACAGAGTAGCTACTGACTCCCATGTCAGTGAGACAGTGAATCCATTCCAGGTTTTGGCTAGATTTAAAGTTACTACCCAATGTGATAAATCCATTTAGAAATAAGGGAGCAGCACCTTTAAAGCCTAGATTAAAACATGGAGTGGATTCACTGCTCCACTGACACAGGAGTCTCCCCCATCACAGATAAATCCTTAAAGGTTGCATGTAAAACTCAGGGCAGATTCACCATTCACTGGAATTCTAGTTACCAGTCTACCATCCAGAGAGGGTAGGATCATTACACGAAGGCAGCACTGCACATACCTGTTAGCTGTTCATTTTGGCCCTACCAGTTTCTCATTTGGAACTAATTTGGAAAGCATCACAAAAGGGCAATCCAGGCCAGCTTAAATGGCACTACAAAGCAGCTATCAGATGCTTTGCAATGTTCATTCCAGACAAAATATTCTTACCATATGTCCTGAGATGGGCTTGGATGCAATTCACAGCCAAAAGCTAATGCCTCTAGGATTCTTTATCACTCAGGCCATTTCCACACTACACTGTTATAGCACTATTATTCTGCTTTCAACATCCTGTGGAATTCTGGGATTTGTAGTTTACTGAGGCCAAAAAGCTCTCTGGCTGAGAATCCTGAATGCCCCTCCCTAAACTGCAAACCCCAGGATTACATAGGATGTTGAAAGTAGAATAATAACACTATAACAGTGTAGTGCGGAAAGGCCCTAAGTGACATAGTAACTCACAAGTGAAATTTTGAACTAGGTATGCGGGTCAATGAATCCACTCTGGAGTTATCCAAGCTGTTAAATCTTACCCTCAAAATAGATTCAGCATCTTGGACAACTGCTTATGGTTTGAACTAAAATTTGGAATCCCTGTCTCAATGGCATAAGTGCCATCAGAGAAGATGGCATACAAGATTTTTAAAAATCCTATCAAAATGCCTCTGAAAATGCCTTAAAATAACTTTTGAAAGCAGAAAATGCTACTTCTTAAATTACAAAGTAATTTTCTTTCTACTCCCTTTACTACTTTTTAATGCACTTTTGTTACACCTACATTGTCCCCAGAATCAACCAGTTCGATTTAGATGTATCACTTATGGCTCATTATTTTTAGGTTCTTCTATCCTTTAGTCAGAGCCACTGTGGCAACCAGGGTTTGATCCCTGCTCAGTCACGGAAACTCACTGGATGGCTCTGGCTGCATCACACACTTTCAGCCCCAGAAAACCCATGATATGTTCACCTTAAGGTAAACATAAGTTAGAAATGACTTGAAAGCAAACAACAGCAACAGTCTCCTCCCAACTCCATACCTTTCTTGCCTCCTCAAAACCTCCAAGGGGCAGATATTCTGGCCTACCAAAGCAGGTTTTGAAAACATTAAGGAAAGAATATGTGAAAATGTTCAAAAAAAAAAAAGGCTGAAAAACTTATTTTTCCACTGTTGAAAAACCCTGATTGGAAGATGCTAATCTTAGCAATTCAGAATTTATTGTGTAAAAAGAAACATGTGTAGTTGTTTTGCACAGAAAGCAGCATTTTCTGCATAGGAAACAGTATTTTCTGCACAGAAATGTTCTGAACAGAAAATGTTGTTTTCCTCCCCAGAAAATGCTGTTCTCCGTGCAAAACTACCACATGTGAATTTTGCATAGAATAAGTTCCAAATTGAGAAAAGGCTGTGTGGTTTTCAAAGACTTGATCACAGCAGGAGGAACGTTCCTCAAATTATTCGTTGCTTCCTTCAATTTTCAAAGAAAATTATCAAAAATATTCATCTCTAGAAAATACATAGGAAGCTGCAGTTCCATCTCTCCCTTTCACTGATATAAGCATGTCTGTCAGTAGAACAGTAGAATACTGGATACTGGCTCAGTCATTTTATTATTTTTTGCAAGCATCTTTGAGTTCATTTTATAGTTTTTCTTTATAAAAATCTGGCCACAAATATGTTTAAAGCAAATAAATATGGTTTAATATGTTCCCTTATGCAAAGCACAATTTGACATTGCTTTTGTCAAGTGAAGAGCTTGAATGCATTGATTCGCTCTTAATCCAACTCTGTTTACTTTGATGGGATGGCTGCAAACTAAATGGCTGGTGGATTGACATCTGTGTACATATTTATTTTCATTGCTATTATATAATCTGTTTCCTCTATGGTGTACATGTGCCAACTACATTTTCCTCTTCTCCTTCATGCCCAGAATCCAAAGAGTTACTTCAGATTCACCCAAGAACTCAGGTATTCCACTTCCCTTTTAATCCTTTTCCCCCCCAAACATAGATTCTTAGTTTTTGGATGAGAATTCTTTCCCCCAATCTGCACTTCCTCAACACCCACAATAGAATATGAGGCAGCAACATGAAACATAGCACAAATCAACACTTGAATCGTGTGATATTCTTCCTGTGTGATTCAGTGAAGTTCCACCTTGTAATTATAGAATAACTTGAAATTTACAGTCATGGCTCAGTGTCATCCCATTGCTTTGGCTAGGTTAGGCTGTAGCCATAACCTTCCTGGACAAAGTGGCAGAGATAAAGCTACTCTTAATCTACTCAAAGAGTGGGTTATGCTACACCACCCTTCTCCTGACAACAGACTTTGTGGAACTGACTGTGTGCAGTGGGCTCTCGGTGTCTGCTAAGGTTTGATTCCAGGACCCCCCGTGGGTACCAAAATTTGCAGATGCTTATGTCCCATTATGTACAATGGTGTAGTAAAATGGTGTGCCTTGTATAAAACAGAAAAATCAAAATTTGCTTTTGGGATTTTTAAAAAATATTTTCAAGCTCTGCTTGGTTGAATCCGTGGATACAGAATCCATGGATGTGAAGGGTTGACTGTATCTACCAAAGTGTCTACTTACTGTCACATTGCACAATGGGAGATACCCAGGGGCTGTTGCTATAATCCCAATGAAGAACATTATACACTGATGGCACTGACAAATAGTTGTATACTATCCAAGAATGTGAAAATACATGGATGGAATCTTGTTGGTTAGTCATAGAATCATTGAAAGAGACCATAAGGGCCATCTAGTCCAACTCCTGCCATGCAGCAACACACAGTCAAAGCATTCCTGACAGTTGGTTATCCAACCTCTGTTTAAAAGCTTCCGAAGAAGGAGACTCCACTGCACTCTGAGGCAGTGTATTCCACTGTTGAACTGTTCTTACCATCAAGAAGTCCTTCCTAATATTGAGATGGAATCTCTTTTCCTGAAGTTCGAAGCTATTGCTCCATGTCCTGGTCTCAGGAGCAGCAGAAAACAGGTTTATTCCATCCTCCATATGACATCTCTTCAAACGTTTAAACATAGCCATCATGGCACCTGTTAACCTTCTCTTCTTCTAGCTCAGCATACTCATCTTTTCTAGCTAAACAACCCATCTCTCTAAGCCACTCCCCATAGGGCTTCACGGTTTCCAGGCCTTCTACCTTTTTAGTTGCCCTCCTCTGGACACATTCCAGCTTGTCAATATCCTTCGTGAACTGTGGTGCCCACAGTTCTAGACAATATGATTAGTTCTACATTCTAGACGAAAAACAAAAAAAGTTATTTGGGGCTATGAGCCTAAGGCACCAGATCCCATCTGATCTTGGAAGCTAAGTAGCATCAGCTCTGGTGGGTATTCGTATGGGAGGTTGCCAATGAATACCAGGTGCTATAGGTTGTATTTCAGATGAAGGAACTGGCAAAATTACCTCTGAGTATTCCTTGCCCAAGGAACCCCTATGAAATTCATGGAGTTGACAGGTGGTTTACAGGCCTATGTGTACAAACAAACTTCTACTGATGCTGAGCTATGAATGAGGGACATCTAAGATCACTAGACAAAAATTGTCCCGCTCAAGTCCTGCAAACTCAGGGCCACAGCTTCCTTGACTGAATCAATCCACTTGTAATGTGATCTTCGTATTTTCCTACTGCTCTCCACTTTATCAAATATCGTCTTCTCCAATGAGTTACATAACCTAATGATACATTCAAAGTACAAAAGTCCTCTTTGTTTCTAGTGAGAGTTCATACTTAGTTTGCTCTCAGATCCATTGATTTGCCTTTTTAACTACTGCTGAAATCTTCTCAAGCACTGCTTTTCAAGTGAGTTTTTTTTTCTTTTTGACAGCTTTCTTTTTACTGTCCGGCTCTCACACCCAGATATAGAAATTGTATGGGGGGGTGCATATTTGTTCCCCCGAGACACCGGTTCAAAATAATTAAATACTGGAGGTTGCTATTCATGAACTCAAAGACCCAAAACTAATCATCTCAGTTCTTGAATTCCACAATCCATTAATTTCTTCTTAGATACCAGTTCTTACAAATAAATTGTACTGTTGTGTTTAATATGTTACCCTGGATGCAGCATTGTCTACATTGCACTTATCTTTCTGTGTAATGTATTTCAAGAGGACAACTTGATCTCAAAATACTTGAACAGAAGCTTAGTTCTTTCTGTCCATAATTGAATGCCTCTGCAGTTACAAAAAAGGGGCTATTTGCCCCCACATTTGCTTTCTCTGTGCCATTGCATGATCGTCCTTTGTCACAAATGGAAGCAGGGCATTTAGAGGAAATTGACAGATTAAACGGTAATAAATCTCCGAGACCAGATGGCATGCACGCCCAAGTTCTAAAGAAGCTCAAATATGAAATGGCTATGCTATTGATTTTGGTATTTATCCTCACTCTAAATACCCGTCTCCATGCCAGAAGACTGGCGAGAATGAATAGACCTGCTATTTTTAAGGCTGAGTCCAGAAATGATGCTGGTAGTGACAAGCCTCTGAAATCCTTCACCAGATTCAGCGGTAGCAGAAACCTTTGGTCCGAGTGACTCTAGGTTAGATCCTCCTGCCGATGCATTCTGCCCATGCACCTGCTAGATTCCCCTTAACAGGATTACCTTCTCACGTGACAATTTTCAAATAATAGAAAATTGTTCATGACAGCTGCACCAAAAGTAAATATCGGTGAATCCCTCAATTTGTTGCCACTTTGTTTTTACCTTTGTTCAGCTACAAGCTCTTCTATCCACCTTCTAAACTTTTACATTTTTTTTTCAAAAAAAGGAAGGGAAGGAGGGAGGGAGGGAGGGTGAGAGGGAGGGAGGGAGGGAGGGAAATCTGCCTCCCCCCTATTGTATTTGGGCAGCTATTGTAAGAAGGTACGTTTTAAATGTGGTCCCTCTAATTCTCTAAACTTGTTTTCACCAAAATGCTCATTTCCAAAGATATTTCTTTTCAGAGTGCACGCCTGAGTCATAGCCTTGGAGGAATATGATAAGTGATCTTGTAGCACCTTTGAGACTGAGGCTATTTCTGCACTACACTGTTATAGTGCTATGATTCCACTTTCAACGTCCTGTGGAATTCTGGGGGTTGTAGTTTACTGAGGTCAAAGAGCTCTCTGGCTGAGAAATCTAGGTGCCCCTCCCAGGATTCCACAGGATGTTGAAAGCGGAGGAAGGCCAGAATCGGGTACTAACTGGGAATCTATCAGTGGACCGGACTCATAAAGGAGTGATGAATGTCAATTACGTAACATTTATATATCAGGGAAAGGCATGTGAGACGCTAGCTCTAGCAGGGGAACAACAATGTAATGCGGTACGGGAACAATACTGTGTGGGCTTCAGGGGGTGGGGACCGAGACAGGAATGGAAGAGCATAAACAATTCATGTTAAAATTTGATTTGAAATTGTGTTTTTATATTTGGAAATTTAATAAAATTATTCAAAAAAAGAAAGAAAGTGGAATCATAGCACTATAACAGTGTAGTGCGGAAAGGCCTTGTGACAAAGAAGTTGATAGCACAAGCTTTCCTAGACTAAGGCCCTTTCCGCACCAGGCAATTAGAACGGGGCAGTGCGTCCCCTCTCGGAGGTTGTCTGCACCTTGGAGCGGACTGGGAGCAGACTGCTTACTGGAGATCCGTACCTCAGTCTGCTCCAAAACAACCCCAAGTGGTCCTCCAGCGTGTTTTCTAAAGACCGCAAGAATCAGGTCTTTATTTTCCTGGAACGCGCCATTGCATTCCTGCTCCCTTGTGCAGATTCGCAGGCTCGCACCAATGCGAGCCTGAGACATGCGGAGGGTGGGCTTTAGGTGTGGCAAACTTCAGCAGTTGCTCAGGACCCACGACCAACTGGAAGCTGCCATTTTGGAAGCTGGAAGCTGCCATTTTGGAAGCCAGAAGCTGCCATTTTGGAAGCCGGAAGCCGCCATTTTGGAAGCCAGAGCAGTATGGATCTACAGACCTCGCACTGCTCCGATTGGCCCGGGACCAAGGAGGAGCCCTGCGGAAGGACTTCAGGGACAGTCCGCGTTGCTTCGGACCCCAGAAGAAGCGGTAGGTAATGGCAGGGAGCGATTCCCTCGCCTCGAGCGGAAAGGGCCTAAGTCTGCTACATCCAATTAATCTGATGAAGTAGGATTAGTCTATAAAGGATCCTGTTTTGTACTCTTCTTCTTCATCTTTTTCAAAGTGCCTCATAAATTTGAATAAAAAATAATAAATATGAATGATTGTAATAGGTTTTAGACAGGGCTAATAGGCACACAGAGAACCCTTCTTCATCTGCGGGCAACCCATGAATTTCAGCTACTGAATCAAGCCCACCCAATTTATTTCCTCTTGTTTATTTTTGAAAAGAGGGGAAATTACATATCTCCATAATTATCCTATCTAGGCAATGAAGCATAGAGCCAGTCACTGACAGTCAGAGGCACGGCTAACTTTATTGACTTTGTGACATTTCATAGGGTTGTTGAATTAAAGTCCACTGGGGGAGGGCGGAAACCACCCAGATGCAGAACAACTTTAATTAAGGCAATTTTGCTTTTCTTAGACTAAGGTATTACTTTTATAGCTTGAAAATGGCCTTTAATTTCACATCAAACTGAGCCTCTAAAAGGAGTTAGCTAGTATCCTTAAGCATCCTTCCCACAGCATGGAGGTGCGGGAGGGGGGCTTGGGAGACTGGAAGAACAATTTCTCAGTAAGATATAAATCTCTTAAGAACAGAATACCCATTTCTTAGCAGGATTTTGCTTATACGTGTATAATATGAACACTGGAGGATCAATGATAAAGACATAAATCTATGCCTGATTATTATCATTATTTAATATAACACTGAGTTGTGCTTTGGAAAGGGATTATCTCTGCCATACATTCTTATAAAGATGGTTGACAAAGTCCATTAGGAATTTGGTCTCTCCCAAATCCGCTGCAATTAACAAGGTTGCAAAGATCTCTTAACTGTTTGTTCTGTAGCACACACTGAAGCCAAGTTCTTTCCTAGATTTTATTTACTGAGTCTCTTTTTAAAAAAACGCATCTTTGGCCAGATGAATGAAATGAAGTGATATTTTGGGAGAGAGGTGGGATATATATTCAACAAATAAATTTAAAAATAAACTCAAAGCGGTTCAATATATTGAAATCTAAATGAAAGATAAATACAGTTCAAGACACTGTTCTAAAAAATACACCAGTAAAGAGAAAAAACAGCCTCCTTCAGCTATAAGGCATCTTAGATGCCAAATAACTGCTTGAACAAAAGCAGTAGATTCTGCTACCACAATCTGAGGTACTGTTTCCCAAATTCAAACAGTTAAGGGACAATTTTCATCTTTCTTTCTGTCTGTCTGTCTGTCTTTCTGTCTGTCTGTCTTTTCACATATTTCTATATCATCTCCCTGCTGACTTTGAATGGACAATGAAAAGGAATTAAAACAGTTCAAAGGTTGAACATTCTCAAAAGACATTAAAATATTCTTTTAAAAAAAACCTTTAAAATAGGTGAAGAAGGTCTATAAGCAATCCTAATATTTAGTTTTAAAACAGCTAAAACAGAGGAATTTCCAACGCTAAAGGCCATGTGGAACAGCACTGTTTTAGCTGCCTGCTGGAAGCTCAAAAAAGATGGAGCTACTAACCTAGCTTTGTAAGGTGCTGGGACATACCACAGGGCTTCCTCTGAGGAGCTCAGATTTCAGGCAGGCAAAGATGGAACATGGCTTTTCAGACAAGGATGTAATGGATATTCAAAAATAGTTAAAAAGTGGGGGGGGGTCAAAATATGTTTTTGAGCGTTGAGAAAAATGCTTGATTGATGAGATTTCTCCCAGTTTGGGAGTCATTCTGTGCAAAATTAGCATATGGTTGTTTTGCACATAAAACAGAATTTTCTAGGGGGGGAATGAGTTACCTACATAGAAAAGTATTGTTTCTGCACAAAACAATCCTCTGCAAATTTTGCACAGAGTAAGTCCTCAACTGAGATCTTGCACTAAGGTTGCAGAAGTTTCATATATATCATGTACTCTTGCACAGCACAGATTAGTGCATGAGGAGTGGCATATTGTGCTATGCAACCCATGGCAGTGTTGCACAACTAAACCAAGACACCAGATGTCCAACTGAACACATAGCTAAATGTGAACAATCACCATGGACATTGGCATGGCACACAACCCTGGGTTTGCCCTGAACTTCATGCCTCCTTACTGTATAAAAATGTACAGGTTCTTCCATTGGGGAACCTGCCTCTTTGTAAGACATAAACAAGATTCTAAATCAAATTTGTGTTCTTCACCAGGAAATAATTTGCTTGTCTACTTCAAGGTGGGCAACTTTCAGACTTATAAGATATAACCCTAAGATCCACCACTGAGAGCCAGTGATTCAAGAAGCCAGATGTAAATTGCAAATTGACGTGCCTCTGACACATGCTCAGTCTGGGAATTTGTTTTGAGTACAAGAACTCAAGCTTGCACACAAATTCTTCCACATGCAGTTCTTCTCCTGTCTGTCTGTTCTATCTATTCTCCTTTCGTTTACATTATCAGCATCTGGCATGGACAGGGTTCTTTATTTTTCTTGCCTTTTTCTGGGATCAGATGAAAGACAAGTCCATGCTTATTATAAATATATCAGTCACACTTGATATGTTGAGATGTAAATGTGCTAGAGATGGATGGATCAGTCCTTTTCTGGCCTGGGTCTACTAGACGTGTGTTCTTTTCTAAATCTCTTTTATCCTGTTCTTGCATCCCTCTGCAGTTTTGTAAAGTTCATGTGCATGTACACAGTCACAAATCTGTCTAGTTTTTTTGAACATATTTTTGACAAAGTATATTCCATTCTCCTTGCAAAAACAAAAGCAGATTATAGCACAGACCATGAACTGCTAGTATCAAAAATTAGACAAAAGCTTAAGAAGCACACTAAACAACCATGATGCCAAAATGTATCCTGAAGGATACGCCGGTAAAATTTTTAAAAATGTAAAAATAGATTTGCACAGTTAGAAGTCTAATTGACCAAGAGTCAGAAGAACTCTGGACTGAGGCCAAGGACATTGTCAGGAAGGAATGTAAAAAGACACTATCTGCAGTCAAAAAGAAGAGGAGTGTCAATGAATGACAGATGAAACTCTTTAAGTAGTTAGGGACAGGTAAGAAGCAAAAGTAAAAGGTGACAGTCAGAGTCCTGAATGCAACTGTTCAGCAATTTGTACGCAGGGACAAAGAGAACTACTCTAATAATCAATGCAGAGAAACAGAGGATGGCAACAAAGAAGGAAGAAACTGTGTTCT
Organism: Iguana delicatissima; assembly: GCA_948472985.1. Classification (NCBI taxonomy): domain Eukaryota; kingdom Metazoa; phylum Chordata; class Lepidosauria; order Squamata; family Iguanidae; genus Iguana; species Iguana delicatissima. The sequence goes on along the minus strand of CAOKZL010000983.1, from coordinate 89,973 downwards.
CTTCCAAAAGATCCTTGAAATCAAAGGGAAATTTAAACCAAGAACAGGGATGCCCTACAACCAGCAGAGGAACACATTATATAACCAAGTAGAAATAAGAAGATGATTGAAACAAGACACTGAAGAACTATAAAAGAAATGAAGGAGGAGAGATTCATTCAAAGACTGTCATTTGAAGATGAACCTACAATTTTAGAAAGTGAAATAGAAGCTGTGCTCAGAGCACTTGGGAGAAATATATCATCAGGAACAGATGGCATACCAATGGAGCTGCTTCAGTCTACAGAAACAGAAGCTATTCTTGTTCTAACTATAATCTGTCAACAAATAATGGAAAATAAAAAAATGGTCCACAGACTGTAAACACTCAATATACATTCCAATCCTCAAGAAAGAGGACACCAGGAGACACCATAACTACCAGATTGTTACATTAATGTGCCTTGCAATCAATGTGATGCTCAAAATTCTACAACTAAGACTTTCACCATATATTGAGCAAGAAATGCCAGATATCCAAGCTGGGTTCAGCAAAGGAAGAGGCACTAGGGATCATTCCTTGGATAATGGAGCACACCAAAGAATTTCAGAAGAAACTTGGCTGTATTTTATAGATTACAGCAAAACCTTTGATTGCATAGATCATTAAAAACTATGGATTGCTCTTTAAGCAACAGGTGTGCCACAACATTTGTTTGTCTTGATACACAACCTGTAATCAGGACAAGAGGCTACAGTAAGGACAGAAAACACAGAGAAACTGAACGGTTTCCATGTAACAATGGAGTCAGGCAAAGCTTCGTTTTATCATCCTACCTGTTTAATTTGCATGCTGAACACATCATATGAAAAGCAGGATTACACCCAGAGAAAGGAGGCATGAAAATTATAGGGAAGAACACCAACAATTTAAGATATGAAGATGATAGCAGAAAATAGTAAAGACCTGGAATGATGACTGAAGAAAGTCAAAGAAGAGTGTGCAAAGATAGATTTACATTAAGAAAAAAGAAACAATGACTGAAGGTGATTTATACAACTTTAAAGCAGATGATGAAGACATTGAAATAGTTCAAAATAGTTCATACCTCGGCTCAGTCATTAATCAGACTGGAGACTGCAATCAAGAAATCAGAAGAAGACTAGGATTTGGAAGGGCAGCTATGAAGGAACTAGACAAGATCCTTAAGTGTAAAGATATGTCATTGCATACTAAGGTTAGAATTGTCCAATGCATTGTATTTCCAGTTTCTATGTATGGTTGTGAAGGGTGGACAGAGAAGCAAACTGATAAGAAGAAACTCATTTGAAATGTGGTGCTGGAGAAGAGTTCTATGGATTCTCTGGACTGCTAAAAAGATAAATGAATGGCTCTTAGAGCGAATCAAGCCTCAATTCTTCCTGGAAGCCAAAGTGACTAAACTGAGACTGTCATACTTTGGACACATCATGAGATGGCATATCTCACTAGAAAAGACAATAATGCTTGGGAAGGTAGAAGGCAGTAGGAAAAGAAGACAACCACATTACTCAGGCCCTTCTGCAGGACAGTGTTGTCCTGCAATGGGGAGAGGAGAAGGATGGGAACATGACAGTGCTTCTGCCTGATGTTGTTGTGGTCCCATCCTTCTCCCATCCCCAGGCGGTATGGTCATGGATTAAATTATTGACAGGTTTTCCCCAACAGTGACCCACGATTGCACCACCATCCCACACTTACCTGTCCTGTGGAAGTCGCAGAAGCTCGATGGCTGTGCTGTCAGGGTAATATGAGGTATGCACCTCAGAGCACATGCAGAGTGCTAATCAGGAAGCAACACCCAGCTACAGTGAGTTGCTCCAGACAGGAAAAAAGAAGTCTCACAGATTCAAAACACTAAGTCTTAGTGCTGTTTATTCAACAGAACACATGAGATAAAAGTTAGGGCTTCTGGCAGCATGCCAAGAAGCATAAAACAGTCAGGCACAATAATCAGTAATCAGCAGAACAGAAAACAGGTTGACAGCATGTCTAGATGCAATCCAAAAATAGCCCTTACAGCAACATGGCCAGAGGCAATTGAACCTAAGGTAAGGTACATTGTCACCCCTAAGCCTTTTTAGAGAGCTTAACCAGACCCCAGTCCATATGGGGTGACCCAGTTTCATTTACAGCACACAACCTCCCCGTGTTGGGTACTCTGTGTTGATGCAAGACCTTTTGAGGCAGGCTAGCCAAAACATTTCCTTGCAGCTGCACCTCAAGGTCACATCACCTCATTCTTTCATCTACTCAGAAAAACCTTTCCTGGCCACACTGCACTCACACTCTGAATGCCCTGACATGTGCTTCCTGCCCCAGTGCAGCCTGGGAAAGTACCCAGCTGAGCTGCAGAAGGAAGAAGCTTGGCCATCATGCTCCCTTCCGCAGGAAGCCAGCCAGTGCAGAGGGGGGACTCCCATTGCGTTCCCTTCCTGGAAGAGCCGCTGCTGGGATCCCCACCAGATGACTTCATGAAAAGGTAGGGTGTGGAAAGGACCTCCGTCAGGGAAACCATCGCCCTGGGTCTGCAAGACATGAGCAGTGCTATTGATGATAGGGTAACTTAAAGGTCTCTCAGGGGCATCGTAAGTCAATGTCAACTTGACAGCAATTAACAATAATAAAAAATATGTGTTTGCATACCCTAACTGATGCATTGGTGTCTGCAATTTAGCCTCAAGTGTGCATTTTTGCAGTTCTTTTAGTCTAAAATACACATTTAAAGCTGTTTTCAGTACGGTAAAAACAGTATTGCTGAATTCACCAAAGTGTGAAAATCAATAAATGTGTTCTGATCTACATATATTATAAGGTGAGCAAATCATGTCAATTTGTACTTTTTAAAAAAGACTAGGTATAACTCTTGAACATTTGAATATGTTTCCCTTTCTAGAAAATCTGTATAATATAATATAATGAATGGGTACCCCTAAACAAACTTTTCTAAAAATAATAAGTTAAGGCTGGTGGATGTAAAAAATTTCTAGAAACATTTTAATGAGGAAATATCAATCTAAAACACAATAAATGGGTATTAATTGATTTCTTATAAATCTTTGAAACTAAAAATGCTTTTTTTTTTTTTACATTTGTGAAATGAATTTTTATTCATTTTGCATTCTTCCCTCTGTTCCCTTCTTTAAAGAAGGACCATATATTAGACTGGCCCAGCTGAAAGCTTATTTAGTGCAAAAAAAGAAGAAGAAGAAGTCCGAGACAGACCTCTGCGCTTTAAATAACCCATCCAGGAGTACCTAGCATGTGTTTCTCTCTTTGAACAAACAGCCCCTGCACTCTTTCCCTACTTTCTTCATCCCTCCCCTCCCAGAGCTTTCTCCTTCATCACATCTCTAGGCATTATTTTGTTTCTCCCAGAATGAATCTTTCATTTCATTTTAAAAATACTTTTTCTGATAAGAAACTACAGAAAAAAATAGATCGTCTTTAATACCATAGTTAATTAACAGGAATAGATAAATTATTTGTATTTTTTTTTTTGGAAGTACATATATAATTAGAAACATTTATTATGCTGTATCCTAGGTAGAAATGAAGAAAGCTATAGAAGATGCTTGCAATTGATGTTTTACATATGTAAAAAAAAATAATGTAACTTTTTTGTAAATAACATACTTTTGTTTCTTTTCTTTGAAGAGAACAATAAAAAATATTTTTAAAAAAGAAAGTGTATATATTTGTTTTGTTCTAAGGTTCTGTTCTATATCTGATATCATGATCTCTGATGGATGTCTAAAACTACTAGTTTCTCTTGGGGATGGTGGCAGCGGTAGCAACCAATACTGGGTAAAAGAAAAAGAACTCTACCTCATTGAAAGTCTATGTAGACAGCTGAAGGTTATGACACTCTGGTTTTGGGGAGGGGGAAATGCCTCCATAAAGTAAGCCTTTCAATTCAGTTAATGCAGGCCAGGAAGTGGCTTCCTAGGAATGCACTGATGTTGCCATTTCAAGGCAAGAGCCGGTAATAGGTCATTATCACAAAGCTCAGAGTGGACTGCAATTTACAATTTACAAGCTGCCATTATCTGGGAAATGGAAAAGGAAGCCATGCAAGCACAGGTGGAAACTGTTTGGTGTGCTGAAGGGAGGTCTTATTCCTTACATACCACGGATAAGCAGGTCCTGACAGATGAATCAACCAAAAAGAGCACAAATTCTTAGAGCTGTACTTGTATTGTACAGTGTAAGATATAATTCCACAGAGCCAAAAAGAAGAGGAAAGAGGCATTGGTTGAGAGAGAATGAGAGAGAGAAAGAGAGAGAGAATGGACAAGTTAGTCAGAAGAATGGGACCTGTGAAATAGTGACCTAATGTACACTTAGGCTGTTTCAGCACTGATGCTGATTATGACAATTCTGCATGGAAACTTTTAAAACAGTGTTCTCAGGCTTCTTTTTTCAAACACTTTAACCTCTTCACCTGAAATGTCCATGCCTGAAATCAGAGAATCACCACTAACCCTCCTTCTCAGAAGTTATTTTGTTTTTTTTTAAAAAAAAGCTGTTTCACTACAAACTTTGTCTCAGAGTTTGGATATGCCATGTTTTGGATTTCAACTCCTAGCATCCCTCAGCCAACATAGCCATGCTGATTGAAGTCAGCTGTTGACCTCCATCTCAACGAAGCAGTAAATCTGTTCTGAGTTTTAACAGAAAGTTTGCTGGAGCTGTCTAAGGTACTGAATCCTGACCACAAAATAGTTTCAGCACTTTGGATAGCTCCAAACTATAACTCAGAAATTCAGCATTGGGCTGACATGAAAGCCACCAGCTGCTATGAATGCTGGTTAGGTATTCTAGGAGCAGTAGTCCAAAGTACTAACTCTTCCCAGTTTCCCTCAACACAAAGAGAAAAGTCATTACTAGTAGAATCTGGATGCTGGTTCATAGTAGGATCCAGGCATTGCTTCTGGTAGGGACTTCTTTTCACAATTATTTTCTATTGAAGCCTGTCCTTATGGAATTACCGTTATTATTTTAGTCTTACTGACATTGAATCAGATTTGCAAATGTGTCCTGGTACCAATTTTCAAGGGAAGTGTTAAAGAGTTCCTGTGCTCCAGTATAATCACGCTCTACTCTCTCTCCCATTTGCTACAGAGTGCATTCCGGCAGAAACTCATCAGAGAGAGGGTCCAGAAATGAAGTGCTCTCTAGGGAATGATGATCGCATTCAGATGAAGGGCTGATGGATGTGATTTGGTATGGTGACTTACCTTGCCAAGCACTTAGGAAGAGATTATTTTTACCCCTATCTGCGTGTGTAAATATAGTTTGCTTAAACAACTCAACAGCCTTATTAACATCACCATGTGGTGGCCTAAATCACCATCTCATTAATGCAGATGGCAAAAATCTGACTGCAGATGGCCGAGAAGCTCAACAGCTCTTTTTTAGCTGTGAAATTTCTCTTCTCCATCTCTCTTGATCACACCCAGTGTCCTCCTCACTTTGTCTGACAATGGGGATACAAGATCAACATCCACTGCCCTTTCCCCTGTAACTACTCGCCCGGGATGAGCTTTCCATGGTGTTTTTTTACCAAGATTTATTCTCTGTTGGTTTGCCATTGCCTCCCCTTAAGGCTGAGAGTGTGTGACACAGCCAAGGCCACCCAGTGGGCTTCCATGGGTGAATGGGGATTCAAACACTGGTCTCCCAAAGTTCAACACTCAAACAGCTATGCCAAGTGATCTCAGGAGGTTTACCACATGACAGAATTTTTGACTGATGATTGGTCAGGAAAGATCAAAGGACTGGTCAGGAAGGATTAAAATTCTGCAACTACAGGAACCACCAGAGAGAGTCAGTGGTTAGAATCCTTTGGTGCATTACACGGCTATTTTCCCAGGGCTGCACAGCAGTGGCAGGTAAAGAAGGACTGATAAAATCTGCTGGACTTTCTACAGGGGAGGGCAACTGCCAGATCTTAGGGGGTGGCCAAATAACAGCTGCCTTGATGTGACAGAGACAGTACTGAATAATCCTCTGTCATCCCATTTTTGTGACTACTTTTAAGATGTCCCAGTTTCTCTCTCCTCTCCCATTTTCCGCCTTTGTTCTCAGATTCTTTCAGCTTTTGCAAACTAAATTCAATGTACATAAGTAGTTTTCACTCAATTAACTGCACTGGGAGGACAGGAGAAGAAAAGGGCCAGAATCTTGCCCTTCCCAGTAGGATCAGACAAAAGCAAACTGCTGTAGCCTCCCCTTGCTTGTATGTTCTTCTTGATTAATTAATAACTTTTGCCATCTTAACAGTGGATGAGTGGTTAAGTAGATTGATGGGAATTGTAGAAATGGACAATTTAGCACATAGGTTAAAAAGCAGAGCACAAAATAAATTTGCGTCTGAGTGCAAATGGTTGAGTTTTTAAAGAAAAATGAAGATGATCTCATGACAATAGGCTTTTAAATTTCAGATTCTACATTTATATTACTACATGAGTAGTGTAAAACCCGAATTTAAAGACGTATTTGACTGGTGCTCTAAAAAGTTGACTTTTATTCTTTTTTTGAATGGCTATTATTAATTCTTGATGTTTATTATTATTTTTGACTGATTATTTGTACCATTATTTTGTTGAATGGTTTTTATTAAATGATAATATTATATTAATTGAATTTATATAAAACATAAAATAGGTTAATAATGATTTTACTGGGAAAATTTATTAAGTAGATTATAAGTGGAAAAATAAATAAATGAAATAAGTAAGCAAATATTATAATGGCAAATGATCAATAATTAGTAGCAACTAATGATCACAGTGTAAAAGGAATGGTTTTATACTTAGGTATAACACTTTAAATAATATGGGTGGTTTGCAACACAATAGGAACCAATTTTTTAGCTATTTGTAGTTCTGTTAGGCTTTGGTATGTTATGTTGAATTAAGTGTTGTTATTTTTTTTTTAGTATTGTTAGTATTGTCTTAGTTATTATATGCATTTTTTTTCTTTTTTGTTGTTTGATGTGTTTGTGTTTGATGTGTGTATGTGCCATTTTGATCTCACTGTGATGTTGCTTGGCCACATGAGTTCCAGATTTCATCTGTGAAATGCTGGAAGGTAGGATCACACTTCCAGCCCTCTTACCACAACATACTTTTACTCCCAAAAACCTCTCAACCTGTACAAATAGCATAGAAGGCAATTTCACCATTATTTCAAACTCACCAACTGTTTTCAGTCAAGATGAGGTCTTAAAACAATAAATGATCTGGAGGTCAAATTCTAGTTCAGCGTTGTTGTTGTTGCTGTTGTTTTTTTAAAAAAGGTTTCTCCTGGACCTCAAATGGGCCAGGGGAACAAAAACATTGGGAAATTATCCCTCTCATGTTATTGGGAGTATTTGGCACCTCCTTAAAAAATGCAAACATTTTCATAACATTTTTCAAAGGTTAAGGGGCGCTTTGGGCCTCAGAAGTCACCTTGGGGGCTGCCCAAGGGTTTGCACTGCAACATCATGTCAAAGGGGCTGCTGGGTTAAGCTCCTCTGCCATGCTAGTCTGCTGAGCTGCTTTGTTGCCATACTGTTTAGATCGCTATGCTGTTTGAGTGCTGGGTGAGGCATGCAGGCCAGAGCCTAGGATCCAACATCACTTTAGAAAGCCAGTACTGCCTAGTGTTGCATGGGAAAGAAAGCAAAAACCAAAACCTGTGCTGCATCTCCAGTTTTAGCAAAAGCAGTGTTTCTGTGCTGCATCTAATCTCTAACAAAGCCTTTCTGAGTTCATCCATGAAGTTATTGAGTTACATTACAACAGAACATCACACAACATCTCAGTCCCTGAAGTTCCCAGACCAAAATCTGAAACCTAGACAGCTGATGTCATTAAGTGTTATGCACTAAGTATCAACCACAGTTGTACACACGTTGCATTCAAACACAGACACACAAGCCCTTTCCTCCCTGCACTGTTATAGTGCTATTATTCCACTTTCAACATCCTGTGGAATTCTGGGGTTTGTAGTTACTGAGACCAATGAGTTCTCTTCCTGAGAATTCTAAATGCCCCTCCCTAAACTGTAAACCCTAGAATTCCACAGGACGTTGAAAGTGGAATAATAGCACTACAACAGTGTAATACAGAAATGGCCACAGAGACAGAAAAAGAGAAGAGGGAGTAGGAGAGAGACAACATGTTTTCCTGTTAGGAAATTAAGACAAAACCCTTACATAAGAGGTCTTCCATACTTCTAGGTGAAATTGAGTGTTTATTCCTTCTCACATACTTGGGGAGGCAGGGCAAGAGGCATTTAATCTAGCCAAGTTGATTCTATCCAAAAGATGGATGCAGAAGAGCACAAAAGGTGAGCCCTGATGCCACCACCATTGGGATGGAAGGAGGGAGCTAAAGAAGTAAACACATGAACCCACTGGGGCTCTTTGCACATTGCAGCAACAAATCAATTAGGTTTTGCAAATACAGTGGCCTTTCCACATTCCTACCTGCAGAACCCTTCTGCAAGTGGGAAAACCATGAATAACTCCCTCCCATGATCCTCCTCCCATTCCCTTGCCTTCTCCCAGGGGGAAGGGAAAAAAAATACAAGGTAAAGGGCTAACTGATACTTTCCCTCATACAGAGAACAGCAGAACACTGAATTCTGGCATTCTATCTACTTCCAGTTGCCATCTTGAGAATATTTCTCTCAGAGGGAAGGAGTAAGTGCAAAGAGGGCACTTGACCAATCAATAGCTATTACAGAGCAAAATGTGCAGCCATGTGGCAGAGAGGACATGTCTCCAGCAGTGGGGGGAGGGGCTTTACTCACACAAAAGGAAAAAACAAACAAACATCAGTTTTAAACACAAGCCTGGAGGGAGGAATGCAAGGGAATGGGAAGAGGAGAATGGTGTGAGGGGAAGGGAAATACGGGCCTTGTGAAAAATCAAATCTGTAAAGGTCAAACTTGTGAAATTGGAGAGAGGACTGTACAGTTAGCCCTCCACATTCACTAAGCTTAGAGGTGCTGGAACCCCACAAAAGTGGAAAAATTGCAAAATATCGAAATGTGCATGTGTCTGTGGGGAGAAGGCTGAGGCATGGTGCGGAGGATGGGCACCCAAGGTCCAAACCAGGTAAGGGAAAGGAGAGGGGAAAGGGCTGAATCGCCATAGTAGTTCTATACTTCTCTCTCACCCATCTCCTTCCTTGGGTGTGTGTGGGGTATGGGAGAGGGTTTGTGGTGCTGAGAAACTGGGTGGTGAGCCAACCTCTGTTGGTCATGCAGTAGCTGGTAGAGGAGAAGGAGGAGCAGAGGTGGGTTTTTAAAGGGCTGTGCAGCTTGACCAGAGCTGCTGAGAGGGAAGGTGCCCCCGGAAAAGAAGTACTTCAGGTAGGAGGTCTCAGCTGTTGGAGAACCTTGTAAGTAACCAAATATGTGAAAGTTAAACCTGCAAAGGTGGAGGCCTGACTGCAATCTCAAGCTGCTGGACTACTTGATGAATTGGAGATCTGCCTACATCTCTTTCTTCTTGTCCAGAACTGTGCCCACCAAAACTGGAGAATTTGCACCTTTGTGTCCCATCTGGAGATGAACCATGAAAACTGAGGGCCAGGGCCAGAGATCTGGCAGCCCCAGGCTGCACATGTCTGCACTCCTACCCTACCTCCTGAGCAGCTGTTGTGCCCACAGCTTTTTCCCTTCCTCTGCCATCACCTGTGCCACCATTGTTGTGCCAGCCTCACACCAGTACTGGCTTGCTAACATCAGCCAAATTTCAGCCTGAAGTAGTCTAACCCAGACAATGGCTGATCATCTCAGTGAGACCTAAACCTAAACTTTTAGAAGGCCTCATAGCCTTTAAGATGTGACAGCAATGCTGAAGAAAAGCATATTTGAGACCTGGGGTATTGCTCTAGACGTCTTTCTCCACCAGACTCAAGGTGATTATCTCTTGGAGTGAGACAGTTTGACTGTCCCTTGGGAAATAATAAGACATTATCTTTCTTTGCCAGGCAACTAATTAAACTGGCGTGCTCAGTACCAATAGGTGTATTGTCATTTCTTCATTAGTGTCACTACAAAAATTAGTGTCAGGTACCAAAGCCCAGCAGCAATAAAACGAGGCATTGTTGGAACTTAATAAGGTAATTATGGCCTAAATATCTAGGAAAATTTATTATGCTGGCATTGAAAGGCTTTCCATTGTGGATTATCTATTTCTCCTTCAGATTGTTATCATCTGTCTCTTTCTCTCTCTCTCTCTGCCTCTCATTCACTCACTCATCCTTTCTCTCCCCTGCTGTACAGTAATTGCAGCTCTGTGCTACTTATCTGGCTGGAAAGAAAGAGTTAGCAGGTGCTTTTGTTTCAGTCCTTCTGAGTCCCACTTCCTGTCCCTGTATTCGCATGCCAGCTCAGCCAGGGGATGTGAAATTGTATTTGTTTGCATCCTTTAAAGCAGAAATGTTCACAGCTCTGCTTTGGCATTTGGAGGCTGTAGCCAGAAAGCTAGATTATTCACCACTGGCTTCCAGGTAATGGCAGGAGAATCCAAAGGGAAGACAGGCTTGAATCAAAAAGTAGAGGAGGGAGATTAACCAGCCTTCTTGCAGAACTGGGTTTCAGAAAGCATTAATCCACAGAAACACAAAAATATTAAGAACCCCCTGTATACTGTTGAATTGCACACACTCGATTTATTTATGGCTTCATTGTGTCTTCTTAAATTTCCTTTTCCCCAAATACTTGAGACCACGGCCTCAATTCAAGTCCCCTTAGCATAGCATAAAGATTCACATGAGGAGCTTATGCCACACTGACCCATATATCACCCACCCACTTATTTTAAAACTGTGAAGCTGCCTCACAGAGGTATTCCACGCTTCAACATGAGCAGGGAGGATCAGAGAAGGTCTGGCTATCTTCCTCCCCTCTCACAATGGTGCTATCAGCACTGAGATGTGTGAGGTCCTCCAGAGGTCTCAGCACTTCTGTAATCATGCCTCTTCGCACTGAAGAATGGAACATCTGTATGAGGTGGCTTTGAGCCTTTAAAGTAGGTCAGGATGGGGACTTTGGGCACTTAGCAGAAAGGATGGATATATCAACTCCTGCAGCATCTGAAAAAGCACATCTGCATGTGTCAGAGGCACATCTGTGTGCAGATGTCCCAACCTGAATGACAGTCAATGAATATATAAACAGTTCTTAAAATAAACTACTTACAATAACAAATTGTTCCGAAGACCACTTTTTAAAAATAAGCATCAAAGAGCTGTCTTGCTCAATCTGAGGTCTTTCCAATGTTTTGGACTACGACTCACTCCCTGAATCCCACAATGTTGAGAATTTGGCTGGGGGTTTATGGGAAGTGATGTGTGAAACATACAAAAGGAAAGAAGAATGTGGAAGGCCACGAAAGAAAATATCAGCTAAAGCCTCAAGGTGGCCATGGTCCAAACGGCCACAAAGTCAATTGTCTGCTCCTCTCACACACTGAAGAGTTTGGGAGCATTGTCATGGCTGTCATTTAGGGTGACTAGAAGTGATGATATGTCAGTCCAATTTACCTCCTGGGCTACTGGTTGTTGATTTGGATATGGAACTCCCAGAAACATTGATGAAGATCCTTTATGAAGGAGACACAATGTCAAGTGCCACCCAGGGGAAGTGTATACTATCTCCTCTCCCCCTTTCCACAGTACTCACCTGGTTCTTGAGATAGGGAGATAACCTCACAGTTTAGTGGTTGGTGGACAGCAGGTAATGATGGAGAAGAGTTCACTTATTTCCCTCTAGATAGAAACAAAATGACAAAGGCATCCTCCAGGAACTTCAGGTGGGCCCTGGAGGATGATGTCAATATTGTGCATCAAGCTATAGGAACATAGCTGACAGGTCTCCACCACCTCCTGCTTTCCACCAGTCACTAAACGGCTGTGTCACCTCATAATGAGGTGACTTTTAAGGACACTGTGCATCACTGCATGAAGTAGCTGGTGAATTTCTCCCTCTGCAACAATCAAAACAATCAAACAAAACCATGCACTTGTGTTATGCTGGCTTACACCACTAACAAAATGCCAGCTATCATATATTATCCTCGTGAAGATTTTTTTTAAAAAAAAAAATCCTTCAGGTGTGTTTTTCCCCCATTAAATCACATTATATTTATCGAAAAATGTTGGGGATGCCAAGGTCTTTGGGGACATAGTAGGGGTCCCAAGAGCTGAATGCAACCTTTGAGTTGCATGAATATTCCCCTGATTTAACATTTGGGACTAATGGATGCTGATGTTCAAAATATACAGAGGAGGTACGAGGATGAGGAAGGCTGCCATGGAAGTTGTCAGCTAAAGTAAAGATGGCAAATTGTGGCCCTGCAGGTATTGGTAGATTAAAATTCCCACAATCTCTCACAATTACTCTGGAGAGAGTGTATAGAAATTGCAGTTCAACAATATCTATAGGACCCACAAATTTAAAGACATTACCCTGTTGTGGTGAGGCAAGAGGTTGGTATGACCTTAAGACACATCTGGGGAACCCAAGGCTTTCCAGATGCTGAATGAACTCCTGCTATCATCCTTGCTTATCAAGCTAGATGCCATACCCTCTGACTGTCCCTAGTTTGGCAGCAAAAGTCCCAGTTAATCCTCTGCTATCCCACTTTTTCAGCAGCTTTTAAAATATCTCAATTTCTCTCCCTTCCTCCCACTTTCTCCCTTTGTCCTTGGGTTACTTCAGTTGCTGCAAACTGAATTCAAAGTACAACAGTAGTTTGCACTCAGCTCAGCAGAGGAAAGAAGAGAGGCAAGAAGTGGCCCAAACCTTGCCCTTCCCAGTAGACTTCAGCCAAATCAAGCTGCTGCAGCCTGTCCTAGCTTGTGTGTCCTTCTTTATTAATAACATTCGCCATCTTACCGGCACTCTGATGTTGCTGGGCCACATATGTCTCAGTTTTCATCTATGAAATCTTATAGGATGTGTGTTACCCCAAAAGGTGGGGGACCTTGAGGTCCACCAGTAGTTTCAGCATCTCCTTAGAAATTTGGGTAATTAAAGCTCAAAGGAGGCCTGTGAGAGGGGGGTAACTGCCGGATCTTTTCCCCTGCATATACTAACTGTATACTGTATATACTAACTGTAGGATTCTAGTTAAAGGTTCAGACAGGGTATTTATATTGGAAATTAACAGACACACAAGAAATAAAGTAATTTCACAAACTATACAAAGCAAGTGGAGGGAAAAGTTGCAAAGGTTGGATAGAGAGAGATTTTGGGTGTAGAGGGTGACATTTACTGGTCTTGGAGCTGAAGATCAAAGAGAAGTAGCTCAAAAATAGTTTGAGGGCAACATGGAGAAATGAGAATCTGGGGTGCAGTGTGACAACCAAAATTCTAGCAAATTGTTGAGGTTTGAACTAGGGTTTAAATACCCTTTTCCTACCCTGAAGGGATGAGTGTTGATGGGTAAATCAGAGTAAGCAAAGAGGGTCTGGAACAGATTGTCTTACTTTGAGTGTCAAAACATTGATGAGAGTCCTGATAGCCTCTTAATGTCTTGGTTGTATTAGGTGAACAAGGATGGTCTCTGTTGGAAATGTACTCAGCGGGGTTCTTGCCTGCTATACCTGAGCAGTTTCATTGACTATTGTATTCAGATATGAGGTTATTGAGAGAATTACTGGAAGCCCAATAACATGAGGCTTTCCTATCTAATTCTTCTTTACATTATGACCTGGCCATGCTGAGGCCATCCTGATCTAACCTAGGCTTACAACTAATCTCCTGTTTACTGCATGTTTCCCAGCCATAAATGTCCAGTTTTTATATGCAGATGGCATTTCTTACCAATTTTGCTATCCCTCAGGATGAGTTGTGTAAGGGGTGGTAACATCTAAGCTATGAAAGCCAAGAATTCACCAGCATAAAAAGGGATTCAGGTTCTCTAGCCCTGCCTTAGGAGCTTTGGTTGGCAGTGAGTAGCACACAGCTGAGCATTAGTGCCAAGAACAGAAATTAAGTTGAAAAGTGGCAGGAATTGAAAGCAAAGCAAGGGAAGAGAAACAAGACTGATTCATCCAGGTAGAACTGTAAGGCAGGTGATTGGTTTGTCAGGAAGAGGGAGGAGGAGCAAAGCTGGAGGAGCAAAGTTGGTTGAGGCTTGCAAATCATGGCTGAGTCCTCAGGCTGGCACTCAGTTGGCCCTTGCAGTTCACATGAGGATGCCTTACTCCACCCCGTCTTTCCAAAATGGAAGCACTGAACCCATTGACATCAGGAGATGGAACCCAATGGCTGGATGGTAACTTTGACTCACAGAGAGCTCTTGGGAGGTGAAATGTAGCAGTCTCCCACAGTATGGTTTCCCATCTCTTGAACTATAGTGCAGCCTACATTGTGATGACACCACAGATGAGGAGAAAACACCCCTGCCCTGCTTCTGCTCTGAGCCCCTGGTGGAAGAACAGGAAATTATACAGTTCCTGTACATATGTCCAGCATTTCCAAATTGGCTAAGTGTTTCACCTGCAGTAAGATAATTCAATATTTTTTGTCACCTGTTTTGCAGGAGATGGGAAACAGTGTGATTTGCCTGAGGCCTTTTAGTGAGTTTACAGCAGAAATCTCAGGCTCTCAACAGTCCACTCGGCCTCTTAGCCACACATTCTTGCTTAAGAAATACTTCACAATTTCCTTGTTTTCGGCATCTATCGTGGGAATATGGGGAGGCGGTCATATTGTAGGTAAGAAATCTATGCATTCAGTGTTTTTTAAATGGAGAGCTCAATATTGTTTTGACAACGGAAAGAGTTTTAAAATGGCTTCTGTGCATTCATCAGAATTTGCTGCTGGCACAGAGATGATATAATAATATAGTAATTGGTGACTGAGGTGTTCCAATAGAATGCTGTTCCCCATCCAAAGCTTTCTTTCTTCCCTGAACTCAATTTAAAATGTTGGTGACAGGTTGGGGGTTTGGGAGGGGGATGGATGGAGAAATGTGCAAATCCTATTATGAAAGGCACAAAGTCCTGTATGAGGTTTTCCTGCACAGCAGTCAGAAAAATGGTTTTGTGGGTGTCTAGATAATAATGAGGAAAAGTATGCCACACGCACACCCAAGCTATGGAGTCATTGTTATGCACATATTCCTTCCACAAAAAAATTTCATTAAGCCTAAGATCATATCTGGAAATGTTTCAGCTTCAGAAAGTTAGAACCAATCAGGGGATTGAATGGAAACTGACTTGAAAACCATGGCCTGAGTAAAGATTCATTTAAAGATGCATTTGTATGTTGGACATTGCTTAGAAGCAAGGAACTATGAGTGGGTTGAAAGACCATAGGGAGGGCAAGGTGGGGCAGTATTTTAAAGGCAAGGATTAGCATTCATTTCCATGAGCTGAACAAACAGACAGAGGAGTTAAACAGTTATTCCTGCCTATAGCTGTTACTGTCTTCCCTTGTCATCACCCTCCCACAATGGCTGATATGTGTAAGAAGGAATTCTCTAAGCATATAAGGCTGTGCTCATAGCACTCATATGAAGAGGTACCTGGATTGGAACCCTGCCACATGGTCACAGGCAGAACCAGTGACAATTTCCACTTCAGTAGGGTAGTAAATCTCCTCTAGATTTTAATCTGAATATTAAAGGAGCTCCTGAAGCTATTAGACTAGATGATGATGGTGATGATGATGATGTAAGGACAGGCTTCAGTGAGGCCAGAGGCAATGATCTCATTCTATTATACACCATTGGTATTCCATCTATATCAATGTTCCTCATCACAACATTAAATCAGTCTCATCTGCCCCGCAGGCAGCCTCCCCAATCTATCAGTTACATCCATTAGAAAAGTTACCGTTTGAAGGACAAGCCCCAGAGTAACCTGGTCAGCATTACTAACAGGTGGTGGCTTTTATTTCAGTAGGGTAGTGGATCTGCTCTGGTTATAGTTTGAACTTTAAATGAGTTGTCCAAGGTGCTGAAACTATTTGCAGGATTGGTTTCAGCACCTTGGATAGCTTCTTTGATCTAGAGAGGATTCACTGCTCCAGTGACATGGAAGCCATCTGCTGCTACAGGAACAAGCTCTCTAGACAGGAAACTAGATATGCAGAAAATCTGTTCCAAGAAGGGCAACTTCCATGGGGCTGGGGCTAATGCCCTTCCCAGACTCTTTGTAGGGCTCCACTGCACCCCTGACTTTGCCACTGAAATTTGTCATTGCCATGGCTGCAGTCTCCTCCGCCCCCACAATGCATCACTTTAAAACACAACCACTTTAAAATATATGGAGCAGAGTTGTGATTCCAGTACATCTAGAACTATAAAATAAACCAATATAAATTTGGCATTAAGAGTAGCAGAAAGAGCTGGGAAATGGGCAAAGGATCTGCACACATCTGTAGCTTCATGTGAATCTCACATTAACTTCAGTCACCAGGAAAACTCAGGGACTTCCCATAGGTGGAAAATTTTCTATCTATGAGGGGCTCCAGGCCTGTTCTCACATGATGATATCTGGAGATATTTAACGATATCAGAGCACTGTGAAATACCTTTCTGATATTTTTCCCATCAGCCAACTTTGTCTATGTTTTCTTTTGAACTCTAGCTTCCATTGAGATTCTTCCCCTTTTGTCCAAAGTAGAAAGAATTCCTTTCCTTTTCCTCCCCATTTGGTCTTCAATTAGGAGATCACATAATAGCTTATGTGATCACAATGGTCCGTTTTATCTCTTTGTCCTTGATTCAATCATTGAGCAGAAGAGATACAGACTGAACATATACACATACAAAAACTCCTGAAAATACAAATAGGGTCAGGTAGGCTTGTTGCTTTTTGATCCCATCCTTTAATAAATCTTATTTTACATTTTTCCCCCAAGGTGATCACTTTGGTCTTATACATTGCATCCAACAGGACTTTCATTTCTCCAGAATGACCTGTGTCACACAGTTGACTGAAAGCAGGGTGATTCTGAGATGTCTTGATTGGCCAGAAAGTGGCCTTTGGGTTAATTGCCCATTAGATAATTTTTAATTTGCTTAAAGTAGGGGGTGGACAACCCATAGCCTCCAACCCAGTTTCAAAAACTCATTGCAAGGAACCAGTTTAAACTTCTAAAAACAGTAACCTCTGCCCCCTCTGTGTCATACACTTCCCGAAGAACTTCTCATCTGAAAGCCAGGCAGCCAAGAGATTCAGCACTAGAGGCTGAGAATCTTGTGGTACCTCTAATGGTAAAGGACTTTGGGACCTATCTGAGATTTATCACATGAATTTGTTCCTCTTCTACTGTTCTCCTGGTGGGAGACCATCTGAAAAGTGTTTCTTTTCTTAACACCAAAAAAAATCTGTTAATGATTTCCTTTGTAAAATAAATGCTTTCCAAATTGTCTCCTACTGGGACAACAGAAGAACAGTTTCATGCTATGAGTCCCAGCCAAAGATGCTATTATCCTACTTGAATTGCTATTTTCCTGCCTCGTTTGATAAGTTCCAGAGATAGATTGAGAAGCAGTCAGGCCTCCATGTCCAAGGGAGAGACAGATTTTCTGGAGGTACAGCTGTACCAAAAGTGCATCAGAGAATGATCCAGAACTAATTCAGCCACATTATTGTCCCAGACAAACCTGGCCATGTTTTGAGATTTTCTAGGGACACTCTTCTTTCTGTCCCACCATCCTCATAGATACTTCTGGTGGGAACACAGGGGAAGATCTTCTCAGTGGCTGCACCCAGACTTTGTAACTCCCCTCCCAGACAGGCTGGACTGGCATTCGCCTTAGTATCTTTCCACAGAAAGACGAAGATTTTTGTTTTATTCCAGCAGGTCTCTGAGAACTGATTTTTAGGAGACCTTGTATAAGGTATTATTTCTTGTTGTTGTTATTTTTTTAAACTTTATTGAATTACAAAATTGTACAAGCAGTCAGAAAGAAGAAAACAGACATAAATTCATTACTATTAAATCCTCATACAATAAAAATATCCTTCCAATTATCTTTCCATAATTTATTCATTGGAGCCCATTCCTTTGCAGTCTTATTTCTATCCATCTTCTCATTTAACGTGGCGGTTAGTAGATCCATTTGGAACATTTCATGCAATTTAATTAGCCAGTCTTGTTTCGTGGGAATTTCTGTATTTTTCCATTTTGAGGCATAAAGAATTCTTGCTGCCATTATCATATACAATAATAATCTCCCATGTTCCTTTTGATATTTTACATTCACTACCGTAAACATATTTAATAAATATAATTCTGGATTACATAACAAATGTATTCCTAATATTTGATTAATTTGATTAATTCCAGTATTCTTTAGCCTTTTTACATTCCCACCATATATGAAAAAATGTCCCTGATTTCTCACCACATTTCCAACACTTATTGGGGTAATTTTTAGATGTTTTAGCGATTAATTGGAGTGTAATATACCATCTGAATTGCATTTTGTAAAAATTTTCTTTCAAATATGCACTTTTAGTGAATTTTATATTTTTAATCCATAATTTTGTCCATTCTAATAAGTCAATAGAATATCCCAGGTCCCGCGACCACTTAATCATATAGTCCTTAATTACTTCATGCTTTAATTCTAATTTTAATAATATAAGATAGATTTTTCCAATAATATGTTCCTTCCCAATTAAATATTGAATATCCAACTCTCTAAATTTTGGGTTTTTTCCCTGTATCCCCTCGTTAAATAAATCTATTTTATATAGCTCATATAATTGTCTATATTGTAGTCAATTATCTGGAAACCCTAATTCTTGGTACTTTGTAGCGGGCTTTGACAGAGGCTGAACAACTGGACAACTGGAAGACACTGAAAATATTTGATTGTTACCAGGGTATTCTTTTCATTCATTTCCTGATCTCTTTGTTTTTTTTTTCTTAGCCTTTGGACTTAACTGTGTTATTACTTAACTTCTTTTATATATAAAATCCTATTTTATGTAGACATACTTATATATCTATATCTATATCTATTCGTATTTAATTTTCTATAGTTGTGTTTTTGTATTGCAGAATTTTTTTTTTCATTTTTATTTCTTTCCTTTTTTATATATAGGCTACGTGATCCAATTGCTATATTTGGCTTATATCTTTGCTTAATATAAAATTAAGTATATAAGTATTTAGTAATTAGCACATGCTGGTCAATAGAACTCTGGAGCGCAGTTAGACTGTTGTAGCAATCTGTATATTAGACATTTCTTGTTCCTTTTTTTTTCCCGTTCGTACAATTGAATGTAATGGTTATCTAAATTAACTACTTGCAGCTGGGCGGTTGAAAATATAAAGGAGTGAACTATTCGAGGCCATCTTGTTGTTGTTATTGACGCTGCTGCTTTCAAGGTAGCGCTCTTCCCCTGAGATTCCTCCCTCAACCTGAGGCCCAGAGGAGAGGGACCAGGCCCTGAGACCTGGTAAGAATCCTAGCTGTGTTTCTCAGTGTTCATAAACCTTCTGGACCTTCAACTTTGGCATGTTTACTAGAGACAGCTTTCTCTGGCTTTTCTGTCCAAACTACAGCCTGATAAGCTACTGCATTTGGCTCTTTGAACTTGCACTGCTCCTTGACAAATCCTTCTGATCCTCCTACTGATGACCCATTTGTAAAAACTCTGTAGATTCATTCAGGCCTGACTCCAGTTTGTTCTCTCAACCTGTTGTTTGTCTAAGGGACTCCTTTGGCTAGCTGGGATACCTACAGTCATAATACAATAATACTCAGCCCTGTCTGGGTAGAAAGGGACAGAGAATAAGAAAGAGATGGCAAAAAGAGTGGGTAAGAGTGCCTCCATCCAGTTTTTGCAATTACCATAACCATGTTTGGCTTCTGCCCCACCCACTGCTGGTCTGTGCTATTAACAGAAAAAAAAATATTTCCATAGTTCATAGCTTCAGAAGAGTCCTAATAGATCAGATCCATCTAGTCCATAGTGGACACAGTTCAGTCTGCAGGTCATATATGGACTTAAATTCTACTTTTGTGCTCCCTGAAAACCCCTACCTGCCCTTCAGAGCCCCCAACTTCCCCAAGTGAAACATTGGCACAGTTGGAGAGGGCAATTTTTGTCTGAAAACGGCACAGAATCCCCCCATGTGTGGAAACATGCAAAAACACCCCAGCCCCACCTCCAGATTTCTCCTCTACACCAAAATACCTCAATTTGTCTTGTTAGTCCCTCTCAAACAGGCAACAGGAAATCCTATGATGTCACCATTTTGAAAGGAACTAAACAGGCAAATGGAGGTATTTGGGCTTGCTCTGTGGGGAGCATAGCCCCCTGAGAGGGTCTGGGGTGGGGGAAACAGATCTGTGTCCTCCATGCAATTGTCTGTTCCTGATCTGGTCCAACAGTCTATTTCCCACAGTGGCCAAAGAAAGCTTGGACAAAAAGACTAGATTTCTACATGGGCTGTTCTCCCTCCAAAAATGTGAGTTTCCCTTACACACCATCAAACAGTTCTTCCATCTAGCTTTTAATTGTCTTCTTTGACTGGCAGCATCTCTCCACCAACCAAGGCCGGCATCTTTCTCAAGTCTCCTTCCTGGTGTCAAAGCCACATTTTGGGCAGCTATTTGTTAATATGCTATACACCCCACTCTATGAACATTATTTGATTGGCATTCAATATAAATTGTACATTTATGACTGAAAAGCAATGCTGGCAAAGAGGACTGGCTGAACGTGTGCAAAAGTAGGTCAGAAGGGACCTCAAGGCATGGTCAGGTCATAAGTTCACTAAGGACTAGTCGGTGAAGATGATCCTCTCAATGGCCCAAACCTAGAAGACAATGACCACCGAACCTCCCAGGCAGAGCAACAATGACCAACGCCCTGCAACCTCCTTCCTGCTGAACTTCTCCTTTTATTTCCTCAGCTGCCCACCATTAAGAACCTACCATAATTCCCATCAATGCTTTGTCACTTAATGCTAAGACCATTAGCCAGCTCCAGACCTCTTTTGTTTGCTCAGCCAGAGAGGTATTAACACCTTCCCTTCAGGGCAGGAAAAGGGTATTTAAACCCTGGCTGTAAGCCAGACAGTCTGCAGCACAGTGAGCATAGACTATCACTCCTCAGATTCCCATTCCTGTGCTACCCTCGGACTCCTAGTCTGAGCCACATCACTTCATCTTGACTCTTCAAGATAGGTAAATATCATCCACTTCGTCCTACCCCTTGCTATCCAATTTTTACATTCTTTCCTCTGGTTAACTTTGTATGGTTGTTAGACTGCTTGAATCCTGTGTGTGATTGTGGGCTTTCCCCAATAAAACATTCTTTTAACTTTCAACCGGTATCTCTGCATTATAACTGCTATACACAGCTGAAAAGATCCCAGAAGTTGCCCCCTTCTCACAGTTCTCCCCTTTGAGCTAATAATCCCCATCTTTCCATGGAGGCATTGGCATTATGGGTGGAACCCGGAGTCATCCACCCTTTGGGGTAACAGTATGAGGCAACTCAGGAAATGGGAACTAGAGCAGTTGGGCAAACCAATACTGTAATCAGGACCAAAGTGACAAAGAACAGATTGAAAATCAGAGCTGTAAAGGAAACCAGAAGGAAAGACCATAGAGCATCCCCCCAAAGGATACAGGCACAGCCAGCTCAACTGGAAGAGAAAGCCTTCTTATGTTCAGTAGTATGTCCAATAGCAAGCAACAGCCAGGTTGGAAAAGTACAATCAAGTCAAGTCCTGAATTTATTCTATTGCAGGGGTAGGAAGCATGCAACCCATGGGCCACATGCATGACTTGGTACCTTTTGACACTTCTCAAAAAATGTGGTGTGAGGTGGAAAACATAAGCCCTGGCACCAAAATGCGGACCTTATAACAGGAGCTTTTTTTAAAAAAAACTTTTTTGGACTATGAGGCCCAGAATACCCCGGCCAGCATTGCTAGGGGGGTATCCAATACCTCCTTATGCAAGTAAGTACTCCAGCAGCACCTAGGCACAGATCCCAACCCTCATGGCCAATGACTGGCTCATGGAATATATAAGGAAGCTCCCTAACGTATTATGACGAAAACATGTTGTTTCCAGATTAGCTGCTTCCAACAATACTCATAGATCCTACAGTCAAGTTTTCTGCTCTGCTAATTTTCAGCAGGATCTTGGCCCCAAACTTTGTTAATCTACTATATAAAGGTCAAAGGTTGTGAGTGAGTTTGTCTGTTTGTCTGTGTCAGGCAGGGAAAGACCTCATACGATTGCCTGTGTTGGGCGAGAAGACCTCGTATGACTGGCTGGCTGTGGAGATTCTATGGAATCCTGGGGTTTGCAGTTCAGGGAGGGACCTTTAGAATTCTCAGCCAGAGAGCTCTGAATAGGCCGCTTGCTATGGAGATGAGGCCTATCAGCAAGAAGGAGGACAGCAGTGTATTCCCTCCGGAAACCAACCTCTGGATGTTAATAACTCTGAATACAGATTGGATTGGGAAATATGAGGAAAAGTTGGGGAATTAGAGACACAGGATCTCAAATCTTTCTAACAATGACCTTTGAGAAAATAAAATCCTGTGCATTGCCATGTATATATGCTAGTACCAGAATAAATACAGGTGTTCCAATTCTCCGACATCTTGGCATGACCAGGCTTTGAACCAAAGCCCTTTCAAGTGTATGAGGATTGGAGAGGCAGGATATCTGTTGGCTCTCAGCAACAGGCTGTAAACCTGATTAAGGACAGCACTTTGCAAGGAGACAGGATGTATCATGTATTTCCAAATCATCAGCCTTTCCTCCATGGCTTTCTGCCCTTTCAGATATCAGCAGAAGCAGCTACCCATAATTATGTACAGCAAAGTAAATCAAACACAACAACAGATGGCCAACGGAAGAGAGGAAGATGCAAGCCTCCTGATGAATGCACAACAGCTTCATTCTGCTATTGTAAAGGGGGGCAATATTGTGGGATCCTTTGGAATGACACATCCTCCCCGGCATGTTTTCAAAATGACATGGCCCAAATTAAATGCCTATCTCTGTGTGATGAATTTATGCTGGTTAGGTAAACTGAAGAGCTCAAAGTTATCTGATAACATCGTAGCTTCAAAAGGCTGCCTTGGTTCTTTGCTGACAAGGAGGAAAATAAAATGATTATTTCAACAATGCCAAAAGAAAGCACTTGAAAGAAACAATAGGCCCAAGGATAATAGAGAACACAGTGGCAATTGTCTTCTACCCCATCTAGGCACATAACAGAATGGGGTATTAAAATGCTTTGTATGACTTCAACCCAGATATGGGAGAGGGTCTTCTCTACTATGGCACCTGTCCTGGGCTTGGCAATTCACCAAGTTTCTTCAGTTGCCTAGATAAGCTAGATAACAGCAGCTCTGTAAAACAGCCTTGGGACTGAAGTAAACTCTCAGTAAAACACAACAACAGTCCAGAAAGGGAATACTCCACAATCCAAACCGATAATCCGAGCAAAGTGTCGAGGTCCAAAGCACACAGGTAGGGAATGAAAGAAGCACCACAGCTGTCACTACCAATAGCATCAGTAGTTTCCAGCAACCTTCTGCTGTTGTGGCCTCTGATTATATAGCCTCAGCATCCTGGCCAGCTGTGTCCTAATTAATGAGCCCTTCCCATATAAGTAGTGCCTGAGGCCTGGTTCGCCCTTTACCTCCTGTACTGGCTGCCGTAATACTGCCTTTTCATGTTGCTGGGGTGTGGCTGCTGTGGAGGGACCGGGCTGAGTCCTAGGAGTCTGGGACCTGGGGCAAGGGCGTGATAGCACCCAGTTATGCCCCCTGAACTCTTTAAATACATGATGGGATGTAAATAAATAAATATTTGGAAGACCTTGTTGTTGTGTACCTTTATATCATTGCCAACTCATGCCAACCTTAAGGAAATATTTGTTCAGAGGGGAGTTTCCCGTGCCTTCCACTGAGGCTGAGAGAGTATGGTTTTCCCAAGGTCAGCTGGTAGGTTTCCATGTCTGAGTGCAGATTTGAACCCTGGTCTCCAGAGTCATAGCCCCATGCTCAAAGCACACCACGCTTGCTCTCTTTGGAAGACTACATTCTCCAACATGACCCTGCTGAGTTAAGACTCTCCAGGAAAGACCTTCTTTCTACTCTGCATCCCTGTGGATGCATGTTTGGTAAAGATGAGAGACAGGTTTGCCACACCCAATCTCTGGAACTCTTTGTCAAGAGAGGCCAGGCTGGTTCCATCCTTGTTCCTGCTGCTGTTTCTCCCTTGGTCAGCAGACAAAAGGCCATTTCTGCACTCAAAGGTACCTCAAAGGGTCTTCAAAGGGACCCCAAGATTCCATACGATGTTGAAAGTGGAATAGTAGCACTATAACCATCTAGTGTGGGAATGACCAAAGCCATTTTATTCAGAAAAGCTGTTGTCTTTTGAGCTAACTAGCTTGTTGAAGTTGCTTCCAGTTGGTGGCCGCTGAACATTTATTTATTTGGACTGATGCCTTCAAAATGTTGATGTTGATGTTTTAATAAAGGATAGTTTTCTATTTTTTCTATATTTTACTGTCATTGGCTGCCCTGAGCATCATTTTCAGTGGAAACGAAGGACATAGATTAACAGATGAGTAGATATTACTAGTTTGGACTGGAGATGTGGTGGTAGTGCCCTTTTAAGATGCTCATCCATGTGTTCGAATTGTTTCCGAGTAAGAAAAAGAAATAATTTTATATACATTTATTCATTAACTTTAACACATACACAAAACATAAACTGACATTTTAACACGAACTAAAACTAAACACAATACTAAAATGCAAAGCTAAAAACACTAACTCACTAAAGCATTAGCTTATTTACTAACTAAACACCAACTTACTAAAACATAAATGGGCTCTGACCCCCAAAACCAAACTGTAACAAAAGAGAAAGGATAAAAAAAAAGGAAAAAAATATTATCCATCCATTACAGTTTCAACTTGGCAATCTTGCTAGAATTACTACTAACCATATCCACAGATTATTGCATAGTTAGATTACTTATTGCTCGAACATCTTTCAAGAAATCTTCAACTGGAGATTTAACAAATCAGACACAGCTCTTCTTGCCATCTTAGATTTCTGCTAATGGGCCCTCTCTTTACATTGGGAAGGGCAACTGCAGAGAGTGTGGGAGAACAGGGGACATTTCTCCCCTTGGCATATCTCCACCAGGCTACAGTGGTGTGTTTCAGCCCACCATCACATCTGCCCACTATTTGGGCTGATTTTCAGCTGATTTGGGAGGATTCTGGGAGCAGGAGAAGCAAACTATGGCATCTGCAGGTGCTTTGGGGTGCTTTTGGACTAAAACTAAACGTTTTAGCAGTATCTTTTTAGTTTATTGTAAGGCGCCTGTAAGGCCCTGCTTTGGGGGTCCCCAATACCAGTATGGTTTGGATGGGCACCATACCTAATTGGCATCATATGTAACTGGCAACACATTTTATTGGCTCTGATATCAAGTTCAAGCCTGAAAGGTGACAGAGAGGTCAAACTGAGCGAGGGAAAGAATTTGACTGTAAATGTGAGAAGCACAGGTCAACTCCAAAATTCCTCCAGGTAAGACTTGAGTCATTTGTCAGGCAAATACACACCATTCCTGTGGATAATAGGCTTAAATAGAAGCTGGACTTTTCCAAGGAATCCAACTGTGAGGAGCCCACCAGGACACTGATTGACAGATATCCATCCCTTGTACACCCGGATTCTTTCACGTGTCCTCACAGCACCCACAATAGACAGCTATTACAACATCCATCATGTCTTTGTCAATCAAAGCACTACGCCCATCAACAGGCAAAAGACCCATTGTCCACAACAGGTTCCCTTTGTCTTGCATCTGGAACCTTCGCAGCCACCAGACATTTTCAGGGTACAAATACCCCGATTTGAAGATGCCCAGTGCAGTTTCTCAAAGGTCTACCCGTTATTCTGTCTGTTCTCCTGAATGAGAACTGCCCTTAGGTCCTACCTAAGCCTAAATACACTTCTGCTCTTCACTACTCTCCTGGACTGGTAATTATAAATCCCCCCAAATCCCTCATCCTCTCTATAATTTTTCCTCCCTTTCTCTTTCAGCTAGCCCTTGTGTGAATGTGTGATTGTGTGTATCTTGTGTGCATGCATGAGTGAATTCCCCTCAATAAAATCATTTTATTAGACAATTTTGCTTGGTTTTTGGCGTGGCCTGACCCCGTAAAAATTGGGTGTAAATATCTTGCTAGATTACCCTGCCTCTCGTAGTGCTACCGCTTGTGCTCTGGCTAATTCCTATTCCCCAGTATTTGGAGCACATTGAGGTGTCCCGCATGGGAATCAGGGTAATATGCCTTGGATTCCATTTAGGAGCAAGCAGGAAAGAAACTCAATAAATAAATAATGTTGTGAGCAAAAACATCACCCCAAAATCAGCCCAAAAACAAAATTAAAAATTGTGGGTCTGGGGGTCTTCTGGAATGCTGCATGGGGCTGCATTTAGGGATTCCAAGGGCTACATGTGGCTTAGATGCCACACTTTGTCCACACCTGCTTTATATCTGGAGTGGACAAAATGCAGGCTTGGTTAGTCCTGCTTCCCTCCTTGTTCTGCTGAATTTCTGCTAGGTTTCTTTCCAAGATAAGCGTTACTGTCCAGTGTGTTCCATCCCCACCCAGTCCTCAGAAGTTTCGCAGACCTGCATCCAAAAAAAAAAATAAAAAAAAATGAACATGCAGTTTGAAATGATACAAGTCATTCCATCACTTCAGAATTCTACCTCTCCATTCATACTTCATCTTGTGAACTGAGTGGTTCTTCAGATGTTGATGGACTGCAACTTCCAGTAGCTCTAAGAATTGTGGACCATGATAAGGAATGCTGGGAGCTGCAGTCCAATAACATATAAAGAACCAAAGGATTCCTAACCCTGATGTGTAAGCAGGAATAAACTACAATTTTGCCCCTGGGTGACTGAAAAATTAAAAGGCATCACAGAGTATGGACTACTTGTTCTAGTCAATGCTGTACTCGAAGGGGAATTTTTGTTTTTAAAAAATTAACAATAAAATTTGCTTTTCCAACTTGGATTTCTTCATCGGCCAGAGTGTCTGCATACTACATCAGACCAGAACAGAAGGTAAATGTGGCTTGGGGAATCAAAACCCAGGACTGCATCCAAGCTAGCGAGTGTCTAATTATGGGAGCAAACTATCAGAGAGTCAGCATCTCCAAGACTGATGAAATTCACCATGAATGCTGATACAGAAGTCAGCATATTTGGCATAGATGAAAAAGTCATTAAAAACCAGAAATGCAATTAGAATCCGGAGGGGGTGGGCGGAGCAGTGATACAAATGCCAGCTTTCAAAGAATGAGATGATATGGGTAACAGACTAGAAATTCTAGCAGTTTGCATTGGAAGCATCAAGTAACGAACTTTTACTGAAGATGGTGAGGGGTAGTTGCTAGAATGTTTTAACAGAAGAAAGTAAGAGGAAGTTCTAATAAATATAGAAACAAACATACCCTGATATACAAATCCTGATATCTTCAGGATTCTTTTTGCATGAATGGGAGAGATCGTGGTTTGCAAACTTTTGACTTTGCACTGTTTTGCCCACATTAATTAGCACATTTCCAGGTCTGTTGAGGAACCTCTGGCTTCCATAGAGTGCTGTCAAACTGCTGTTGAAGATTCTGGAATATGTTATCACATTCATGTCCAATTTATGCCAGGCTCAGCATTGCCAGGCCTGTTCAGCCTCAGGATCACCCTGTATCAACATAAAGTAAACTCTAAAAGACATGCAATAGTTTCATTTATGGTTGTCAGGGCCTCTGACACACTACACAACTATAGTACTATGATACTATTTTTAACTGCCATGATTGCATCCTATAGAATCCCAGAATTTGTTGTTTGGTGAGATACTAGAGCTGTCTGGCTGATAATTGTAAATGTTCCTCCTTAAACTCCTTAAACTTTTGGAATTCCATAGAAAGGAACCATGATAAACTGGAAGCATAATTCTAAAATTGTGAAGTGTAAAAGGGCTTCAAGTCAATGACTGAATTTTAAGTGAATGGCTGTTCTTCGAATCTCTAGACATGGAGACCAATCTAAAGGGGAGCAGACTGGAGGAGAAGAAAGCTTATTCTTTTGCACAGGCAGCTTTAAAGACTGGGCATTCACCTCCATTCATTTCCGAGGTCCTCCGATTCACTGCAAAGACACTATATGTAGCACATCTGCAATGTGGATGCATCAAGAAGCATGAGGTTTGTTCCCTTGCATCATTTGGAGCAAGGAAAGAGATGGAGAATCAGCATTAGGACTCATGAGCCTTCTTGATGTGCCAGCCCAGGCAGCAGTAATGTAGACCTTGGAAAAAATCCTCCCTGAGAGTAATCAGTGAGCCTGTTAAAAGCTCCCTGGAAAAATTCCTCATGTGTGTAGGTACTGTCAGGCCACTTGGGAAGCAAACCTTTGTGGGAATGGCAGCAACTGCCATTTTGCCAGGCACATTTTGTGACCTACTCAGCCGTTAAAAAAAAAAAAAAGGTTTGCATTTTTTAAAAACAGTTCTGGGTTGTCATATTGCCTAATTAATTGGTTTTTACCCCAATTCTGGGTCCATTTACCCCAATTACCTTCACACAATGTTAGAGAGCTATCCAAAGTGCTGAACCAGTTTCCTCTATTTGGGGGATGAGGTTCAGGACCTTGGATACTTCCTTTAGTCTGGACTCAAACCTGGATTGGTTTCAATGCCCCACTGGCATTGGAGCCACTAGCTGACACAGTTTACAATGATCCTGTGAAGCAAGTGAGCATGAAGGAGGTTGCCCAAAGTCACCCAGAGAATGTTCCCATGGCTGAGTTGAACCTAGTGCCTTACAATACTGCTGTAGCACTGTAAGCATTGCACCACTAGCAGAGAATAAGGGCTCCTCCAGAGGATGCAAATCTGTCAGGAGATTTCAGCATTTATTGCAGTAGTTTTCAGGTTTTATTTTTTAAAAAATCCAAATGACATTTCTGTCCTTTTTCTGTCAATTTCTATTTTCCGGCAATTCCTAGCACCAGCTGCAACATTTTATTCCCACAGTTAAGTGGATTTCTTTATCATTCCATAACATATCAGAACAATGTGTTCTCTTCTCTTCTCTTCTCTTCTCTTCTCTTCTCTTCTCTTCTCTTCTCTTCTCACTATAGTTCATCACTGAAATTTTCCACTATAATGTTATAACTCCCTCTCTTCCTTCCCCCCATATACATACATATAGAGAGAATGGTGCCCTTGTGGTATCTTCCAGCTGTAAGATTCTATGATTCTATTCAAAGAGGAGAAAGTTTTCCCTTCAAACAATAATACCACTTCAGCAAGCCATTGTTATATTGCTGTCGAGTGCCTTCAAGTAATTTCTGACTTATGGCAACCCTAAGGTGACTTATTACACGGTTTTCTGGGGCCGAGAGAGCATGATGCACCCAAGGTTTTCCAGTGGGTTTCCATGTCCAAGCAGGGATTCGAGCCCTAGTCTCATGGGTCACAGTCCAATACTCAAACAACTACACTATACATGCAGCAGACTGTAGCCAAAATGAAGAACCCTAGTGGATATCCAAGTGTAAGTTCTCATGATGTAGCTCCTTACTTGTGCCAGATTTTTTTCTGGTTATTGGTGCCCCTGTGTCTACCCATCCATTCTTTTGTGAGCTGTTTGTAACAATTTCTTCTTCAGACCAATCTGCAAGAGACCTAAAGAGGGCACCCTGAAGTTGAATACAGACTGCTGCTCAGAAGCTTCTGAATGCAATGCAAGCTCCATGCAGTATTTGGAACATTCTCCAAACTAGTGAAAGATACACACTTTTGTAGCAGAAACAAAATCGCAATTTGTGCAATGAGTTCTGTCGATACATTTTTAAAAGCCAGAAAAGACAGACGCCCATTTCCATTTCCATGGAAAACTGTTTAACATTCTTGGCAACTGGAACCGAGACACTGTCGCTTTGAAGAGTTTCATTTGTTTTATTTTCCAACTGATGATCACAGCTGATAAAAATGATGATGATGATGATGATGAAAACAAGGTTTTACCATTTACATTGCATTTTCTTGTTTTTGAGAGGCAAGAGAAAATGCCAAAAAGGATAGGAAGAGACTTCCTTTCTTTTATGTCACACACCTTCTGAAACCACTTGCACCAGCACTTTGCTCATTTCAGAGCTTAGAAAAGTTATTTTTGGGGACTACAACTCCCAGAATGAAAACAGCCAACAGAGCATTGTTGGCTAGAGTAGTTGTGTCTCCCCAAAAAAGTAACTTTGTGCTATCCCAAAAAGGCTTTTGCTAGAAATAGATGAGAATTTCATTTCAGTTTGTTTCCATTCAAATACAAAATGAAACATATGCCTTCTAAAGAAAGGAGCAACCCAGTGAAAAACAGGGCTTAACAATATAAAGACATGTAAATGCATTCTTGTATATGCCTATAAGGAATGTGCAACCCCCTAAATGTTGCTGGACTACAATTCCCATCAGTCCTAGCCAACATAAGCAATGGTGAGGGATCATGGGAGCACTGGCCAACAACAACTAGAGAGTCAAATTGTTCTTCTCCTGTGCTACAGAGCAGTCAGAAATGTGGCAAGCTAGTTCCATTGTAAAAAGGCAAAACAGTGGCAGAACTGAGGTCTAGTCTACATCCAAATGGAGGATCCCAACACTACCAGTGAAAAGACACTGTATGGCTGCTCTATCTTTTCATCTTTAAAACACTGAGACAAAATGGAGGGATTGTAAGTGGAAGACAATATCAGCAGAGGACAATATCAGCAGGGCTTTCTCAGTGGTTGCCTCCAGACACTGGAACTCCTTTCCTAGAGAAACTCAATAGGCTGCCCCTAAAGACTTTCTTTTTATTTCCCCTGGCCTTCAGAAATTGACTGTTTAGAAGCAAAGGGCTTTTAATTTTTATACTAATCTTCTTGTTTTTTAATGGATGTGCTTTTCAATTGCTTTTAATGCTATTTAATTGTATTTGAACTTTCAGCTTTTGAGAAACTGATTTTATTTTTTTAAGGAAGTTGCTTTCCTGTTTTTGCCCCTCTGATTTTTGAGCTGTTCTTCCTTATTCTGAAATGAAAGTTTGGAGCTGTTTGTAATGTTACGGATTGCTGAATTCCATTTTTATGTTGACCGTTGCCATGTTTCAACTATATTGTGTTTGTTTAGCTAAAGTGAGTCCCAGTTTTGGGGTGAAGGCAAGGTATAAAGGATGAGGAGGAGGATGACAAAAAAGAAACATCAGCTACTATTACTTTATCTCCTTATATGAACCTCATTGTCACGTGCCTTCAAGTTGTTTCCAAATTATGGTGGTCCTAAGGCGAACCTATCTGGGGGTTTTCTAGGGCTGAGAGTTTCTGATTCGTACAAGGTCACCCACAGGTTTCCATGGTTGAGCAGGGAATCAAACTCTGGTCTTCAGGGTCATAGTCAAATGCTCAACCCTTCTACACCTCATTGAGCCCAACCATGCTCTAAGACAGTGGTTCTCAACCTGTGGGTCCCCAGAAGTTTGTGGACTTCATCTCCCAGAAGCCCCAGCCATTATGGTCAATGCCCAGGGCTTCTGGGAGCTGAAGTACAAAAACATCTGGGGACCCACAGGTTGAGAACCACTGCTCTAAGATCTGCAGGGGGAGGCTTTCTCTCAGTCCCACCAGGCATTTCTGGTGACTCCATGAGAAACAGCCTTCTTGGTGACAGTCTTCTTAAGTGAGGGACCACCCTTTCCATCCTGCTCTCTTTTCTGCCAGCAGATAAAGACCATTTTATTTAAGGAGGCTTCAGTATGCTGTGGCAGATAAAGCTTTTAATGGGGTGGGGATTCTAGTGTTTTTATTTTATTGTGTTTTAATCTTTTAATGCTGTTTTAAACTTTTTTTTTTACATATAAATTTAGAAACAGAGAAACAGAGTTGAAAGAGACCAAAACGGCCATCGAGTCCAACTCCCTACCATGCAGAAACAAACACTCAAAGCACCCCCAGCAAATGGCCATCCAGCCTCTGCTTAAAAGACTCCAAATAACTTAGTTTAATTGTGTTTGCAACTGTCGTAGCAGAAGTTTTTTCTCTTTAACTGTATTCTGCTTTTAAAATGTCGTACACTGTCCTGGTCCCCATACTGGGAGAAGGGTGAGATATTAATTAAATAAATAAATATGACCACTTTTTGTTTATTTTTATAGATGACAGCTTTTAATTGTATCTGTTTAGATTTCTGTGTCCTGATATCAGTCCCTGGGTTGGTAAAAAGACAGAAAATAAATAAATAAATAAATAAATTTTTATTCTCTTGCTCCTCCTCCATCTCTCCCTCCTTCCCTCCCTTCTTGTAATTATTCTATTTTGTATGTGAATCAAGGGAATGGTAAGATAAAGTGTCAACCTTGCAATTATTTTTTTAAAAATTCAAGATGCACAAAATCAACACAGCAAGAAACACACAGCACATAACATCCTCCAATGCCACCCAGGTTAATTTCAGTATTTAATGATTAGAAAGTAAATCTACTATACAAAAGTCAAAGATTGAGTTTGTCTGTCTGTCTGTGTCAGGCAGGTGAAGACCTCATATGATTGACTGGCTGTGAAGATTCTATGGAATCCGTGGACTGGCAGTTCAGGGAGGAGCCCTTAGAATTCTCAGTCAGAGAGCTCAGGCCACTTGCTATAGAGACGAGACCTGGCAGCAAGGAGGGCAATGTATTTCCTCAGGAAACCAAACCTCTATATGTTAATAACTCTGAATTCCAATTGGATTGGGAATATGGAGAAAAGTTACAGGTACTGGACAAGGCAGTTTGGGGAATTAGAAACACAGGCTCTCAAATCTGTGTATTTCAACCAAGTGGGCAATAACTGTGTACTGTTATAATTAGAATAAATCATTCCCATATATATATATATATATATACACACACACACACACATACATACATACACACACACACACACAGAGAGAGAGAGAGAGAGAGTTGGGATCAGTTGTACAACGAGTGGCATGACTGTGCACTGTCCTCTTTTCCATCTCCTACTAAGGACCACACCATCTTGGTGGTGCTCCTTGGCTTGTCCAATGGCATCAGACAATACCTGCTTGCACAACCTCTGAGAAAGTGCAATCAATCATGCTCATGACTTTTGCAACAGGATTCTGGGCTAAGAATCTACAGCCAAGAACCGAATTGCACCTTCAACAAGCAGTGCCAGGCCCGCTCATAAATTTAAGTTCTAAAAGTGTTATGACAACAGAGGAACTACGACCCAGTGGCAAACGGTACACAATTCATCATTATCATGGGTTCCATTGATCTCAGGAACACATTGTTAGAAGAAAAATGGGCCAATTCCCAGCCTGAAGATATCTCAAACTTGTTCTTTCCTTTTTACTTTTTGGAGAGATTATAAAGCATTCTTGCTAGCAATCTTTTTTGAAGACGCGGATGGGTAGTCAGCCACTGAAAAGGAGAGAAAAGAAGGGGATTTTATCAGCGGGTTCTGTTTTAATCAAGGCATCAGCTGCGGTCTGTGTGAAGTGTGGAGTCCAGACCTCCAGGGCATCCTCATTAGAGGCTAAAATGAGTTGTTTGGGTTCTGTTTCAGTACCTTCTCCAAAAATGAAATCTCCAAATACAAAGCCCCGTTCCTTTCAGCTGAAGAAAGATGGGTTACTGGAGGAGACATAGCCACAGAGGGATTTATTTTTGACACCAAAGAGGGTCTTTAAACAGCATTAGTCATCTATTATTTTGAGGTACATTCTTTACCTACTGAAGAGGGGTGATAAGGAGAACTAATTGTATCATTATATGGAGGGGTTTGGTTTGCCTTCCGTGGGCTTCAAGAATGCTACAAGAAAAGGAGGAGAGACAGAGAAGTAAAGGAGACTAGTGGTCCACTGTTTGTAGATCACTGAGTTCACTCTGGATTTTAGTCTAAATTGTAAAGGAGCTACCCAAGGTGTTGAATCCTATCCCACAAATAGGCCCAGCATCTTGGGGAGCTTCTTTAACGTGCTGATTAAAAACTAGAGCAGATTTACCAACCCACTAACAGTGGAGCCACCAACCTCTCAGGCAAAATGACAAAAAATGCATTAGAAGAAAGTGCTTTAGGTGTACAACAGGCCTCCATAGTTTGTGACTGTGGTCTGGTTTGTATTAAGTATAGCTAGGGTAAGGTCTATAATTGGTACTTCACAAGCTATGGAATTTTTACAAGCCCAGAAAATAAGGAAATATTTGTTAAGAAGACATGTTTGGTTGTGTCACCTTCCGTCCCTTCCTCTCACACACTCTCTGTTTTGTGCTCTTGGTAGGACACACAAATTAGCTGCCATCTAATACATACACTGCAGAAAACTTTCCTTTTCAAGGTCATTTTTGAGGACCCAGAGTTGGGAAAAGTGCCCACAGGATGGGGAAAATTAGTCAGTGGGCCACATGCAGCCCGCAGTCTGTTTTGTGCCTCCTTAAGCTCTGTCCCTAATTACATACCCAATGCCCCCAAATTAAAATATTTATTGACCAACCCTCACCAAAAGATGGCATTTAGAGTTCCTTTGCTTCCACTACCTTCTAAAGCTCCCAAAGAGGCAAAGAATCTACCTGGACCTTGGCTGAAGACTGAAACAGGAAATCATGTGATATCACTTCCTGTCAAGCCAAAAGCGATGCTGTAACCAACCATTAGGGCATCTGAGTAGAGTCGTTGCTCTACAAGGATTTGCCCAATAGCACACTACAATTAAGAGAGATTTCTTAGGATTCCAAAGAGAAGGAAGGCTAGCCTCAAGATATCTTGATCCCAAAGACATCAGAGACTGTCAAGCAAAGAAAGCTGAAGGAATCTGGGACAAGTACATTAGAAGAGCTTAGACAGATCAGACCAAATGCCAAAATGTCTGATATTCTGTTCTCACAATGGCCAACCAACCACTGAGGTTAATCCCACATGCAGGACATGACCACAATTGCAGCCTCCTGCTTGTGCTCTCCAGCAACTTGTAATCAGAGCAACACGGGAAAAGATGATGCTCACCATGACCAATAGTTCTGCCACCAGAGATAGTCCCACCAGTCTCAGACAGCAGATTTTGACTGCCATGAAGTCTCTCTTTTTTTAAAAAAAATTGATAATTATTGCATTTTCATTGTCAGAGCTGGAGAGAAGCACTTGTAAGATTTCCTGTTTCATGTTACCAAACCTAATTGGCTGGCTTTAAGTATTTGAAATGGGAGGGGCATTGAGGGGTGGCACATTTGTTGCTCTGACTTGGGCAACAGAATTTCTCCTGCTGGCTCTGTATATTTCCATTTCTGTGGCCAGAAGAAAACTATCCTGCCTTCAGAAATAGCTGATCACTCGAATGAAAATGGAGCAGTGAATCTGTTCCAGGTTTTCAATTTTAAAGGAACTATCCAAGGTACTGAGTCCTACTCTTCCAGTATAAGCTCACCACTTTGGACAGCTCCTTTCACCCCACTAACAGAGGTGAAGGACACCATCTGATCATAGAGTCATAGAGCGGGAAGAGACCACAGGGGCCATCCAGTCCGATTCCCTGCCAGGCAGAAGCACACATCAAAGTAATCCCAACAGATGGCCATCCAGCTTCTGTGTAAAAACCTCTAAAGAAGAAGATTCCACCACACTCCAAGGCAACATATTCCACTGCCAAACAGCTCTGACTATCAGGTAGTTCTTCCTGAGATTTAAATGGAATCTCTTTTCCCATAGTCTGAATCCACTGCTCCCTGTCCTAGTCTCTGGAGCAGTGGAAAACAAGCTTGCTCCTTCCTCAACATGACATTCCTTCAAATATTTAAACATGGCTATCAAGTCCCCTCTTAACCTTCTCTTCTGCAGATTAAACATACCTAGCTCCCTAAACTGCTCCTCATAGGACATGGCATCCAGACTCTTCACCATTTTGGTCACTTTCCTCAGGACATGCTCCAGTTTGTCAATATCCTTGTTGAAATGAGGTGCCCAGAACTGGACACAGTATTCCAGATGAGGTCTAACCAAAGCAGAATAGAGTGGTACCATTACATCCCTTGATCTAGACACCATACTCCTATTGATGCAACCAAGAATCACGTTGGCTTTCTTGGCTGCTCCATTTCAAGTTAGGGCAGAGACCTCTTGTGTGCTGGCACCACAAAGGCTCAAATGTGAAGCAGTATGCCAGACTGGATGCAGGAATGGAAATGTTACTTTGGGAGGAATACAATTTCCCATATCTCCCAGCTTTGCTTTCTATTCAGGACTGATACTGAGCTGCATTCCTTCCCCATAACCTTGATGTGTCTTCATTTTATTTCACTTCCTTTTGATGCTGCTGCACTTGGGCAGCTGGCATCCAAAACTATGCATCCATATATTTAGTCACTCTCCTATCTCTATTTTTTTTCTTTTTCTCTCCCCACTCCCCACCCCTTATCATTCTTTCTTTCAGAATGTGACTTTCTGACCTCCTGTGGCTAAGCAATCTGGCTAAGCAATCTGCTTTTTATTTTCTCTCAGTTCACCCAAACTATTCCCTTCTCATATAAAGGGGCTCCATACAGAAACAAAAGGCTAATCACATTGAACTGCATCCCCATAAAGTAAAATATTGCAATAAAACATATCTTCTGTCCTTCTGTTTCTTGCATCAGCTGAGTGCTACTGGTGTGATGTGATGGTTAAAGTGTTGCACCAGGCGTTGGAGCTCAGGGTTCAAGCCATGAAGCTCACTAGGTGACCTTGAGCCAGTTTCTTCTCAGCCTGACCTACCTCCCAAGACTGTTGTTAAAATAAAATGAGGATGATGGGAACCATATAGAACTCCATGAGCTCATTAGATGAAAGATAAAACATTGTTACTGTTGGTGATTTTACCCAATATATAATATCTCTACCCAATAATAATAGTTCTGTCCAAGAAACCTTGGAATCAGTGAGGGATTATCTGGCTATTCTAAAATTTGTGAACAAAATCTGGATCACCAACAGACAAAACTCCAGTCAGTAACATCTGATGAACTTTAAAATCAATGATGACGACGACAGCAACAATGCCTTCATAGTTAACATCAGGAACTTTCAAATACAGCCTCCAAAATTTATCTTGTACAGAAGACAGGATAATCTTGTCCCAGTTTGGTTTTCTGCAATTCAAATCTATATTCCAGATTTTTACAGTTATTAAAGATGTTTTTCTGATTTCCAAAATGGAGAATAGGGAAAGAAACCATCAAGAGTAAAAGAGTGATATAGCACCAATAACCAAATCCAGCAGAACATTATAGCAAAAAGAGGAAAGTCCATGGCAGACAATAAGCCAAAATAAGAACCAAAAGCCAAACCAAAAAACAACAACAAAAAACCAAGAAAATTCTATTTCAGCCCAAGAAGTAAGTAAGAAAGGTAGGATTTAGCCGAAGGTCAGAATTCATGTAATGCACAAGCTTAGTGTGCCTTCCTGAAGAAGGCATTGCATTGCATTTGTGCCACAACTGAAAAGGCCCTGTGTTCTCATAAATATCCTCTAAACTTCATGTGGAAGAGTTGCATAAAGCCTGATAGAGAACAAATAGCATAGAGTGGTCTATATGGGAGAAGATGATTTCTTACACATCTAGATGCCTAGGTGGTTTTAGAATGGGTTGGAGAATGGCCCCACAGCATCTTCCCTATTTTCTAAACACAAAAATTTTGAAACATTTACTTTGACCACAAATGTTCCCTAGAAGCAATTTTGCAATTTTGCCCTGCTTTATGCCCTGGGCATTATTTTTATTTCCCCCCAAGAGAAAGTTGCTCAGATCCAACATACTTCCATGGGGGGAGGAGTCATTTGAGAGAAAATACTTTTCCAAAATTGTTTTGCAGGTGATGGTTCCCAAACCAACAGCTTCACATCTGTTCCTGATTCGGCCAGCCAAGAATAAGCCCTAGATAAGTTTGGAAAGGATATGTTGTCTTGCTTTTCTTTGCAAGAGATGTGGCCCGCCAAGGTCCCCTGGGGTGGCCAACATGTCTTCCTAATCCACGTGCTTGTTTTACATGCTTAAGGAATGAGTGTACAATAGTGAGATTAAAATAGAGTGCTCAACTGGACAGAAGGAGGTCTACCACAGATGCATGAGGTTTAGGGCCCAAAATAGTCATGTCATCTTCTAAAATGGGGATCTCCATCCATCGTAACCAGGCCTAACATCATCTAGGAAAAGGACCCATTAGCATCACATTCTTCCTGCCTTCCCAAGTTCTCTGAGCTGATTTTAACCTTTTAACCCAGACCACTCCCTGCCAAATCAGGGCAGCTGCAATGAATGTTCCAGTTAATCATATGTTGTCCCATTTTTTCAGCTGCATTGAAAATGTCCCAGTTTTTCCTCTCCTTTCTTGTCTTCTCAAGTTCATCCCGGCTTACTTCGACTGCTTTAAGCTGAGATCTGTTCGGGAATTGAGAGATTTTTAGTAATAAGTCTCCCAATCTGCAGAGTGTTTAGTAATGCACAGGCAGAAGTTGAACAAATCACCAGTCCCACTTTATAATCTCCACCCCAGACACACTTAATCTAGCTCAAAATAAACAGAAACAGTTTGATTAAAAATACATAAAAAGGATTTACTCACATAGTTTACACAGATTCAAATTCTTGAAGAAAGGTAAGATGAAAATAAGAACTCGTATGCTTACAAGAAAGCATGCTTGCTGGAAGATTGAAAACTATATGCTTGCAGGGAAGCAAAGAACAAAAAAAAGGGGGGAGGGGAGGGGAGAGGAAAAGAACATGCAAAGGGAAGTGGGTGTTGACCAAACAACAGGAAGTTTACTCTGGGAAGTCCCCTTTATGCCTACAATAGATATGCAAACTAACGAGCCAGTTAATTAAGCATGCAAAGGTTGCCACTTCCAAGGAGATCAAAGTGCAAGAGTAGTTTGCACTCAGTTTATTCAGCAAGGGGGAGAGGAGAGGAAGGAGAACCAGTAGGCTCAGGCAAAAGCAAACTGCTGCACCTCACCTAGTTTCTATGTCCTCTGCATGAAATTTTTTTGCCATTTTGACCATACTCTGATATTGCATGACCACACATGCCCCATTTCTCACCTATGAAAAGTTGGAGGATGTGCCTTCATTTGTTGTTGTTGTGTGCCTCCAAGTTGTTTCCGACTTATGGCACCTTAAGGTGAATCTATCATGGGTTTTTCTGGGGTTGAAAGTGTGTGACGTGCCCAAGATCAGCCAGTGGATTTCCATAGCTGAGCATGGATTCAGTCCTTGTTCTCTAGGATTGCAGTCCAACACTCAGACCACTATACCATGCTACCTTCATAGAAGGGCCTAAATATCTGAAAGGCATCAGATTCTGACTGATCTTTGAAGCTAAGCAGGATCAGCCTTGGTTATTAATTGGATGGGAGACCACCAATGAATATCAGGTGCTGTAAGCTACATTTGAGAAGAAGGAACGTGCAAAACCATCCCTGAATATTTCTTGCCCAGAAAACTTTGAAATTCATGGGGTCACCAAAAGTTGATAGGTGACTCGAATGTGCGTACACACAAACAAATCCACCTATGCACATGCCTTCATAGCACTTAGTGAATTAACTTTTAATTCCTCTGGATTAACTTTACCCACTTCTGTACCTGAAGTGACTCATAAACCTGCCATTTAAATTCCCCCGCAATGCCTCTATGATATCTGCCAATGAAATACTGCAGCTCCAGAAAAGTACAGTGTCAGGACCCCAGAGGTATTGGGGGAGAATGAAAATGCTGCATGCCAACCAAGGTCTCTTAGGCCCAGTGTTAGGCAAAGGAATGCTCAGAGGATCACAGAGTCTGGCACCGTAGATCAGAAGCAAGGCCACTAACAGTCCCTGTCAAGGTGTTTGGCAGTCAGTAACTTAGTAGTTCCTGTGCCTGGCACCAAGCCTGAGATCATCATTAATGAATAACAGCCCAATCTGGACCAGGTTTACTTAAAACTAATCTCCATCAATTTCAGTGATGTTTACTTATAGCTAGTGGACTAGAACTCCAGGAGACTAGGGTTCAAATCTCCACTTAGCCATGGAAACCCACCAGGTAACTGTGGGCAAGTCACATTGGCTCAGCCTCAGAGAAAGGCAATGGGAAGCTCCCTCTGAAAAAAAATCATGCCATGAAAACCCCATGATAAGTTTGCTTGAAGGCATGTTAACGGCACAACAACAAGGTTGACTTAGGCTTGCAGAACACAGAATTGGGCACCAAATAATCTGGTCTCCAAAGTGCCATTGTTATATCGGTTAGGTCAGCCCTGAACAAGTCCTATCCCATGTGAAAAGAAGTGAGATGCCATGGGTCTGGTTCTGTTAGTAATGAAATGGAAAGATTTGAGATTCTCTGTTTTCTATTGTTAACTATATGGCCTTCTGGCTTTTGTGTCAGTAGGTAGCGAATCTGCTCTGGGTTTTAGTCTGAGACCCTTTCCGCACCTTACCTTCTTCCGGCGCTGGGGTGCGGGGATTGCGTGAGCAGCCTCCGGCAAGAGGTTCTCGCATCCAGGGTCCTTCGGCTCCGCACGAGCTGCCTGCTCACGCGAGAGACCCGCCTCTTTCTTCCGCAGTGCAGTCTGGGAGTTTCCCAGGCTGCGCTGGGGCAGGAAGCGTGACCGGTGTGGCTCCAGAGGCTCCGCACACCAGGTAAGTGGACACGGTGCCCAGGAGCAATGCGCGATCTCACACCATTTTCAGCTTCTAGCC
Organism: Iguana delicatissima; assembly: GCA_948472985.1. Taxonomy (NCBI): domain Eukaryota; kingdom Metazoa; phylum Chordata; class Lepidosauria; order Squamata; family Iguanidae; genus Iguana; species Iguana delicatissima. Next base: position 49,144 of record CAOKZL010000983.1, on the reverse strand, counting down.
AAAATTGAAAAGGTGCGCGATCAGCGCCTGCCGGCACCTGAAACATCAAGCAATTGTGAGAGCGTCATGCAGATGGCTCCTCACAATTGCGGGACACTCCAGGTGCCCTTTCGCGAGGAAAATGCTGTGCGAAAAGGGCCTGAATTTTAAAGGAGATATCCAATGTGCCTATTTGGAGGATAGGGTTCAACACCTTGGTTACCTTCTTTAAAGCTTGGACAAAAATCCAGAGCATATGCATCAATCCATCAAATCACTGTTTGTTAGCACACACAGTCTACTCCTTCTTATTAAATACCATCTGCTTTAGAATAACCAACAAGCAAACTGGCAACATGATGTCCTACAGAGTGGCTGGTACCCAAAGAGGGAGATACCCTATTATATTTCTATATTTCTCTTCAAATCTATAACTTTCCTTAGGCACATCACATCAGTGCTTACATACTGGGCATAACAAGTGCAACACCCAGAAATATATGGACATTATAGGTTTGAAAACTGTCTCAATTTGGGATGCGTGTGATGTATATCTAGAATATTACATGCCATTCTGTGCTCTATGTATGGCAAAGGACAAAGGAGCCCAGGAATGCATGTTCTACCAAGAGATGAACACAATGGCTCAGTAGAAAGCTATCAATACTATCTTGGAAGTGATAAATGGAGGTCTGTGAAATTATGAGGGAATGCAGGTACTGTAGGTCCCCCATATCCATGGGGGAAATATTCCTAGAATTGCCATGGATGATGAAAAATGTGGATAATACCAAACATTATATTTTGACCCCTTGGCTGGCTGGGGAGGGAGGGAGTTCCATCACTCAGCAATTCCTACCATCCTGACTGCTTTCCTTCCTTCTCCGTGGGGCTTTGGCACACCCTTCTTCCTGGGTGCCAAATCTGGAAAGAGGCCCAGCTGCTTGGAGCCATATATACCTGTCTCAGCTGTTTCTTTCCTTAGCCAAGAGAGACACATGGCTTCACACAGACAGACTTCTCAAGCCTCTTTCAGACAACGAAGGAGTGTCCTTCTTCTCCAGCAGAGAGGCACAGGAGGAACTGAGGACCCCTCTCAGCCAAGGAGAGAAATGGAGACTCCTTCCTCAGCCGAGACAGATGAGGGGAGCCCAGCTGTAAAGAGCAAGGACTTTGGCCAGCGGTTGGCAACCATGAACCTGCAGCCAGTTGTGGGTGAGTGCAACCATGGATACTCATCTAGCAGATACCAGGGACCTACTTTATGATAAAGAATGAGTAGATTTTCTGGTGGCCTGACCAAAGGGAGAGAAACAAAAATCTCACCAGAAGGAGAAGAAAGATGCACACTTACAAGACAGAGAAGAATAAAGGCACCCTTGATGCAAACATTAACCCAGTTTTAAAACAGCTGCATCAAGCACTCCAAGAGAGAATGCACAGAACAACAGCTCCAAGCTCATGTAAGCACCTGGGACCCAGGGTCAGGGGAACCAAAACAATCTGGCCAAAAGTGAAAAATTACCAATATACAGATTTCAAAATTGCTGAGGAGGATAAAAGAGGTTTCCCAAACAACCAGAACGCTGAGAGGACTTCCGCATCAGACCCAAGCTATAGAACAGTGCACACTGTTCTCCTCCCACTTCCTCCCACCCTTCCTTAGGATTGCCCCCCCCCCAATTTGGGTGAAGTAAACTTGTTCTTTGTGTGCCTGTGCCTGTGCCTGCGGGTGTATGGGATGTATTTTCCTGCTGTCTTGAGCCAAAGCAATCCCTGCTGTGCTCCCCCTCCCCTCTCTCTCTTTTTCTCTCCCTTTCTCTCTCTCTCTTCCTTCCCATTCCCCTCTCATCTCTGCATAGCTCTGCTCTTCTCAGAAGATCATGAATTTTCTCTCTTCTTCAGCTCAGACTCCAGCTCTCCCATGAACATTTTCCATCTTGCCTCTGCAAAACAGCCTGCTGCATCCACCCAATCGTGATCCGACATTTCTCTCACCCGTTGTAAACCTCTACCCAGACAGCTTTTCCTTCCTTCTTCCCCCTACTGAACTGCTAAATGCTTAGAATAAGCTGCACTCTGTTTATTGCTTTCCCCACATATGATCTGTTCCATTGTTGTATAATAAACTATATTTATGTAACTTTAATAAAAATATTAGTTGCTTTGAATGGGTAGGTCACACACCACTTGGACACAAGGAAAAAAACTCATATCAGTGAATAGGGGGAAAGTTCTGGTCTGGGGAAATCCATTGCCTAGGTCTGGAGTTGTATTTATTTATTTATTCATTCATTTCCAAAATTTCATACCAGATAACACTGGCATTTATAAATCAAGGGAAAAAAGGACATTTGTCACCCCAAAGGAGGACATCAATTTTCATCAAACAGTATGGCTGGGATTCTTTTGGTATTTTATGCATGCGTAAGTTCCCCTACAGAAACAATTGGGCATGATTGTCCATGCCAAATGGCCACATACAATTCAAGGTTAGGCAAGAGGAGTTGCAATGTGATGCCATTAGGTATGGATGCACATTGTGCATGGATTCATGCTGAGCACAGATATGCATTGTGCATTGCACACAGATGCACACTGATAGTGCATTCAGTAACATGTTAGTGTGTTGGTTCAGTTGTGCAATCTTGCCATTCAACACAAAGGTTGTGTAGCACTATTAATGCATAACTCTGCATGAAGAGATTTGCCCTATACAACCAAAATGTAGGATCTCAGTCTGTATGTTAATTTAGATATATACAAGCAAAATCAGAAATTATATTTATAAGTTGAACAGAATTACAATACATCTCACCTAATGAGAAAGACAGTGACCTCATGACCTGCATGTCTGCATTGGTCTGACCAGCGATCTCTCTTACCAGCACACAAGATGGCAATATCCTGCAAAGTGCATGAAAGCCATGGATTTGAATTATTAAACAGAATACCTATAAAGCTATCTTTGAAGTAGGAGAACTAGTGAGAATATTTCTATACATATATTAGTGAGATAAATCACAACTAACAATCCGATGAGAGCTGCAGGGTGCCAATAAACTGAAATCCATAAGATATTTGAAACAAACGATCCAGAACTCAGCTCGATAGGAGGAGAGATATTATTCACTGCACTATGTTGGAACCAGGGGGAGGGACTGTTCATTCTACAGGGAAGGCTAAGCTGTTTGGCCCAAAGATTCCTGAAGTCTCTCTCTGACCTGGAGATGGTAATACATTTTGACTCCATGAAAATAACTTTCCTGCGTCTCGCAAGACTCATTTATTTATTTAACTTCTGTCCTACCTTTTTTCCTGTACAGGATCCAGGGCAACTTCAAGCAATTAAAAACAGGGCAAAAACAGATAAAAGAAAAATATTTTTACAAAAAAAAAAAATTAAAACAACAATTTTGCAAAAATGCAAAGTTAAAGCAATGTAAAACACAATTGAAACATGGCATAAAATAGTATAGCGTTAAAAGCTCTACATACCATATAAATCCATATAAATCCAAAAGCTTACCTGAATAAAAAGGTCTTTAAACGCCTGGTGGGAGGAAGGAAAGGAGAGAAGGCACTGAATGAACCTCCCACTGGAGAGAATTCCACAGGCTGGGAGCAGCCACCAAGAAGGATCTCTACTGGATCCTCACCTGTGATGGTGATGGGATGAGAAACCTCCTTTCTCCAAAGAACTTAAAATTTGAGCAGGTTCATACAAGAAAACTGTTGCACTTCTCTCCCACATGTGAAGCTTTCACCCATGTCCTGCTTTAACAAAGTTCAGGAGTCCAGAGTCCATGAGCTGTGGTCAGAAGAAAGAAAAATTTCTACACTGAATAGACATGATGTTGGTAGCAGGTCAAGAATGCCATTGAAAGGACCCAGAAGTGCAGGAGTCAAATCCTTCAGCACTCCAGGACTCATAAATCCAGAACAAGTATTGCTCTCAACAATGAGCAGGTGTTCTTATCTGTCTTTTACAAGCAGAACTGATATTCACATCTCTAGCTGTATTTAATGATAACATCCTTCAGTGGTGCTTTTTCTGAGACCTTGATTACAACCTTGTGTTATATCTGAGGGGAAGAGTCTGGGCCAGATGCTTGAGCTTCCATCTTTCCTTAGAACAGCTGGGAGGGTCTTCTTCCTCCTCTTCCTCTTCTTCCTCTGATCCTGAACTGACCTCTAGAACAGAAGGACAGCTTGGCTGGGCTTTGGCTTCTGCTGAGTCTCTTCCGCTAGTAAGTCTGCTACTTCCTCCTCTTCAGAATTGCTCTCAAGGAGGAGGGAAGCAAGAGGCAGTGAATCCACTTCAGGCTTTCGACTGAATTTTAAACGAGCTATCCAAAGTGCTGAACCTATGTCCAAATAGGTTAAATACCCAGAGAATACTTACCACCTCATTGATAGGAAAACCACCAACTGCCCTGATATCCAAAGCTTTTCTGAGATATGAAGAGCATACAAATCATCATACAAACTTTATAAGGTGAATAAGTAAAATTTGCAGAATTACGGAAAAAATACGCAAAAAGACATGGCAAAAAGTTGCATAAATTAGATGAATTATGCCAATAAATATATAACTTTGGGAAATCTGTTCAATAAATTTGGAAACATTTCAGCATGGGGGTGGAAAAACAAGAACCCAGGATGAAAAAAGAACAGGAAGAAATTGAACCAATTGAAACAAACTGAAATTGAACAAAACAAAAACTGAGAGATATTCACATCTCTACTCTGGTCAGACCATTTTGGCTGTAAGGTACAACAAGAACCTCACATGAGATTGCAGCTGACCCTTCATTATATGCAGAATAACAGATGTTAAGAACATGGTATGCTGCACTGTACCAAACCAAGTTATGGCTGAGATCTTATATGAACCTTCAGGAGAATAATATTCCATTGGCATACTTATGTGGAAAGTTTGGAAGGAAACAGTCTCAGCACCACCACCCAAACAGCCTATCTGTCAATGGACAAATGACCTTCCAATGACCATTTATGCTGGGCTAGAGGTACATATATGTGCCATTCAAAACATCTTGCACAAGAAGTCATTGGATGCTGCCTTTTGCAACATCCAAGAAGCTTAACCCCTGGTTACCGTAGCATAAGTCTACAGGAAAACTCACAACCAAAGTGCCCCCTACTAGAACACTGGCTGTTGGAACATGGAGATGGAATTTAGCAGAAAGGGCATATGACACGATGCACATGATAATCATAAAACTATAATAATCTGCCTGTCCCTAATAAGGCATTATAGCAGCCCCTGGGAGGGAGGCAAGTATTGCATACATCTAATCTTCATTGCATTCATGAAGACTCTCAAAAAATCCAGTAATTCTCACATCTAATCTTCATGCATTCATGGAGACACTCAAAAATCCATCCTCAATTTTAATCTCAACTTTAGAGGAGCTATCCAAAATGCTGAAACTATTCAGGGATAGATTTCAGCACCTTAGGTATTTTCTTTATAGTTCAGACTAAAATCGAGAGTGGGTTCTCAGAAGCCATCAGCTATCACTGCTAACAACAGCATACCCAGAGGACTTTCTCACGTGATCATGAACCCTGGAAAAGCAGTGCTTCTGATCACCTGAGAAAGATCAAGCAGCTTTGCCTAAGATGGAAGAGGCACTCTGTTCAGGAATGAAGCAACCAAGGATGTTCAATACTGCTCCCTCACTCCACTTCTCATGTTCAATTCAACTTTTTTAGGTAGCTGGTGTGCAATTTGCTGCACATGCAACTGATTTTACTTACTGGAATCTCCAGAATGGGAATGTAGGCTTTACTCAGTGGCAGTAAAAGGTCTCACTAGGTGTTCTTTAAAACCTCCATGTGCAGAGGCAGTTCGGCACTAGAGGTAAGTAAGTCCCATTTGTGAGTTAACAGAGAGGGGAGCAACTTTAAACTGTAAACTAGGCTTGATGAACCTTGGTCTGATTCGGATGAGCAATTCTTATGTTTTTAAAACCATCTTTTCTAATCTCCTAGTTCTCTTTCTAATGTGAGGATTAAACAGTGTATTAAAGTAAAATCCATTTTATTATCTCATTCCATTTTGGCTGGCTTGGTTGCTACAAGATGAATGGAGGTTAAATAGCACTAAAACCTTCCTGTCCATTAAAGAAAAAAAAGCCTGACATCCTCTGAAACAAAAAATAGAACTATTACAGTATTGATCTGGGATGCAGCTAAAACCCTTTGAAAGCATGCCTGGAAGAACAAGGAGAACAAGAGTCCTGCATTCCTTTACCTGGGTGTAAGCCCCATAGAATTCAGTGAGACGTACTTCTGAGTAGCCCTGCACTGGATTCGGCCCCAAGGAGAAGCAGTTTGTGGCTCAAAACCTGAAGCATGGCATGTTGATATATTATTCACCTGAAGAATGTTTATGTCTTGGTTCAAAATAGGGTTGTTTGTGCTTTATGCTGATTTTTTTTGTACAGGTGATTGGAAGGTCTTTGAGCTCTGAGATCAAAAGACTGCTCTTTGCTCTGATAAGAAATATGCAGCAGGCAGTTTTTTTTCTCCAAATAGCGTGCTGTCAAGAAAAGCATTTTTTTTTATTTTAGTAATCCCAGATCTATTTCCCTAGATCCTTCAGATCTCAGAGGAACTAGAAAATGTAGGTCATCTCCATCAGCCAGTTAGTAGGTCATTGTCTTTGATCAGGAGGAAAAAACTGATAAGAACAGCTGTCAGATATTGTCTTATCACTCTGGCAAAACCGGCAGAACTGCAACGGCAATTTGCAGCCACTTGAAAGAAGGTGGCTTGTTCTGCACTAAGTTGCATTTTCATCCTTGCAGATGTAGAACAGCAGTGGAAAAAGCAGGAAGAAGGGCCTGGGTGGGGTGGGAGCCTTTCCCATGAGCTTTGTGATGTGACATATAATTATTATTATTATTATTATTATTATTATTATTATTATTATTATTATTATTATTATTTATATCCCGCCTCTCCCAACAGATTGAGGTGGTACTACAACAGTATATAAATACATTAAAAGCAATTAAAACATAACCCATCCTCCCCACCCACCAACCCATCTAAACCTCCTAAAACACATTAACTATTAAAAACAAGAAGACAGTTGGTGGGAGGTGGTGGAGCACTAGTCTGGGAAGGCCTGTCGGAAGAGAACAGTCTTGAACGCTTTTTTAAAGCAGTCAAGACTGGTAATAGCACCAGCCCAAAATGGCGGCTTCCAGTTGGTGGAGGCTGTCCACCAACCAGAGAAGCTCGCCAGCCTAAAGCCCGCCCCCGGCAGATCTGCAGGCACGCACTGGTGCACGCCTGCAGATCTGCACCGGAGCACGGGGACGGAGCAACACGGAGTTGCACACTCCATGCTTTTTAAAAACCTCTAAAAAGAGGTTTTTAAAAAACACGCCGTGCGACCAGTTCCAGTCGCTCCGGAGCGGACTGAGGTGCGGAACTACAAAAAGTAGTCTGCCCCAGTCCACTCTACAGTGCAGAAGACCTCCGTCGGAGGTCACTCTGCACCGTTTAAAAAACCCGGTGCGGAAGGGGCCTTAGTTTAACTTCAGAGTAAGAGATGCAGGATGAGAGAGGGCTTAGAAAGTGTGGCTAAGACCAATACACAGGATGTGACATTAACGCTGTGCCTAAATTCTCAGACACACATGGAAGGTAACAACATCTAAGAAGCTGATATTCAGAGGCATACTGTCTCTGACACTGGATATGATATGTTGCCATACTGACTATTACCTACTTGACTGCCCTGAGTTTAACCATACAGGTTGGCAACCATCTCTACATCTTGCAGCAGTAAATTCCGCAGTTTAACGTACACTCTGTGAAGAAATATTTTATTGATCTGTCCCAATCTCTCATCACTCAACTTCAGCAGATGCCCCCCAGGTGCTAGCGTTACAAAAGAGGGAGAAAAGCTGTTAAACTTCTTGCCCAAAGCCCCTGTCCTCAAAACGGGGACTGGCACTGACACAAATATATTACAGCCTGCTTTATGTGACTTTACATTCCCTTGTAACATGCCGCATGGAAAGTGTGAGAGCACATAAGAAAAGCTTCTCTATGGAGGACAGAACTATGAATGGTCTAGGAAGAGTGGCAAATCCCCTTCCTCTCTCCCCATAGTACAATTCGTGATGAGCCAAAGAAACCATCTAGCCATGGGATCTGGATTGTCAAAGCAAAGACCTTCTTCACACACTGCATAATTTAACATGTGCCTAATTGACATGCACAATTAATATGTGAGATTAACAAAGATGGTGCCTGACTAGGAAATCCACGTGTGTAATTAATATAGAAATTAAGTACTGAAAGATGAGGCAAGGTTGGCCCCTATTTCAGATGGCTATTTAAATGCATTAGAGAAATGCACAGAGGATTTCGTACAATTTTGCCCAGAAAACAGTATGACACCTAAATGGACCTTTCCTTACGCTTAAGAATATCGGAAAGATTTCTGGGCAAACAAAGGGAAACATTCCATGCTGTGTCTTTGCAAGAGCATTCAGCTGCCAGAAACAGATAACTAGAATATTTTAACTTTAGTTGGAACCAGGAAAGAAAAGTTTAGGCTTTGTTCAAATGTATTCAAATGTATTTCTAACTCAAGCCACAGTGCGTATCGTACCACACTGTTATACAGGGCCATTCCATCTGAAAACCACTTCAGCTGTGTTCATGATAACAGCTGATTGTCGATGCTGTGGGTCACACATCCTCCCCACATTTGCACTTTAATAGCACGGTTTCCACATTTTTTTTCATTCTGCACTGATGCCTATATTGCTACCTTGTTTGCCCCACCTCATGCTTCATGATTCATTAACCTTCAATTTAAAACAACAACAACAACAACAACAACACTGCTGTAATAACACAACTGTTGCACTATGTCATTGCAGCCTGTCCATCACTGCCCAGATCTTCCATTGTGAGAGGTGAGCCGAGAACTTGAAACAGCTGACCAACGTGATGAGCACCTTTGTTTTCACAGGAGAAAGTGCATCAAAAATGACAGGGGTGGCGTTACCCTAAAACATGGGTGCTGCAAAGGCCATCCCATGATTTCAGTACCTCCTTGAGAAGGTGGGGAATTAATTAGCTCAACATCAGGAGGCTAACGAGAAGGGGCCAACTTAGCAAGGTCTTGCTGCCAATGTTTATGGGCTCACGCAGGAAAAGAACCATCTAGTGATTCAAAAGTAAGCTAAAACTGTGTTTTATTGAGGAGAATTCACTCATGCATGCAGACAAGATACACACAATTACACATTCACACAAGAGCTAACTGAAGGAAAAAGGGAGGAAAAAGTTATGTGTAGAGAGGCTGAGGGCTTTTTGGTTTATAATTATTACCAGTCCAGAAGTGTAGTGAAGAAGTTGAAATGTGGCTTAGACTTCTGTCTAAGGGCAGGCCAGGTCAGGACTCAGAGAGAGATGGTGGTGTCCAACATTTCATCTGACTGTGTCTGACTTCTCAAAACCAAGGGTTTATATACTCTGTTTTCCTCCCTGAAGGGTGTGAATTGATTGCTCTCCCAGCCTAGTGGACAATGGGAGTTGCAACACAGACAGTGGGGTCTGGAATGGACTGATCGTTTCAGTGTCTTGGTGAAGTGGAGATTTCTGGGCCAGGCTCAGTAAGAAACGCACATGGCAGGGATCCTGCCCTCTATACTTGGGCACCTTATTGTTGAGGTTGGCAGTTGATAGGATTGGCTCAGAGCTGTTAAGTCAAGCTTTCTTGGCTAATTTGAGTGAACTTTTGACTTGGCCATGATGGGGTCATCTCTGACCTACTCCCAGCCAGTGTCCCTTTCTTCCACATGGCCTTGCCAGCCCTAAGTATAATTTATATTTTATGCCAGTTAATATAGTTTGCCAATTAGACCATATCAAAATGTGGGAGTGTACGGCCTGGTAACAGTGGTGTGGTTCACCATGCCATTCCGATCATTTTTTTTATAAGCAACTTTACTGAACCACATGTTTTCAATATATAAAACAACATATGAAGATATACAAAAACAAACACCAAACTACACGAAAAATGGCACAGAAAATAAACACTACACTACTAATGAAAACTAACTAAATTAGACTAAACTACATAACTAAAAAGAGGACTTAATACAAATGACTTCAGACTCGCCAGTTGCTGGCTAGGAGACAGTCCGCCTCATTTGTGGGTTTGACTTTCACAGATTTGATTATCTGCATGTCTCTCCAAGCCCTGCCCCTCCACCTCAGAAGCTTCTCTTCTGGCTGAACCTTTCTCTCTCGGTGGCTCTGATCAGGCTGCACAGCTCTTTACCAACCCGCCTCTGGTCCTCCTCCTCCTCCACCAGCCGTTGCTTGGCCAGAAGGACAGCTTGCAGCCCAATTTCTCAGCACAACAAACCCCCGCCTGATGCCCCCCCACACCCAAGGAAGGAGATGGGAGAGAGAGAGGATGTATAGAGTCACCATGCCGACCCACCCCCTTTCCTTCTTCTTTCCCTGCCCTGGTTTGGACCCTGGATATTCATTCTCCCCACCAAAGACACACACATAATAATGTTGATATTTGTGGTTTTTTCCACTTTTATGGGGATCCTGCATCCCTAACCCTAGCAAATATGGAGGGCTGACTGTATCTAAAATATACTTCTAATTTATAATTCTCTAAACTGTATTTTATTATACTATAAACTATACTTTTTATACTGCCACACATATCTGCCAGTTAATAAATACTGTTACCCCACTGGAAAATCCTTTCCTGGGGTCTACAATTTTGATATTAAAATATGATTCAATGTGCCTGAGAGGTCACCCGGACGGGCACGTAGGCAGCAACGGTCAAACAATCGAAAACCAGGTCAAGCCACTAAAATCCCCAGTCACGTAGCCCCAGGAGACCTCAAGATGTGTAAACCCACAATAAACAAAGGGTCCTCGGCCCCTGAGAAGCTGACTTGAGGGATTAACGTGTTTGCCCCAAGCTGAGCAAATATCCTATCAGGCGAGCACCATTTACATGAAGTCACACCACAACCAAATGCAGCAGAAGATCCTGAAACTTTGGCAATACCTTCTAATCTCATCATGCAAAGGAAGTTACCATTATGGAGCTTGTTTCTTGTTGCAACACCCATTGTTCTCCCCAGGAAAGGATTAGCCCACCAGGTACTTTTTCCCCTACAAATAGTCCCAGTTTTTGAGTGGTTCTTTGGATAATTCCTGGTCATCCCAGGTGACTGTTTCTCTGTCGGTTGAGTAATCCCCTCAGCCCTCTCTGGGCTGAGCCCCACTTCTCCGCTGTTTTTCCTGGACCAAGGACTTCAGGAAAAGGTGCAGTATTACCCCAGCTACAACCCCTCCAATATTCCCCTATCCAGTTTCCTCTCTTTTACTTCTTAATAAGTCTTGAGTGCATGTTTGAGTGATTGCATTGCTGCGTTAGACTTTCATTCAATAAAATCATTTATTGGACATTCTTCTTTGGTTTTTGGCTTGGCCTGACCCCATAAAAACTGGGTAAAAGCCCCCACTAGGTTACCCTGCCTCTCACATTGCTATTGCTTGTGCTCTGGTCAGTTTCCATTCCCCATCACGTGGAGCACATTGAGGTGTCCCCCAAGGGACCCCAGAAATGAGGGTAACAATACCATTAATCTATTAGTTTTCAAAACCAAGAGTTGATTTTTTTGCCCAATGGACTCTTAAATATACAACCAACTTATCCCAATTTTTCTTAAAATTACAAAGTGCATCATTTGGTCACCATAAGTTGACAGGTGGCTTGAATTCACACGTACACATACACTTGGGAACAGTAGTCTAGCACATCTGGAGGTCAAAAACTTGCTGATCTAGTGCATTATATTTTAATCTCCCTTCTGCACAGAGACCCTCAAAAGAATCAAAAATGAATGGTAAAAGATGCCAGTTTTCGTTTCATCTGCATTCAAATTCTTTAAATCTTTCCATCCCGTCTCTGAAGTAATGTGTGCATTTTTGTAATATTTTATTTAAAATACATACATCTGTTTTCGCAGCCCTATTTGATTGCTGTGGGCATGGCATTTTGGTTTGCTTGTTCATCATTCAGTCTCTTTACCCAATCAGATAGCTCGCTCTACAAGCCAGGAAGGGAGCTAGCACACACATAGCGGACTTCACATCCCAAAGATTCTCTACACAACCTCAGCTAAATGCACTGAAAGGCTGTACACACTGAAAGGTCAACAGGGAGAAATGTAAGGTACTATATTTAAGCAGGAAAAATGAAATGCACAAATATTTGATAGGTGACATATGGCTTGACAGCAGTAGCTAATCACAAGCTAAATGTGAGTCAACAGTGTGATATAGCAGCCAAAAACCCCTGTGCAATTCTAGGTTGCATCAACAGGAGTACATTGTCCTGACTCACATTCTTCTGAGTCCCAATGTTCCCATATACTTCTGAGCCAGATTTCACCTCTAACACTGTCTCCGTTACTGGATGCCCCAGTTCAAGAAGGATATTGACAACTGTAATGTGACAAAAGCCAACACAGTGTAGTGGTTTCAATTTTGGATTAGGACTCCAGGAGACCAGGCCTCAAATCCCTACTTAGCCATGGAAACCCACTAGGTAGCCTTGAGCAAATTGCATTCTCTCAAGCTCAGAGGAAGGTGATGGCAAACCCTCTATGAGTATATCTTTCTAAGAAAACCCCATGATAAGGTCCTATGGTGGCCTTAGGGTCATCATAAGTCAGAAATGACTTGAAGGCACACAACAACAGATAATGGTAGAAAACCAACAGGCTTGGTTCACCTTAGGGTCACCATAAGCCCAAAACAACTTGAAGGCAATGTGTCCAGAAGAAAACCAAGATGGTTAAAAGGTCTAGAAACCAAAAAGCTATGCAGAACAGGTTATGGAGCTGGGTAGATTAAGCCTAAAGAAGAAAAGACGAAAGGTGACACAATAGCTGTCTTTAAGGCCATTTCCTCACGTGGCGAGGGAATCACCCCGCGCTGCTACTTACCGGATCTTCTGGCGGTCCGGTCCGGTCCGGGGTTAGGAGAAGCAGTGCGTGGTCATCACTCCGCACTGCTCCGGCGTCCAAAATGGCAGCTTCCGGTTGGTCGTGGGTCTTGACCAACCAGTGAAGCTCGCCAGCCTAAAGTCCGCCCTCGGCAGATCAAAGGCTCGCATTGCTACAAGCCTGCAAAACTGCACAAGGGAGCAGGCTCGCAGTGGCGCACTCCATGCTTTTGAAAGACCACTTGGGGTTGTTCCGGAGTGGACTGAGGTGCGGATCTACGGTAAATAGTCCGCACCTAGTCCGCTCCAAGGTGCAGATGTCCTCCGTGGAGGACACACTGCACTGTTTTAAATACCCCATGTGGAAATGGCCCAAGTATCTGAAGGGCTTTCAAGTAGGAGATGAAGCAAGCTTGTTTACTGTTGCTCCAGAAACTACTGGATTCAAATTGCAAGAAAAGAGATTCTATCTAATCATTAGGAAGACCTTCTTGAAAGTAAGAGCTGTTTGATAGCGCAATAGATTGCCTCAGAACCTATGGACTCTTCTTCACTTTGGATGGCCACATCTTAGGCCCTTTCCACACCTTAACTTTTTTCAGCGCTGGGGCGCGGGGATCGCGTGAGCAGCCTCCAGCAAGAGGCTTTCGCGTCCCTGCTGCTTCAGCTCCACACGAGCGGCCTACTCCCAAGCAGGAAGTGCAAGAGCCCTGCCTCTTCCTTTCCCAGGCTGCACTGGGGCAGGAAGCGCGACCACCACAGCTCCAGAGGTGCTGCACGCACGGCAAGTGTGCGCGGGGCCCTGGAGCAATGCACGATCATGCACCATTTTCAGCTGAAAGCCGAAAATGAAAAAGTGTGCAAGCGGCATCTGCCCTACCCTGGAGCGTCACACGATTGTGAGTGCATCGTGCAGATCATTCCTCACAATCGCACAGCATTCCAGGCGCCCTTTCACATGGCAAATGCCATGTGAAAAGGGCCTTAGAAGTAATTTATCTGACTTCTGAGACAGATGGACAGGGTGTTGGATGAGATGGTCCTTACAATTCCTTCCAACTAAGAGTCTGTTATTCTTTTATTTTGAGACAAGCAGGGGCCAAAATTATATCAGCCATAATTTTATTAGCTATGGTATGCAAGTCAGAGTGTATCAGAGCAACTCTATATGCAAAATTCAGCAAGCCATTGACTGGTCTACATTTTCCTCTCATGGACCACAGGGTACTACTCCCTTGATCACTCAAAACAGGCCTGCTGGATGACTAAGCAGATGCAATGCAGATTTTTCTTTTAATGGACTTTCTTGCTTCCACTGTGGAGATTTTTCTATGATTCCTAGCCTGTGTTCAAATAGAAATCATTCCAAGTTTTCTGCCACACCCTATCTGATTGCCATCTCATTTGTTTTCATCACAAGTAACTCTCTAACAGACCATGGGGTTAGTTCGGCTTCACTCCATGGGAAATCAATTGTTAATCAATCTGTATTTTAGTGTATTTTAATTATGATTTTTGGTTCTATATTCTGAACCCTGCCTCCAGCCTTGGGGAGAGGTGGGTAACAAGCAAATTACTACTACTACTACCACTATTATTATTATTATTAAACTGTTTCTACTGTCCGGTTTTTTCCCTAACAACAGACAGATTAGAGTTTCAAAAGAGTTGCCTGCTGTGGTGGATTACTTTAATCAACTCCCTGCCTTGTCAGAAACGTTGCATTCCATTGACTCTAAACCACACTACGTGGTAGTTGATTACGACAACAGCACTACAGAGAGTTCTTCCAGTCATGACCACCATCATCACATCTAGCATAAACAAACCCAAGTCCAGAATAGGTCCTGCAACGGAGTGGAGCCATATACCACTCTGTACAGGCCATGGTTCTCCTACAAGACATGAAGGCAATCTCAGCATGGATGCTGAAGTCCCTCAGGAGTACTAGCTAAGGGAATTCCAAGACCATGAAGAAACCATTTGTCTCTCTCAGAGAGAAGGGAGACTGTTGAGCAGTTGGGTAATCCCTGTTCTGTTCCAGCCAGCCATCTTCAAACATATACACTCCACTCAAACCCAGCAAGCTGTGAGATATGTGTGTTTAGAGTCATGGAGCTCTTCCAAAAAATAATGCAGACTCATTAGATGCTAAAAGAGTGCAGGCTTTATTGTTGTGTGGTTCTTTCTCTGGCCAAAGTCACTGGCTAACTATTCTTGCATACTCAGACCTGGGGCCTTTCCACACTACACTGTTATAGTGCTATTATTCCGCTTTCAATATCCTGTGGAATCCTAGGGTTTGCAGTTTAGGGAGGGGCATTTAGAATTCTCAGCCAGAGAGCTCTTTGGGCTCAGTAAACTACAAACCCCAGAATTCCACAGAATGTTGAAAGTGGAATAATAGCACTATAATAGCGTAGTGCAGAAAGGCCCCTGGAGTAAATTATCTAACCTTAGACCAGGGCATTCTAACAAATCCAGTCTGGATCACAGAATCAATCTATGATTAACATTGCATTCTTACTTTTCCATTAGATGAGAGAGAGAAAGACAGATGATAAATAGATGGATGGATAGATAGATAGATGGATGGATAGATTGATAGATATAATTAAATTGTAAACTTAGAACATTTAACTGTAGACTCAGAACATTTGAACAACCAACAGATATAACATATAGCAGGACTTATGTAGGAAACAAAAGCATATAAATAGAATGTAAGAACAAGCATTCTCTCCCTACAAGAAACCACTGCAACTCTGTCTCCATGCTCCCCAGGTCTTGCTGCATAGAGAGCTCTGGTAGGGAAAGTCGAGGCAGCATCCTTGTGGAAAATCATAACAGGATATATAACATACAGAGACTCAGAGTGGCATAGTGGTTTGAGCTTTGGACTACAACTCTGGAGACCAGTATTGAAATCCGTGCTTGGCCATGGGCACATACTGGGTGGCTGTAGACAAGTTACACTCTCTCAGCCTCAGAGGGAGACAAAGACAAACCCCCTTCTGAACAAATCTTGCCATGAAAACCCTGTGATAGGGATGCCTTAGGTCACTGTAAGTCAGAAATGACTTGAAGGCACACAACAACAGCAACAACACAACATACAACGGTCACTCTGTTCCCCTTGACAGAAAGGAAGATGCAAAAGGGAGAGCTAGATAAAATGGCTGTAGTCTGCTGCTGAGACCCGGAGATTTGACTTCAACTTCCATTTGTTCCTTTTGTTTCCCTGTACCGCATTCCTACACTGGTTTGAAATGTTCAGTTTTGTTTTATTCTGCAGATGTGTTCCAGGGTGCGCACTGATCATGGCCCTTGGCTGGAGTCTGGAATGACAGGATATACCTATGAATAATCAGAGGCCGGATCAACATGGAGTGGGAAGTTAGTGTTGAGTGTGATTTTTCTCTAGCAACTCCCAGTGCTTACAGCTAAAAACAGAAATGCTCCATTCTCCTTTCCTTGCAGTGGCAGCTGCCAGTTCCACTTAATGATTGGTCTCATTCAAGACCAACCTGCATATAGGCTGCTCAGGGCCCTAGTGGTCACTATAGTCACTGGGAGGCTTCTAGCAACTCATGTGATGTCTAATATGATAAAAAGAAGAAAAAAATATGAGCGGATAGCAAAGTAAAAGGGCTCTGTTGCATTTGATTCTCCCTCTGACAGAAAGAAAAAAAATGGATGGTGGCATTTTCAAATGCATTTCGAGCAGGGAGAAAATCTATTATCCCTGTGCACGTACAGGCTTTAGCTGACTTTTTGGAGACTTGTGGCAGCGTGTCTGTGAATAGTGGTACATACCTCCTTGATATCTGAATTGTAGATATGCTGCTTAATTTCCAATTTTAACCTCCTTCCCTGCCATTTTCATCTTTTCTTAGTGGCATATTTAAGTAACTGCTCAAGGACAAATATTAAATATGAATCTCTCTCTCTCTCTCTCAACAACGTTGACAGTACAGCTTATGGTTAGTTCTGCTGTTTGACTCTTTGTGACAGAGCCTGAATATGAATCGGATGGTTAAGGATGCTAAAACCCAACAGAAAGTACACTGAGGTCTGAGATGGGAAATGAAGAAAACAAGCCAGTGCCACGGTATTATACATTTACTACTTGTCTACACTTTGGCCAAGCCAAAGTCTTCTTCCCCTCCTTCTCAAGTCATTCTCAGAAAGTGAAAATGGAGGAACAGTTCAGCAAGATTTAGGCAACCAGAGGTAAAAAGTTGGAGGTGGAACCTAGTGGTCTATTTTCTATTTCTGCATGGCAAGGGGTTGGACTGGAGGACCCTTGCAGTCCCTTTCAATTCTATAATTCCATCAGTCTATGGCCATTTCTGCACTACACTGTTACAGTGCTATTATTCCGCTTTCAACATCCTGTGGAATTCTGGGGTTTGTAGTTTACTGAGTCCAAGGAGCTCTCTGGCTGAGAATTCTAAATGCCCCTCCCTAAACTGCAAACCCTAGGATTCCATAGGATGTTGAAAGTGGAATAATAGCACTATAACTGTGTAGTGCAGAAAAGGCCTATGTGTGTGAGCATTATGCATGCACACACGTGAGCATTCACACACACATACGCCAAGGAGCAGCACAGCAAACAGCAGCATAGCAAAACAGAACAAAGAAGAAGAGTTATACTGGGGAATCCCACTTCCTAGGATGCTGATTTGGGGGTTGTTTAGTGATGTAAAGAAAATTTGCCAATTTCTTTCCTCCAGTGAGAAAAGTTATTGTGACATGTCAAGATACTCGAAGAGAAAATCAGAGCCTTCTCCACATAAGACTGATAAGACCTTTTTCCATCAAGGTCTCTGTTGTAGAAGAACGCTGTACAAAATAAGGGACTATACCCTTTGGTAAGCAAAGTGCACTCTCGCACACAAGGAACACGGAATGACAGGGTTTCTGATCAAAATGCTGCAGACAACCAGTCCAATGCTTCTACTTTACAAGATACTCATTATTTTGAGTAAAGAGTCACTGACTTCTTCTCTGCTGTGCTTTAGCCTCACAACTATGGGTTGGCCAGAGGTCTTTTTGCAGTATCAAGCTCATCTGACAACAGACAACACTAAGGTCCTATGGAATCCTGTTGAAAGTGGAATCATAGCGCTATAACAGGCTAGTGCGGAAATGGCCTAAGAGTGATTGGCTAGAATTGTACGGATGATAATGTGAAGTCACAAACTGCCTTTATGCCTGCATAATGCATATGTACATTGAAGAAAGAGGTATCCAGTATCTCTTTGTGTAACAACCCTTCATGTGTGCTGCCAACCTGCCAGCTGCTGACACATGCCAATCTGGCCACCTAGTGCTGTTGAAGGTGGACACCTGGAGAGGGTCTGACTGAATTTTGAAGCGAAAAACACTAATCTTTGTGTTTAGGAATGTAGCAAAATAGTGCGCACTACTTGGTCATTCCTCGCCCTCATTCATTCATGAAATGCTGCAGGAACACACCCTGGCAGTTTGACAGGTTGGCTGTGTGCACGGGAGGGGGCATTTGCTTCCCAATCATGCATGGGTCCTAGAACACATCAAGCACGAACACTTCCGAGAAGCCAGAATGGCCAAAGTGAGGCTGTCATGTTTTGGGCACATCATGAGACAACACAAGATAATAATGCATGGTAAAATGGGAGGCATTACTGGGAACCAGCAGTAGTAGGGGGTGACACTGGTGGAGAATCTCTCAGAGACAATGGCAGTGGCATTATTGCTAACACTTATTAGTACTGTGCAGAAAAGACATGATATACCCTTCTGGAATGTATTTTACCACAAAAACCCTCTGATGAGATAATCCAAAGTGAAACAAGAGATAGTGCCAGAAGATGAGATTTGTTGGCAGTTAACAACAATGGGAGTAGAGAGGCAGAAGTATACTTGATAGATGATCAGGGCAATCATTCTCAACCTTTGTTCTTCCAGATGCTTTAGACTTCAAGTCTCAGAAGTCCAAGCATGTATGACCAATGATCAGGAATTCTAGCAGCTGAAGTCCAAAACATCTGGAGGAACAAAGGTTAGTCTTCAAATCCCAGCAGGCTTAGCCAGCATAACTGAGGTCAAGAGATCCTAGGACATGTAGTCCAGTAACATCTGGAAGGCCACTACTGCCCAACCCTGATAGCCATTGAGTTCTGCAAAGCTACTGGTTCTGAATTGGTTCCCCAGTCTATGCAACACTGACTACACAGACTAAGCTGCCTTTGGGCATCATCTAACTCCATCACCTATTGGTTCCAAATTGTCATCCCTGTCATAGCAACTGTGTCAAGCAATAAATAAGTAGCCTATGGAGGAGGGAAAGAAAGGAGATGAACCACCAAGATTTTAAGCCTTCCAGCAACCTTGCTTAAAATACTGAAAATAGCAAAGGGAAGTACCTGTGTGTTGATCCTATTGTAAGCTTACATGGGCTGAAATATATAGATTCCGTATTTCATTCTGAAGAAAGGGTTTATTTCCAGCAGTAAATATGATGTTTGTGAAATGGGAAGAGGCTATTTCAGAGCTGTTACAAGACCACTGAATAATTGAATTATTACTCATTGGTGACCAATGGAATTTGTTACCTTTACATTCCCAGTGCCCTGAATCAAAGTAATTACACTCCTGATGTCACTAAGGCGAAATAATGGCATGAAACTCTTCATGATGAAAAAGTAATTCCAAGAAGGGGGGTGAGGATGGCTATGGTGGAATAATAACACCAGTGCAGTAGCCTTCTTGCCTCCTTCCTGGTTACCTTATTATATGGCTAAATAGCTCATTCCATTTTGCTTCACTGAAGTGACAAATAAGGAGCCGGAAAGTCTGCCTCTGGAGAATGAGCACGCCACGCTTAATGGGAAATAATGCACGGGTCGTCATTTTTACGGCCATGTATGCGCCATCTAACAAAGGGCTGACAGATGTTATTACAGGGTTCTCTTAAAAGGAACATCTTAATTGTTTATTAATAATTCTAAACAAAATATCTCCATAGAGATATTCTCTCAGGGTGGACAGTAGTGGTCCTCCAGATGTTGTTGGACTACATATCCTAGGATCTCTCACCTTCAATTATGCTGGCTTAGTCTTCTAGGATTGGAAGGCTAACAACACCCCAAGTGTATTATGGCAGTTTCCCCCCATCTGGAGGCTTGGGATCTAGGAGTCTTGGTGGGACCTAGGAGTCTTGGTGGACCACAAGCTGAACATGAGTCAGCAGTGTGATGCGGCAGCCAAGAAAGCCAATGCAATTCTTGGTTGCATCAATAGGAGTATGGTGTCTAGATTAAGGGTATCACTCTATTCTGCTTTGGTTAGACCTCATCTGGAATACTGTGTCCAGGTCTGGGCTCCTCATTTCAACAAGGATATTGACAAGCTGGAGTGCGTCCAGAGGAGGGTGACGAAAATGGTGAAGGGTCTGGTGCCATGCCCTACAAGAAGCAGCTTAGGGAGCTGGGTATGTTTAGTCTGAAGAAGAGAAGGTTAAGAGGGGACATGATAACCATGTTTAAATATCTGAAGGGATGTCATGTCAAGGAGAGAGCAGGCTTGTTTTCTGCTGCTCCAGAGACCAGGACAAGGAGCAATGGATTCAATGGATTTAAACTGCAGGAAAAGAGATTCCACTTAAACCTCAGGAAGAACGATGGTCAGAGCTGTTTGGCAGTGGACTGTGCTGCCTCGGAGTGTGGTAGCCTCCTTCTTTGAAGGTTTTTAAGCAGAACCTGCATGGCCATCTGTTGGGAGTGCTTTGATGTAGGTTCCACGGACTGGATGGCCCCTGTGGTCTCTCCCAAGTCTACGATTCTTTGATTCTATGTCTCCAGAGGCATTGAACCACACTTCTTATACTCTCCCAACTAAGCCCAGACAATGGCCAATTTGACCATGAACACTGGAAGTTATCATTCAATACATGTGAAGGACCCTGAGTTAAAGAAGGCTGTGTTATGAATTCTTCTGAAGAGATGGCTGTAAGAAGGATGGATAGATGAATGTGAATGTAAGAATATGAACAAGGGATGATTTAAAGTTTCTCTGTACTTATACAGTGTGGGGAAAGAGACAGTGTGGATTATGGATCACAGCCCTGTCTGCTGGGCTCGCATCTACAGTTTGTCATCCCATGGCAAAGCTCAATAGATAAACTGAGTGTCCTCTGGGTTGGCAAAAGGAGCATAGTTTGATGAGAACACATTTGAGCTGTGCCTAGCTGTACTTTGGGCAGTACAGCCTCCTGGACACTCTTTGTATCTAGATTCAAGAAAATTATTTGGTGCTGTACAAATACTACACTCTCGTATGAATGTTGGGCACTTGCTGATTGAAGAATGCATATAATCTCAAAACACCTTCATATTCAAACAGGGCTTAATTAGTTCCTGGAATTCTGTGCCACAAAATGAGGTGATAACTTCAGAGGACTTTAGACCTTTACACACACACACACACACACAGAGAGAGAGAGAGAGAGAGAGAGAGAGAGAGAGAGAGTATGCCCACAGTAACCTAACCAGTTGTCCAAAGCCCATGTTAATTTAAGCTCTCTTGCTGCAATGCCTTGGACCTGTAGTAAGTCTTCATAGCCTATGATATATGAGTTACTTCAATGTTCAGATAATGCATCTATGTACTTTATGCTGTTGTTGTGTGCCTTTAAGTGAAGCCCAAGTTATAGAGACTCTATCTTATGGTTTGCTCAGCAAGATTTATTCAGAAGGGTTTTGCCATTGCCTTCCTCTAAGGCTGAGAGAGTGTGACCTGCTCATGGTCTCCCAGTGGGTTTCCATGGGTGAATGGCAATTTGAACCCTTGCCTCTCAGAGTTCTAGTGCAAAGCTCAAACCATTACTATAAACTGGCCCTCTGATGTTAATATGTGTGTGTGCTATAGTCATGTGTGTTGGCCTTGTATACTATTATTTTCCTACAAGTTATGTACTTGCAACCCTGACAACTGAATCACACCAAGCTCCTCATCCACTTGAACTTGCATTCCCCACTTAGAAACCTTTCCATGTATGTACGCTCATAGGTCAGGATAGGTAAACTTTGACCCTCATGATGTTTTCGACTTCAGCTCCCAGAAACCCCAACCAGCAAGGGCCCTAGTAAGGGACTGTAGGAGTTGTAGTTTGGATCTGGATGGTCAAAGATTCCCCATCGCTACTACTTCTGAAACATAGCACTTGAATGGATCAAATCTTTTCTTAAGGCAGTTTATGATCTGAATCTTAGCTAGTCCTGACTAGATTAAATGCTCTGAGTCAGTTAGAGTTACCTATGGATTTACTTATCATTCAACAATTGAGTGAATGGGTCTACTCTGAGTCTCACCAATAGGATTCCTGTTGATTATCATCATTATTTCAACATTCTGTGGCAATGCATTCCATACAAGTTAATATCCATCTATAATGAACAAATACCATTGAACATCTCATTTCTGATTTGAAAGAACTGGCATTAGAAGACACTAATCAAAAGTATTTTGAACTAAATGGAAGTTTTGGTGTTGCTCTCTGTGACAGTTGTACAGAACCAGAAATAATTGCCCAAGAGTATTGCATTAAATGTTCATACTTTGCATAAAATTATTTCTTTTTCTCATTCTTCCCATGCCTATCTAAAACAAATTCCAAAAGAACTGGTGATGAACACTTCTTCATCACTGAAATGCATACAAAATTAGAAATTTCATCTAGGTTTCAAATGAACACATACATACACAGTGCACACACAGCCACTCTACAATAGGAAGTCGATTTTTCCCAGACAGCCTGAAAACATTTCTTTGTTTTGTTCCATGTTTTTGCAAATTGCCATCTCAGATCTAATTTATGATGAGATTGATTTTGCCACATTGGATCTAAAGAGCAAACTTTCTTTTGTGCTTACATTAATCCCTTCATTATGTTGTACTGTTTTCTTGCTTGTTCCCTGGGGAATTGCCTCCGATGTATACCAAACAAGAAAAGAATACATCTTTTTAATTTGGAATCTGCTGGTAATTGCAAAGGGCAAGTTCTATTTGTTACAGTTGCAGTCTTTTGCTGAGTTAATATTACCTGTACATTTTAATGAGGTTGTGAATGACCCAGAGAAGAAAAACTGCCCTTCAGAATTTTTGAAAGCTCTGTTTAGAAAGAGAGAGAAGCAGACATTTAGGAGGAAATGTCATAACAGGAAAAGCATGCCTCCTGACATGCATCTGTCAATTACCACAAAAGGACAACTGGGCAGGTGCACAGCTACCCTAAGCTTATTTTCCCACCTGAGGAGGATCAACAAATGGGGACCTAAACAGTGACTCAAAACAATTGCCTTGAACGGCTCGAGAGGAGGTTAACCAAAATGATAAAAGGTTTGGAAACCTTACCCCATAAGGAACAGCTTATGGAGCTCAGCGTGTTTAGCCTGGAGAAGAAAAGAGGTGAGATGATAGCCATGTTTAAATATTTGAAAGGCTGTCATATTGTAGATGGAGAAAGCTTGTTTTCTGCTGCTCCAGAGACTAGGACACAGAGCAATGGATTCAAGCTACAGCAAAAGAGATTCCACCTAAACATTAGGAAGAACTTCCTGATGGTAAAAGCTGTTTGACAGTGGAATATGCTGATTTGAGGTATGGTGGAGTCTCCTTCTTTGGAGGTTTTTAAAGAGTGGCTGAAATGTCATCTGTCAGGAATACTCTGATTGTATATTCTTGCATGGCAGGAGTTGGACTGGATGGCCCTTGTGGTTTCTTCCAACTCTATGATTTTATTAATCCAAAGCCAAGAAGATTTGTTCTGGCACAAAGCAAGAAAAAGGTCCCCAAAGCACCATGCCTGTTCCCTGATACAATGGCCATTTACGCATGGGGCGAGGGAATCGCCCCGTGCTGGTACTTACCGGACTTCTTGGCTCCACACTTGGGTCCCCCGCCCCCAGCAGATCACAGGCTTGCACTGGTGCCAGCCTGCAAATCTGCACCGGAGCACGGGAATGGAGTGGTGCGCTCCATGCTTTTGAAAGACCCATTTCAAGCGGTCTTTCAAAAGCACGCTGGACGACCACTTCGGGTCATTCCAGAGTGGGCTGAGGTGCAGAACTACACTAAGTAGGTCCGACCCAGTCCGCTCCCAGGTGTGGACATCCTCCCCGGAGGACGCTCTGCACTGTTTCTTTAAGCCCGTGCGGAAGTGGTCAATAATAGAAAAGTAACAGACTTGTGTCCTTTTATGACTCTTGAAATCAGCCTCCTAAGGCAGCTGCCTTAATATGTCTAATAGAAGAACTGGACCTTGACAAGTTGCATTTGCAGAGTAATAGCACTCGCAGGTGGGGTAAATGTATGCGCGTAGAAAAGAATTAATTTTTCCTATTTTCCCCTGAAAATATTCTTTTGCCATTTTTTCCTTGAAATTCAGTCCAGTTTTCTTTGAAGCTCAGTTGCTTTCTGAGCCCAAGAGGGGGAAAAAATGAAGCAACAGCTACAACCAATAATAAGAGACATTGGCAGAGAAGAATCAACGTGTGAAAGAAAAATTAAGCACCTATACTTGTCTGGAGCTGGAATGCTGGGGCAACTCAGATAAAGGCCTCCAAAGAAGATCGTAGTACTCAAACCAGTTTAGGCGAGAGAAGCATAGGGCTTTGATGGCTGTGATAAACAGACGTTGGTCACAGTAATGCAGATGGCAAAAATGGTTGATGGCTTCCACATCAAGTGAAGAATCCATTGTAGATTTTAATTTGTACCTTACAGGAAGTATCTAAGGTGCTGAGTCCTGTCCTTAACATAGATTCAATACCACGGAGAATTCCTTTAAAGTGAAGTTGGGGAAGAGGCAACCAATGGTATCTTGAACCCCACTTTAAAGACTCCCCAAAATCTCCCAGTTTTAAAATTTTGGTTTATGTTTAGTGGTGGCTACTAAAATAGAAATCATAAGAAAAAATGGTGGTTGGTGAAAGAAAAAGTCATCCATGGATGCATTTTGGAAAAATCCTTCAGGTGTTCTTTAGAAGGCTCAAAATATTTTGTCTACTTCTGCAAGGCTTACCTGACCTGGCTGGTTCATATCACACATGGATATTGTTTGTTTTGAATTGAAAACTGTGCTGAAGCATGTTGAACTGTTCTTCTTTTTTACAGTGTCGGTACTCATCCCTGTTCTTTCCATATTATTTTCTGTCTCTGCAATCAAATTTTCTGTTAAGGAAACCGCGGCAACATTGCATATACCTGGCAGACTCGTGACAAAAATA
The DNA here is from genome assembly GCA_948472985.1 of Iguana delicatissima. NCBI lineage: Eukaryota > Metazoa > Chordata > Lepidosauria > Squamata > Iguanidae > Iguana > Iguana delicatissima. Next base: position 23,839 of record CAOKZL010000983.1, on the reverse strand, counting down.
AAAGCTGTGAACTGATCACTTTTGTCTAGTGTTTATTGTTTTTAATTTCATTCTCCTTTAATTGGATCTTTTTCTGCAGACTGAAAGCCTTTATTGGAGAGAGAGCCATAGGGTGAAGCCAGGGGCACCTTGTCTATGTCCGAAAAAAATCTGTCTCATTGCCTGAACGCAAACAATTTTGTCTCTGTTTCAAAGTTGACTGTCTGTCTGAGGCCCTGACAAACCTGGCTGGTCCTGTGTTTATCACCACCACGCAGAGACAGCCTTGTAGTCTGGATCTGTACTGCTTTTACTGCTTGTGCAGGCGTTTATTAAATTGTCAGCAAAAGTCTCTGCGCCTGAGCTGCGTTGTTACGAGAGCAGTGAGAGGGGGAGAGGGAGTCTCCTAGCCAAACCCTGAAATGGCAAGAAAAGGCTCCGATCCAATTCCCCACAATCCTTGTTTAATGCATGGCCATCCCCTTATGAAATATCTCCTAGCTGGGTATTGTTTACCTAAGCGGCTCTTCATATAAACCACACCAGGTGTTCCCCTGTCATTGGCTTATACCTTCAAAAGAGCCTTTGCAGAATGTATCTAAATAAAGCACAGTGCTCATTTTTCCTAGGTATTCCTTGGCCGTCAGGTCCTTTAACAGGAAACAGAAGAGAAACAGAATGCAGATGTCAAGCTGCAAATTGCTTTCTGCACCTTAAGCAATCTCTCCCTTTTCTTGTTGCTTGGATGGCATTTCCATTTTGGTTTCTTATCGCTGAACCCCAAAGAGAAAATATTACTCAGCATCCAACCATTGGGCAAGGGGAGGAGGTATTATTTGCATTGGCCACTGGGCCCCATCAAACTATCGGTCCCATTGTTACCTTTATTTTCAGGGATGGTTGCTTCTTCCTTAGATTGTAATAGGCCCTTTATGAGTCAGATAAGCAGCACTTTAATACTAATGATAGTGTGGATCTTAAACACTCAGAAGCATAGGATAGGTTAAACATGCATACAGTTTAGGATGAAGACAGGCAACTTGTGGTTCTCTAGTAGTGATTGGACTACAACACCCAGCATTCCTCATTGCCTATGCTGGCTGGAGCTGATGGGAACTGTAGTCTCATCTGGAGAACCACACAATTCTAACTCCAGGTTTAGAGTCACTTAAAAAAAAAGAATTCTAATAGGTTCATGTAAGTTCATATATGTAAACTAGGACCTTCGCGCCTGGATGGAGAAGACTTCAACCATCCTTCTGAGCAGCCTACACCTGCCCAATAAAAGCTGAAAAGCAAAAGAAATGAAACAGAATTGAGGTCAACAAAACCATTTCCCCCACTTCTAGCCCTTGTGTCTCTGTGTGTGATTTATTGAATTGTTAGAATTATTTCTGTCAGACTTCCCATTCGAACAAAACCACACCACACTTTTAATTGGTGTTGTGGTATGCCTTCAACTTGACTCTGACTTACGGCAACCCTATCCAAGGGGCCAGATTTTTTCAGAAGACATTTGCCATTGCTTTCCTCTGAAGCTGTGAGAGTGTAACTTGCCCAAGGTCACCCAATGGGTTTTGATGATGGAGTGGGGATTCAAACCCTTTTCTCCCAGAATCCCAATCTAACATTCAAAACACCACACCATGCTGGTTCATACTTTTAATACCGCATAACAATTTATCTCCTTAAGGCTAACAGAAACACTTTCAAATAGTCAATGTAGAAGGACACTGGAGAGGGAAGTTTACTCCAACAGGTGGGTGACTCAGAGGTCCACCCACAATGTCAAAGCCTCTGTGGATCAGTGGGGAATTATTAGCTCAAAAGGGAGGCCTGTGAGAGGAGGTATCACCTTACAGGATCTTTCCACGTATGTATATTGGTACTGATGCAGGGACACCAATTGGAGGTTAAGAGAATGTTTTACTGGGAATATCACAATCACATGCAAGATTCAGGCAGTCTCACGACCACATAAAATTGAAAGGAAGGAAAAATTGGATAGCGAGAAGCTGGGATGAAATAGATGATATTTACCTATCCTGGACAGAAGAGACAAAGTGATGTGCCTCAGACTAGGGGTCCGAAGATAACACAACAGGAATATAAGCAGCAATGCTCAGCCAATGTCCAGTGTACTATGAGTTGTCTGCCTCAGATCCAGGGTTTAAATACTCTTTTTCTGCTCTGAAGGGGAAAATGATAAGGGCTGGCTGGCTGGCTGGCAGAGCAAGCAAAGGGGTCCAGAGCTGGCTAATTGTCTTAGGTGACAAAGCATTGATGGAAATCATGGTAGCACTTCTTAAATGTCTGGATAGGTGAGGGAACAAAAGGGTGAAGTTCAGCAGGAAGGAGGTTGCAAAGCATTGGCCATTTATCTGGGAGTTTTGGTGGCTATTGTCTTCTAGGTTTGGGTCATTGAGATAACTATCTTCTCTGACTAATCCTCAGTGAATGTATGACCTGGCCATGCTTGGACGTCCCTTCTGACCTACTTCTGCATGTGTTCAGTCAGTCCTCTTTGCCAGCATGGCAAACATAACAATATGTAATTTATTTTTTATACCAATTAAATAATGTTCATTGCCAATTTTATCATGGAGTGGGGGTGTATGGCATGGTAACATGTTGGTCTGAACATCAGGTGGAGCTGTGGGTTTTTACTTGAAAGTGATCCTAAACTCCATACTATATATTAATCAGTGAATGTAGTTTATAGCTATTGGATACCTTAAGAAAACTCATCTTCCATCCATGTATTTCTGTTGTTGCTCCCACCATGTGGAATTATTCTCTCTGCTGCCCCATTAAAATTAGATACATTCCCAGTGACAACCAGTTCTGTCACTGACTGAAGATCTATCTGGTTACCCTGGCATTTCCCTGTTCATTTTCCTAATCTGTCAAATACCCACGGTTTTTAATATATATTTTATGGATTTTGCCACTTTTTAAAAAAATAATTTTAGCTACTGGTTTATTGTCAAATGCTTAGGGATTTAAAAAAACAAACAAACAAACAGCAGGAAACAAAATAGAGCATTGCCACTCCCTTCCATTGCCATGAGGGGTAGAAAAAAGTAATGCTTGGTTCTGCTCTGGGCAGTGACCTGGCAAAGGATCAGGAATCAATCCTACAGCCATCCAAGTTACTACATCCATGCAGCTGTTGCATGTTGTAATCAATTTAGAGTGGGATCCATCAGCCCTCAGTTATATCGCTTGTCTCCTTCCCTTTTGATTCCAACACAGTTCCTAAACATATTAGGATCTATGAAAGTCCTTGGAAATTGTTGTTGTCGTTATCATTGTGTGCCTTCAAGTCATTTCCAACTTGAGATCCTAAGGTGAACTTATTATTGGGTTTTCTGAGGCTGTGTGTGATGTCCCCAAGGTCACCCAGTGGGTTTCCATGGCTGAGAGGAGAATTGAATCCTGGTTTCCAGGGTTGTAGTCTAATCTTCAAACCACTACACTATGCTGGCTCTCCATTGGGAATTATGAACATCAATAAACTGAAGTTCAACACAGATAAGTTGAACATGTAGTTGAGAAATGGCCACACAGTATCTGGAATCTACCAGGAAAGCTCCTTTCAGCCAAAGGGTCACATTCAGTTCCAGAGAAATTCTCAATGATTACTGTGGTGGGCAAGGCCAAAGGCAAAAGAGTGGGCCTAAAATATACAAGCATTGTTGATGTGTGCTTTCAAGTTATTTCTGACTTATGGTGACCCTAAGGTGAATCTATCACAGAGTCTTCTTGGCAGGTTGCCTTCCTTTGCCTTCCTCTGAAGCTGAGAGACTTGTCCAAGGTCACCCAGTAGGCTTCCATGGCTGAGCGGGTGTTCAAACCCTGGTCTCCAAGTGTCTTTGTCCAACACTCAAGCCACTACATTACATTGGCTCTCTACATTACTTTCTTTCTTGTTCTGTCAGTAACTAAGCATTAGGACTGAGCATTTTAACCTTATTGAATTAAAAAAAGCTGAGAAACCACCAAATAATTGTTTCATGAGAAAGATGTCATGGCTGTCTGAAGAACTCTAGAGGGTCAGCTTGGGACTCAGAGTCTGAAATTCTCCACCACTGCTTTATTGTATCTTACTGTTCTCTCAGTATTTGCTTTTCCAGGATCTATCCCCTGGATCTTTGAAGGTACCAGAATTTTTGAAAGTAAATGTCATCAACACATGTCTGCACATGCATCATAGGAGCTCAGGACACTGTCTTTTAACATTTGAGACCATGTTGTCCATCTAGCCCAATGCGGTCAACTCTCACTGATGGTAGCCCTCAAGAGTTAGTTTCTTTCCTAACCCTACCAGGAAATCCCTGGTATTCTTTGGTGATCTTGTATCTGAGAACCAACCAGCCCCAACTTTATGTAGTTGCTGAAATCAGACGATACGGGGTGATCCCAAGATGGTATGGTGATAGTTTAGATAGTGCAGGATGGACATTTTTTTCCCATAATACCAGGGCCTACCACCATATTTGTGTCCATTGTCTAAAACTCTTTCTTTCTGTCCCAGAAGCTGGCCAGGGACCAGCAGCTGATGGCTCATGGACTGGCACAGATCAACGGCTCACCAGTTAAGTAGCACAGTTTTAGGTGATCAACTGACTGATCCCATTTCACAATCCATCAGCTGCTGATCCCTGGCCAGTTTACACAGCCAAATCACTTTACATAGCCCAAATTAGCTCAGGGGAACCAATATTGCTTCAGCTTTCCTCAAATTGCCTTCAAGTTGTTTCCAATTTATGGTGACCCTAAGGTGAACCTATCACAGGGTTTTCTTGGCAAGATTTGTTCTGAGAAGCTTTGACTTTGCCTTCCTCTGAGACAATGTGACTTGCCCAAGATCACCCAGTGGGTTTCCATGGCTAAACAGGGATTTAAACCCCGGTCTCCAGAGTCATAGTCCAATATTCAGATCACTACACCATACTGGGTCTCCCCAGATAGGCAACCATTTATAATTAGGAGGCAACCAATAGGTGCTATTAAAAAATAGATTGGTCACCACTTACATAGCATAGTCTCAGATGGTCAATCTTTTTTACAAATAAAAACCATGCACCCATCTTTCTCCTCTCAATTATAAATTGTTATCCATTTGGGGAAACCTAAATCAAAATTGGTTCTCATGAGCTAGGTTTGGCTATGATAAGTGGTTAAGGGAAGATGTTGGCACCTGTTTGAATCGCTAACCCAAACATATGGGGATTCTGTTCTTCCAGAGGCAAGCAAGAAACTACAAAGCTGTTTATTTTCATCTTACACCCACAAAATCAATTTCTTCCCCATTGTTAGGTCGAGCTGCCACCTCTGCCCATGAATTCCCTTGGCTCTCTCCTGAAGCATAAACTGATGTATTAGTTAAACTGAAAGAACACCTCATATAAAATTTCATTAGCCGAGGAATTCTCACCATTCACTTTGGATGAGCTAAGTCTCCCTCTGCCACGTGAATTATGAATTCACTCTGGGGACCTTTTTCGGTTCTGAATGTGTCTAATTTGCAAAGAGATTTTGAAGGCACAACTTCAGTTAATTGGAATCACGAACATTTCTCCTGAAAGCAGGCAGCTTTTTTCTTTTTTTTAATCTGATAACCTGAATTTCCACTGCAGTAGATTTCAACCATGAAGATATCTGAGTGCTCATCTCTTTCTCTCTATGAAAAAAAGGAACAGTTCGATCAGAAGAAGTGACAGCTTTGACTCTGAAAAAGAGGGTTCAAAATGCCAGTTTTTGACTTCATTGAGTCCATATCACTTCAATCTGGGGTTTCAATTTGGAGACTTTGTCACCCCCAACTGCCTTCTTGTCCCTGATACACATATACATAAGAATGAGGGTTTGTAGCAAGCTTGTTTGACCCAAGATCAGAGGTGCAAACCATGCAGGCCTCCCAATCTTGTTGGATTTCGAATCCTATCAGTCCTGTCCAGCATAGCCAGGAATCCTGGGACTTGCAGTCCAGCAGCATCTGGAGGGCCGCATCCTTCCTATCTCTTCTTCTAGACCAGTGGTTCTCAACCTGTGGGTCCCCAGATGTTTCTATTCTTCAGCTCCCAGAAGCCCTGAGCATTGACCATAGTGGCTGGGGCTTCTGGGAGCGGAAGTCCACAAACATCTGGGGACCCACAGGTTGAGAACCACTGCAACAGGGCGATAAAGCAAAGAGGAAAGAAACCATCCTAAATCATCAATAAAATCATGGATTTGATGTGCTTTGCTTTGCCGAGGGGTGGGTGGATGAGTGGGAATAATCATGCTTACTGTAAATTTTGCTTTAGTTGTCAAAAGTATCTGAAATACCACCTGGAGAATCACCTGAAGGGAAACAACCTTTTTCCTCCAGGTGGTAGTCCAAAAGCTTTTACTATCCAAGCAAAAGCTAAAAGAAGCACAATTACTTTCTCCTCCTCCCCCAAAGCAAAGCACATTCAGTAAATGATTTCATAGAATCACAGAATCATAGAGTTGGAAGAGACTACAAAGGCCATCTAGTCCAACCCCCTGCCATGCAGGAATATACAGTCAAAGCACTCCTGACAGATGACCATCCAGCTTCTTTTTTAAAAACTCCAAAGAAGAAGATTCCACCACAATCCAAGGTAGTGTATTTCCCTGTCAAACTGTTCTTATCATCAGGATTTCATTAGCTATTGGTGAGCAATGCTTTCATTAGAACTGACTACAGTTCTACAATAGCATGCAAGTTTTTGAGTTCTAAAGGACATCCCACCAAGCTCCACTGTAAACATAAAGAAGATAGAAAGAAGAAGCATGGAAGTCCAAAAATTTGGCATGTTTTACATCTCCCATCTTGGGAGAATCTAGGCTTGATGAGTCCTTCGTGGGTGCAAAAGTTATTAGATTGCATCTAGAAGTACCTATTGGAACTGAGCTGAACAACATAGGTTAAGATCTGTAGCCAAATGTTTGGATTTCTATGCATTGGGGGCTGGGTTCTCCCGTGTCAGTGGGGGCTAGATCCACTCCAGGTTTTTCTCTAGACTTAAAGGAGCTTTCCAAGGTGTTGACCTTATTTGAGGGAAATACGGTTCAGCACCCTGAAAAGATCCTTTGAAGTTCAAAGTAGATTCACTGATCATGATAAGGAAGCCATGACTATTTCTATGTTTCTATGTTCATCTCTCACCACTACACACATGGCCTATTCTACACCCCAAAAATATTCTGTTGTCCTCAAAGGTGATGGAGACTGCTATCTCATCACCAGTGTTGAAGTAAGAACTGCCTGTCCAAATGGAATGGGCAGACAGTGACATCTTATTCTTTGTCTCAGACAGCAAAATCTCTTGGGCCAGCTCTGCAGGCAAAGACAGTTAGAAAAAAAAAAGGCCCAGCCTTTTTAGAACCTGTACCCTGTTCTAACATTTAAGCTGATGCACTTCTACTCAAAAGTAAGGCCACTGAGTTCAACAAAACTTCCTACTGGGTAAGTGTACGCTGAACCTCAGCTTTTGCGCTGATTGCTCTGCTCTTTTAATCACAGTGTTTCACTGTTTTTGCCCAATTTTGCTAGTTCTTTTTTATTTTTAAATTGGTTTGTTCAGTTGTTGTGGGAGACATTATGGTTCCTTGTGCAATCCACAGGTGGGTTTGGCAAACTTGGTGTTTGCCCTGGAACTCCATGCTGGGTTTCTGTTTTTGCTTTTGTTTTGGCTGAAAGAAAGAAAAAAATATTTTTTTTTCCTGTTGAAAAAAATCTTTCAGCAAAATTCTTCTGCTGAAAAAATTCTTTCAGCAAATTACTAGTTGAAACCTCCCAAAATCAAAAGTGGAAGTGTATGTCTGACCGCTTCAGGATTTGATTTTTTGAAATGGTGGGAGGAAGTACTTCACCCATGATGTCTGCTGAAGTTCCCCACACCTGTCCTAGATTGATCAAAATTACAGCAGTTCTAAATAAATGCTTCCCAGATAAATAAATCCTAAATCTCACAAAGAACACACATAGATCATCCTCCTAAGGAAAGCCCACAAAAGGTGGAAGCCTTGGAAAACGACAGAAAGGCATATGGAAGCAAGGAACTATTCTCTGTTTGTTTAAATACTTATATCCTGCTGTCACAACAAACAGTCAAAGACTCTTCTAGGTTCATGCCTGCTGCATCCAAAAGACTGACCACCAGTGAGCGTCTTCCGACAGAAGCTTTTACCATGCAGTAAAAGTCCTGGGCTCTAAGGCAAATTCAGAACATACTGCCCTCTGTCTGAAGATCTCTGGGAAACATTAAATGAAATCAACATCTGCAATTTAAAACAGTGTGTGCCCCCCCCCGGGGATGCAGTTCCCCAGGGTAAAAAAACAAAATGATTACTTCTCCTTAAAAAAAAATGCTCCCAAAATGTCCCTAAACTATACTGGAGGGGCTTTATACCCCAGCAGTAAATAATTTTTTTTCTTTTCTTTTTTCCCCCTTTTCTTTTTCTTTTTCTGCCCTAAATGTCCTCTATGGGTGTAAGGAGATTTCCCCAATGTTTTAGGCGCTCCAGGGGCCAATTTATGCCTGGTAGATGCCGTTTTGAAACAGGAAGTAATCAGGAAATGACTTCTCACTTCCTGTTGTTAAAAAAAGCCCTTTCCTGAGCCTAAAATGGTGAAAGCTTCCTCCATAGAGGGTGTTTGGGGGTATTTGGGAGTAAACAGATTTTTGATTTGATTTTATCATTTATTTATTTGTTTTTGTTTGTTTGTTTGTTTGTTTGCAAAGCAGCTGCTGGAAGGGTGCAGCCCTTTAAGGTAGCATGGGGCTGTAGTGTGGCCCCCTACCTTTCCACAGCTGCCCACCCCCATCTACAAAAATGTAAACCCTAAAATGTTTTTCAAAAGCTAAAAACATATTGAACCATTTAGCACGTGAAACAAAAAGAGATTAAAACTTGTTAAAATACTTCAAAACAATTTGAAAGCATGCACATGTAAGGAATCTGTATAAGATCACTTAAGAAATATATAAAACCCAAAGGCTTTAGTAAGCAGCCATGTTTTCATTGGGCACCAGAAGGGCAGCGTAGTGCTCTGGTGCCAATCAGGCCTGGAAGGGCAAGATATTCCATAACTAGGGTGCCACAGGAGAGAAGGCCCCGTTGGGTGCTCACAGAAAAGGGATAGAACATTGCCTGCCTGCAATTCTTGGTTACTTCTGACATTCACATTGTTGCAATACTGTTGCTGCAAAATCGCCTGGAGCCTAATGAAACTCAGAGAATCTTAAGCGAAGTAAGAAGGCCGATTTTAATTAAGACAATCAAAAATTACAATTAAAAATGTCAATTGTACAGTTGAGACTGACCAGGGTTTGTGTTCCCTGAAAAAAATAAGTCAGTGCTGAACACATTTTCCATTTGAAATTTATATTCTCCTTGCCCTTTCAAATGCACACATTCAGATTCCATTGGTTGTAAAATATGTACGCAGACACACGCAAACGCCACTTTTAATCTCCAGGGCTGCATTGTTTGCTGTTTTCTCCCCAGAGAGTTAAAATCTTTATCTCCCAGCTCAGGCTAGCCAGTAACATGCTGTTTTCTACTCTGGTGTCTCTTTATCTCTCCTCTACATCCTGTTACAAGAGGCTTTTTTCCCTCTGCTGTTCCCTTGGTTATATTCTGCTTATGGTCACATACTAACCTATTCATCTATTAAATTCATCTGTTAACAAATACTAATTTTTCAACTATTTAAAACAATTCATTATTTTATGTCACGTGTTATCAATATCAAAGGCACAAAAATCCTGATACAGTTATTACTGCAAGTTGGTCTTTAGAATTTGTCTTACGGTTCCACCATGGCGACTTCTGCATCAGGTTGCTTCAGGATTGCGGTTGTTGTTATTGTTGGTGTTGCTACTGTATGCCTTCAAGTTGCTTCCAATTTACGGGAACCCTAAGGTGAACCTATCACAGGGTTTTGTTGCCTCACTGGCTCACCCTATCCCGAGGTCTACAATTTTTAATATTAATATTAAATTTAATCCATCATGCCAGAGAGGTTGCCCAGATGAGCACGTAGGCACAAACAGTTGAACAATCAAGAACTAGGTCAGGGAAGTAAAATCCCCAGTCACGTAGACCAAGGAGACCTCAAGCTGTGCAAACCCACGGTAAACAAAGGGTCATCAGCCACAGAGGAGCCAACTTGAGGGAATTAGCATGTTTTCCCCAAGTTGGGCACTTATGCTTCTGGAAAAATCATCCAAGGCAAGGACCATCTACATAAATTTACATTACAACCTGTTGCAACCGAAGATCCTGAAACACTGGCAACCCATCATAAAATCATCACGCAAACGAGTTGCCATTGTGGAGCTTCCTTTCCTTCGCAGCGCCCTTTGTTCTCCCTGGGAGAACGCTTTCCCCTACAAGTAGCCCTAGTTTTCGAGAGTTTTCTCTGGACAACTTCCTGCCATGCTAGCAGACCATCACTTTGCTGGTTGAGTAATCCCCTCAGTCGTTTCTCTGCTGAGCTCTGCGTTTGTTTGCTGTTTCCCAGACCAAGGACTTCAGGAGAGGTGCAGTATCACCCCATTTAAAATCCCTCTCTACATTTTCCTATCCAACTTTCCACTCTTTTGCTTCTCAATAGGTCTTGTGTGAGTGAGTGAGTGAGTAATTGCGTTGGTGCATGAGAATATTTTCATTCAATAAAAACCATTTGTTTGATACGTTGTCTGGTTTTTAGCTTGGCTTGACCCCATAAAAACTGGGTAAAAGATTTTGCTAGGTTACCCTGCCTCTCGTTCAGCCATCGCTTGTGCTCCGTTAAATTCCCCATCTTTTTTCTGATTTGGAGCACATCGATGTGTCCCCCAAGGGATCCCCAGCAAGCAGGGTAACAGTTTTCTGGGGCTCAGAGTGTGTGATGTGCCCAAGGTCACCCAGTGGGTCTCCAAGCAGGGACTTGAAGTCTGGTCTCCAGGGTCGTAGTCCAATGCTCAAACCAATACACTCTCTTGTTTTAGGATACAGATATTGAATTTGTGCTCAGACTGAGATGGGATGCTGTGAATGCAAACTTTCACCCTCTCCTTTGTGCCTGTTTCCATTTTCACTCCCACTTCTACCTTTGGAACAGAAGTTTCTTGCCAAAGGATCTCAGACAGCCATCTCTCAGAGCAAAGATAAATTCACCCTTCCCTTCAAATATACAGGCATAATTGGTTGCACCACATTAGACTGATTACAGAAATGGACCAAAATGCACCAATTATCACGAGCTCCACTGCAAAGCATGCCTTGACATGTCTTCCTGCCTAAATTTCTCAAAGTAGTGCAATTACCCAGCTTTCCTAAATAAGTAACAGAAGTATAAATTGACAACTAAAATGAGGACTTAAAAATTAGCTGGCTTTCCGCAGCAAGCTCTTGGAGGAAAAGAGAACAGAATGGGACTGCAGTTTAGTGGAGCAAAGATGCTCAGCAAATTTGTTAATGCGCTGGAAACAGGTAATCAATTCTTCAGGTCAAAGATGAAAGGGATTGGTAGCAAGGCTTAAAGTGAAAACCCCGAGGAGGTCACTTAGTATCGGCTTTAGATTATGTGGCCTCAGCTCTTCAAGATGAAAGTTCTGAGTTTCAGTTGCATGCTTTTTAATCTTTACCCTCAACTGCTCTTAATGAAAAAAAAATAAAATAAAGCTCTGTAAATTTGAACAGTGGAAGAATTTTTTTCTGACTTCAGCTGTCATAATGGATGTGCTTTCTTGCAAAACAGCCTCCTGCTTAGTATAAAAGCCTACAGAAGGCCTTGAAGTAGAAGCTGGAGAGAGATGGCTTGCAAAAACTCAACTTTCAAAAAAAGAAGAAGAACTAGGAGAACATGCATGCTGCCCATATAGAGCAATATTGAAATATTTCATGTAGGGCAGGATGGAAAATATTCAATCTATCTATCTATCTATACACACACACATATACCTACACATATACATACATACATATATACATACATACATATAAAAAGCTTACCATGGAAGATATTTTGCATCAGCTAATGAAGTTCTGGGGGATGTATATACCCACACACATTTCCCATTGATTTGCAAGTTAAGCTTGCTTTCTAGTCTCAGCAAAAGATTACAATAACATCTAGAAAATCCAGTCCTAAACTAAAAGTGCAAGTGGCTATGACGATCTACATCACATGTGAGCAAATTGCAGTCCTGGTGCCCTATGCACTATTTTTGTGGCCCTCAGTCTCTGCAGATTCCCCAGACAGCCTTTTTTGTGCCCCCCACCTCAAAAGGTGAATTACCTTTCCTGGAAGCTTTTTTAAATAGGCTGCAGGGGTCCTTGCACTGTTCACAGAATCATAGACTTGGAAGAGACCATAAAGGCCATCGAGCCCAACCTTCTTCTATGCAGGAATACGCCATCAAACCATTCACAACAGATGGCCATCCAGCCTCTGTTTAAAAACCTCCAAAGAACAGACCTCTGGGATAGCACATTCCACTATCAAACTGCTCTTATCATCAGGAAGTTCTTCCTAATAGAATCTCTTTTCCTGAAGTTTGAAGCCATTGCTCCATGTCCTAGTCTCTGAAGCAGCAGAAAACAAGCTTTCCCCATCCTTCATATGGCATCCCTTCAAATATTTAAACATAGCTATCATGTCACCTCTTCTCTTCTCTTCTCTTCTCTTCTCTTCTCTTCTCTTCTCCAGGCTGAACTTACCCAGCTCCCTGAGTTGCTCTTCAAACGGCATGGTTTCCAGGCCTTCTATGATTTAGGTCACCTTCCTCTGAACACAGTCCAGCTTGTCAGTATTCTTCCTGAACTGTGGTACCCGAAACTGGACACGGTATTCCAGGTGGGTACACTGTTGTTATTTTTAATAAAATCTGTTTTTGAAAAACTGAAATGGACTTCTGGCCACTTCTAGGACTTTTTGGTTGTTTAAGTTTACGTTTGTTTCTTAACATTTCTGGCGGCCTATGTGGCTCTTCAAAGGTCCCTGGGGCCCAAAACTTGCTCACTCTTATTCTATATAGATCCTGTAGTGGCTGTTCTGACTGTTCAGCATTGATTCAACTTCTACACAGAAGTATGGTAGATTGCTGTGTTTTATTTATTGCATTTGTACATCACACTTGCAGGGCTATTAACACAAGCCTACGGCAGATTTTGTCCAGGCTACCAAAAAAACTCCATGATAGGTTTGCCTTAGGGTCACCATAAGTTGGAAAGAACTTGAGGGCACACCATAACAAGAGAGGAGAGAGGTGTGGAAATCTAGGGGCTAGCTTTCAGTTAAGAAGACACTTAATTCGTGGAACCTACACTATGATATAATGTGCACCTATACATTAGATTTGCAACCTTTGCGTGCTTATGCTCATTAATTGCTAGTTTGCATGCTTGCAGACTTTTTGTTGGTTTGACTTCCCACTCCCGTTCTCTTTCTGCATTACACTCACCTGCAGCCATTTTCTTTCTCTTCTCTCTCTCCCTCTCTCTTCACTTAACTATGTATTTATTTACAGGCAACTACTGTAAGTAAAACTTCTTTTATATGTTTTACAAAACAACAACAACAAACAAACAAACAAAAACAAACAAAAACCTATGCTTATTTATTTTCTTAGCTTGTATGGGAGAAGGAGGGCATGGGACAGGTTTTTGTTCAGCTTCTGCTTTGCCAATTTCACTACGCTGCTTGTGAGAGCTATCCTTCACATTTTCCAGCACTATAATACATAACACTAACAATTAGTATGACAACTAAGTTCAGTGCAATACCCCAAATGTCAGGACTTTGTTGAAACACTATTTCTCACTTATGAGCAAGTACCATCCCAACACAGTTGTGCTATGCCTAAAGTGACCTGGACACAGCTGTCTCACTTATGAGCAAGGCTGCTCCCATTGCTTGTTGCAGACCAATTTGGCTTGTTCAACAGAAATAAGATCTAACACAAGGATGCAATTAATGTACTGACAGAGTAATAAAGAAGGAAGTTTGTGCTATCACAGGAAACAAAGTGTTTTCAAAAATTTTGGTAAGCAAAGCAGGAATATTTTTCAGAATAAGAATCTGTATCTCACTTGTTTTGTATAGACATGAGAAAGACAAAAAGTTAAGAATTATTTTGTTCAGTGGGAACCGCCAGCTTTTTCCTCTGTTTAAGTTATTGATCTGGATGTGCCTCATTATGAAAAGAAGGCAAGCCAAGAACAAACTAAACACAGTACTTATGGATCTGCCTTTGAATCAGCTTCTATTGACCAGTCTCTTCTGGCATGCCTATCCTGATGGTTTAAATTGTGAATCTTAACAATGAATTTTAAATATGTATTGCCTTGCTTTTAGGTATTTGTATTTTTTTTCTTTTAAAATGATATGCGTTTTAACTGCTGTTTTAACTGCTGTTCTGTTTTTAACTATTATATGTCAATCCACTGTTGTCCTCCAGCTTGATCCATGAGGAGAGGTGGGTAAGAAATTTATTATTATTATTATTATTAGATTCAAAATACAGTCATCTCTCCACATTTGCAGGTTTTACATTCACAGATTTGATTATTTGCGAGTTTCTCCAACCTTGCTCTTCCACCTCAGGGGCTTCTTTTGGGGGGAACCTTCCCTCTTGGTTCCAATCAGGCATCGTAGCCCTTTAAAAGCCCATCTCTAATCCTCCTCTTCCTCTGCCAGTTCCTGCCTGGTCAGCTAAGGATGGCTCTCTGCCTAGAGTCTCAGCACCACAAACCCCGTACCCATGCCCCACACACACCCAAAGAAGGAGATGGGCAAGAAAGAAGAAGTACAGGACTGTCATGTCAACCATCTCCTTTCCTTGACCTGGTTTAGAGCCTGGATGCCCACTTTCCCCATCTCAGCACCCTTCCCACAGACACACAAATGTTGTTGTTATTTGTGAATTTTTCACTTTTGTGTGGAGTCCTGTGTCCCTAGCCTAGCAAATGTGGAGGGCCAAGTGCACACATGTTCAGATGAGGGTGTCTTCTTCTAGGAAGGCTTCAAATTCACAGGGCATGGAGGTGACAGCAGGGATATCTCCTAACAAAATAGCCTAGTAATAATAAGATAGATTAAAGTCTAGTTGCATCTAAGTCATTGTAGGTGTAGCAGAGTAGGCTCTAGGATTTCACTTTGCCAATCCTGGATCTAATTCATTTATTACTAATGGCTCATTTTCCCTTAACATTCTTTTGTGCCCTGCCGCCCACCTGCAGAATTGCTGCTCTAAAAAATGGCATCTCACAAAAATAAACATAGAAGATATTGGCGCTGTACCTCAGAGCTGCTGTACAACTTTTGGTGTGGCTGTACAGTGTGTTTGAACCCAAGGGACTGTGAGACACCAAGTCACAGATGTGAGACATCTGGCTTAGACGTTCTAATATGCCTGCATCACTTCAATCCTCCTTATCAGCTCAATCATCTCCCACCTCTGTTTTATTCATCAGGCAACTTACATGCAGGACAAGAGGCGGATGGTTGGGGTGGAGAAAGGAGGAAAAAATACAAAACTGATTGCGACAGCAAACAGATAACCACGCCGTATATATTATGTATTATTTTTAGAAGAAGGAGAAGATCACATGGGAAATCTTTACTTTCATGATGTTTGAAGCAGACGGAGGCAATTTATTTCTTATGCTACCTGCATTCTTTAGTTAACAATGGCTGTAGATTAAAGCCTATTTACAGGCTTGGTATATATCGCAGAGGTTGGTGAAAAGGAGGATGGAATAAATTATAGGCTATGAAGAATTGTGGGGAAACGGGCTTTCTTGTGTTTAAGATCATTGTTTCTTTCGGAACCATCTCCAGGGAATGAAGAAGCAACAGACTGAATATCAGCATACCATAGCGAAATTTACAAGGCTGGTAAGGTAAAGGGAATACCACTTTTTTTCCCTTCCCTGGTAGGGCTCCTTTGCCTTTGACTGGGAAAGACATGCGGGGGAAAGACGTTTAGTCAGCATGGAGATACAGTCATAGAGAAAGCTTCCTCAATGAATCGCAGCAGAGGCATTTTCACACCCAAAAGTGAATTTTGCTCTTGCTTCCATCGATGTCCATGTGCCTACGGTGGCTGAAATGATCATTTGACTTATGTGACAGAACCCCTACCAAGATGTTGGTGATGGTTACTATATTTATATTTATTTCTATCCCATCTTTCCTTGCCCACCCCCCAGATCAAGACTCAAGGCAGTATACAGCAGAACAAAAAAAAAGTTTACAAAATACCAAAGTTAGAAAGTGATTAAATTATCCAAAAAAAAAAATGAGTTAAAACAATATACCACTAAAAAAGCATAGCAAAGCAACAGAGAGAAAATCCAACATGTTATAGGTCTGCTCTGTTAAACAGTCAGTCCTCAAAAGCCTGTTGAAACAGAACAGTATTCATATACCTGAAAAAGAGTAGGGAGGGTGCCAGTCTAACCTCTTTGGGAAGGGAATTCCAAAGCCTGGGGGCAGCCACTGAGAAGGTCCTCTCCACTGTTCCCACCAGATGTCCCTGTGAGGGTGGTGGGATAGAGAGAAGGGCCTCCTTGGCAGATCTCAAAACATGGGCAGGTCCTTAAGGGAGAATTGCCGTTGTTCTGTTCCTTCAAGTTGTTTCTGACTTCCTTCAAACAACCTGGACCTGAGCCATATAAGGCTTTATAGGGCAAAACCAGCACTATGAATTATGCCCAGAAACAGACTGGCACCCAGTGGAGCTCTTGCAACAAGGGAGTTGTGTGATCCTTATAGCCAGCCTCAGTTAGAAATCTGGCTGCACCTCTTTGGACCAGACGAAGTTTCCAAACACTTCAAGGCAGTCCCATGTACAGAATGTTACTGTAATCCAAACAGGATGTAATTTCAGGCCATGTGTAACCCTGCAGTTCAAACAATTTGGCTCCTATCACTCACCTTGCCTTTTTACCATCAAGATCCATCCCCGAAACTGGTGTTCAGGCCCCAAGGGGACCACTAGCCTGGACAACTGGCTGTGTCGACCTGTGGATTCAGTGTGGTAAAACAAGACTAGTTGTCCTTGCTAATTATTAAATTAAAATTTAGATTAAATTAGAAATTAAATTCTGTCAGACCTAGAAAATAAAAACAGTAAAGATTTATTATGTAGCACTTAAAAATATTCTAGCTTTAGGTTAGTTCCACACATGGTATACAGTAACACCTCAGTTTCAGACAAAAGAACACTTCTCTCTGAACTCTTTCCACATTCTCAGCTCTCTAAAATGCAATTGAGATCATCTTCATTTCCTTCCTTCTAGACAGCCCTCACTCTTATTTCAACCTGGTCTTACCTAAGTCTGATTAAGCCTCAAGGCTATATCTTTTCTCCTATAGCCCATCCTCACAAGCATTCCATGAGCTGTGATTAGCTGGTTCTACCTAGGCTTTCCCAGTTTTTCACTTGGCACCTTACGTTTGCTTTTCCACAAAAAACTGTGATCAAATCTTAGTAATGAAGATTGGAATCCTGTTGGTGATATACACCTATGAAAGCTCCCTTACATGTGCTGTTGTACTTTTTTGACTATTGCTCAACAGACTTATTCAGTTCTTATTTACGTAAGCGGGGTTTCACAAGTGCAACTATTATCCATGGACCCAACAAATGGTGCCTACTAGCAAAAAAACATTAAATCAGTTGGATTTACTTAGAATCATAGAGTCTTAGAGTGGGAAGGCCCATCTAGTCCAACCCCATTCAATTTCTGATTAAGGACCTCCAAAGTTAGAGAGTCCATTCTGTGAGGCATTCTGTTCTGTTACCACACCCAACGCTACCACTTTGAGAGGTATGCTATTTTTCACAAATTAGACATATTAATGGCCAAGAGCATGTTTGAGAAGCGCTGGCTGTACGCACGTAGCCAGGTGGCTCACAAGGCACGTAGCTCAGGTGGCCAGGTCATGAGTTCAGAGAGGATTCGGTGGGAAAGGCCAGCATTGATGGGCTTGGGATGATCCTTTCAAAAGACTGTAAGGTACAAGCACTCCTGGAAACAATAGAAGGCAAAACTGTTCAGGTGAAGCAGTCAAGCACTCCTGCTGGGAACATATCCTACAAAGTCCTTTCATATTTACCTTACCCAAACAAGACTTTATGTCAGGACGCCCATCAATGTTTTGTCACCTAGAGTTGAGACAATCAGCCCCTTCTAGACTCCTTTGTCAGTTTGTGGGAAAGAAATTACTGCTTTGTCCAGGTACCCTCTTTCAGGCAGGAAATAAGGTATAAAAACCCTAGCTCCAATCCCAGTAATTCATAGTACATTTAGCAACACACTGCACATGGTTTCCCAGATTTAAGTTCCTCTGTGCTATTCACAAACTCTTTGATCGTATGCTTCAGGACTGGTAAATATCACCCCTTTCATCCAAAACTTCTCTATATCCAACCTTTTTCACCTTTCCCTTCAACAGCCTTGTATGTTTTGTGAGATAGCTTGATTTCTTATGTGTGTCATTAGTTTCCAATAAAATACTCTGTTTAACTATTAACTGAAGTAATCTCTGCAGTTAATACTGGTATACACAGGTAAAAAGATCTTGCCATTGCACTCCTCTTTCAGGCCTCTTTTGAGCTAATAATCCCCCAAATTCCAAGCGGATGCTGGCACTGCTGGTGGACTTCAAAGTCCCCCACCTTTTAGGGTAACAATTCCATTTTTGAACAACTCTTACAATTAATAAAGTCCTTCCTAATGTTTTAGTGGAATCTCTTTTCATGTAAATTGAAGCCATCCATTCATGATCTAGCCTCTGGAGCAGCAGAAGACAAGCTTGCTCCATCTTCTACATGACATTCCTTTAGATATTTAAAAGCAGCTATTACAGCAGCTATCACAGCAGCTATCAGTCTTCTCTTCCCTATGCTAAACATATCCAGCTCCTTAAGTCATTCCTCGTAAGGGAAGGTTTCTAGACCTTTGATCACCTTGGTTCCTCTTCTCTGGACATGTTCTAGTTGATCAGTATCATTCTAGTCAACTTACGTGTCGACAAACCATTCAACAATTCATTCAGTGGCTCTTCTCTAGTTGGGACTTATCATAGAATTCCAGCCATGCACTTGCTCATTCTTTGATGGTGTGTAACTATTCATCAGTGTCTTGATTCACTGAGATTCCAGGAACAGCCACTGTGCATTCCCAATTGCACAATGAGACAAGAAGCAGATACTTAGACAGATATGCCAGTTGCCTGGAATATCTCATTGATTGCTGTACCTGAGCCAGAAATCTTGGGAAAGGTAACATTCTTCACATCAATTAGCTGGATGGTATCCATCCATCTGGACCTACATTTCTTCTCCTTTGTTCTGACAAGCACCATGTTAATTGACATTCTTTCAAATGCTGTGGAAGGTTTAAGTAAGGGGACTTTCCAGGTGAATCTTTAAGTGTGCTTTCATGCCGATATGTTCAAGGGATTTGGGGATGTGACACTGTCTCCATATTCTTATTGTACCAGCATTTCTCCATATTCTTATTGTACCAGCATTTTGCATGCCCATCACCTGCACCTGTCCCCTCCCCAAAAGGTCAGTTCAATTTTCCTGGCATCATTTGCATTGCTGAACTTTGAGCAAGTTGGATAATGGCTTGTACAAGTCAACAGTGGAACTGGTTGTGACTGTGTTGCTTCTTTTCAGTGCCATGCCTCCACCACTGAAATAATGCACTTAATCCTTCTGGGAGCAAAAGAGATCCATTATCAGCCAAACAATACCATGATGCAGTTCCATGTCACAGTCTTCAGCAGGCAAAGTACAGTTCAGTTCTAGCCAAGAGTGCTTCCTTCCTGCAAAGCGGACGTCAATGATATGCAGGGTATGTTAAAGTCTTCTCCAGGCAGATAGAGCAGACAACACTGGAGTAGTAGTCCGACTCAGTTTAAAGCAACTTCAAAGAGCCCTCCCTGGTGGTGCAGCGGTTAAATGCCGGTACTGCAGCCACAACATTGTGAGTTCAATCCTCCAGGGGTCCAGGTTGACTCAGCCATCCATCTTCTGCAGGTTGGTACAATGAGTACCCAGCTTGTTAGGGGAAATTAGTTAAACACATTGCAAACTGTTTAGGGAGTGCTCAGCACTGATAAGTGGTATAGAAATGTCACTGTTATTGCTATACTGTATAGTCTTGTAACAAGGTCACCTCGAGCCACTTTAGACAGGTTAGTTTGTTTTGGTATCACTCCAAACTATCTTTTTCTTTGCAGGATAGCTATGGTGGCACTAACATAACTGTTCTTTCCCCTTTCAGATAGACTTAAAAAAAAAACCCTCACATTTTTTGCATCCTGTTTATGAAGAAATTCACACATTTTCAGACATGCCTCTTGAAAGCAAAGCAAACTAAATTCTTAACCATCTGCACTGGTACAATTGCCTCCACTCCCCGTATGGAGTATCTGCTGTACATATCTGCCTGTTACATGGCTTTTAAAAATGAGGAGGCTGTGAGGAGAAAAGAGGTGGCAAGCTTAATGTGGGACCACAAATATGGTTGAATCTACAGAGATTCAAAGCCAGAGTTTTATGAACTGAACACTCAAAGTCCTTCATTTTGCAAACTCACCTCTGGAAGGAATTGTGTTTAGTTTTGCCCATTTTTGGCTCGCTATGTGGCCTCCGGATGTTGCAGGAGCAGAAAACTGGCACCTAGACCAAATACAATCTCCATCTCTTCATTACACCCCACTCCTAACTCTAAATCCACTCCTCACTCTAATGTCCAACACACCACAGTTCTCATCTGGGGTTATAAAATACCTTACAACTCACGCAATGCATGTTTTCCCCGATTTCCCTATCATATGAAGACTAATAGAACATCCCATTGAGAACACCAAAGAGGTTTCTTCTGAGTAAAGGTGCATGAAATCGGGGTAAAATTTTGATAACTGGAAGATTAGGGCTAAATGAGATATAACTGTCAGTAATTTCATAACCTGACCTTTCCTTAAAGCGAAATTTCCTCTTGCGCTGTCACCAAAAAGCATACTTTAAAAAAAATGGTCAGTTAGTGATTGAATTCAGTGCTTTTAAACCACAGTATCCAGCTATCATTTTGCTAATCTCAATTTCCAATTCAGCAAAATGGATAAATCCACCACCATCTCTGACAAAGATGTTCAAACCAGATTAAATCTGACAGGTCAGCATGAGGCAATTTGTCCTGACTTCACATGTGGTACTCTCAGCCTTTTTTTTTAAAAAAAAGATAGATTCTCATTCTTTAGACCTACCATTTCCAACCTTCAGCTTTCAAATTAAGACACCTAAAAGAAGGGGGAAACATATTTAGGGTCTGTTGCTCTTTCCTTTTCTTCTTCTTGCTAAATTTCACTCCCGAGGTTCAAAAGGAAAAGATAGCTTGACTGCCACCTCTTGGCAAATCAATGAAATTCTAGGTAGAGATACAATTTTGAGTGGATTTGTGGGCATTTAAAATATGTGCACTTTAAGAAGTGTGTAGCACAGCAGGCATTTACTGATTTTTTTAAAAAATGTATATCTCATTGATCTAATTCCCTTCCCCATTCCAGTTAAATGATATATCAATGGAAAACTGGATTAACAGAATGTGGAACACAGTCGGAGGTAAAATTGATGCCGATGATGAGAAGGAAAAAAAAGGCAAATATTTTTCAAGGAAAAAAATGGCTGTGATATAGACTTTTTTGGACTAATAGATATTGGTCCATTGTATACAGGTATAGCAAATTAATGGTTCGATATTCCCTTATGTTAGGGGTGGGCAACTGCAGCAGAGCTAGTTCCCAGCCCCAGAACTCTCTGGCCACCTCAAGGACTATGTCTAACAACACCAAACACCAAGCACAAAAACGGAAGATTGTGCTATTATTCCACTTTCAACCTCCTATGGAATCCTGGGGTTTGCCATTTAGAGAGGGGCCTTTAGAATTCTCAGCCAGAGACCTCTTTGGCCTCAGTAAACTACAAACCCCAGAATTCCACAGGATGTTGATAGTGGAATAATAGCACTATAACAGTGTAGTGTGGAAATGGCCTGAGAGTGGCCGGAAGTTAATGTACGGTTTTGAAAAAACTAGGTGTTAGCTACACAAAGTGGCAAACCTGTGGCAATGCCACAACCCTTGGACCGTGCAACAACATTTTTTCTGCCTACAAAGCACAGTTCAGTTCTGTGGAATGTATTTAAAGTGCACAAGCCTGCGTGGAGCAATGGTCTGAGTCCTGGACTATGACTTCAGAGGGCCAGAGTTTGAATCCCCACTCAGCCATGGAAACTCACTGGGTGACCTTGGGCAAGTCACACTCTCTCATCCTCAGAGAAAAGCAAAGGCAAACCCCCTCTGAACAAATCTTGCCAAGAAAACACCATGACGAGTTTGCCCCAGGGCTGCCATAAGTCAGAAACGACTTAAAATCACACAATATACTATTTTTTATAACCAAAGCATGTGTAACTTGGCTAGAAGATAGAATACACATTTAATATTATAGAATGTTTAAACTGTTGATAGTGGAGGACTGGAAAATAAGTTGTTTTAAGAAAGCCTGTTCTGTCATAGTGGAAGCATAAAAATTGCTGTTGACCCTGTTCAAGCAGAATGCCAGATGTGTGCATTTTCCCTCGAAAGCTGATAAACCAGAGAGACGTCATCATCATAAATAATAAAGGTACTAAAAACAGTGTCATCTAGATGCACACTGTAACATTCTGGAAGGAGTGTAGCATGCAATACTACCAGGAATCAAATGAAGTGAGTCTCCAGTTCTATGTGTTACTGACAAAGTGAGAGCTGGAGCTGCCTAATGCACAAAAACCAATTTACAAGGCTGTGGAGTTGCTATATTTCTGCTTGCTCAGAGCCAGAAGACAGTATGGAAATGGTGTCCCATGAATTGGAAAGGTGTTTTCACAATCTATGTGTGTGTGCACACATGCATGTGAGGTACACATGCATGTGCTTGCTTGCTAGCTCTATGCCAAGCCTTCTCCGTCTCATTTGAATGCTGGAGGACTTTATGCGCTTCCACAGAATTGTGACTTACATGTTAACCCTGATTATGGGAGAATATAATCATATTATCAAGCACAAGTTAACCACGTTGTACACTCAGCCACTCAATGTGCCATTTGCTGGCATTTTCCTTTTCTTCCCATAAAATCTCAGAATATTTTTGGAAGGGAGGTTTCAAAGCAGTGCTCAAAGATAAATACTGGTATATTGGATCCAGACTTCATCATGCTGAAGTCTGCTGAAATCAATAGATTTAGGTCAGGAATAAATGAAGTCTCATTTATTTCAGTGGGTCTGTTCCAGGGGTGAGCAAGTTCAACAGGTCAGACCCAGAACCTTCTAAGGGCCTGATCCACTGCCAATTTTTTTTTCCAAAAAAAGCAAAATCAAAGTGGAAAATATATTTCTGATTTTGAAAAAGAAAAAAACAGGATTTTAAAATGATCAGTGCAGTATAACCCTCTACCCATTCCCACAACCTATTGGAAAAAATGAATTGTGCTGAGAGGCTTCTCTAGAAAGCAATTAACCATTTGTTTTCCCAGAATAAGAGTGGCTTTGGGGCCCACCTGTGGCCCTCAGATTTTATCTGGTATACCTCTGGTATGCTCAAAGCACGTCTGAGTCTTGATCCAGCCTTTTGAGTATGCACTCTATACACCTGAGGATGTCGTGTATTACAATTCCCTGTCATAAAATTCGCATGCCAGTTCTGCAACAAAACATTGCAGGATGAAATGCTCTTGTTCTGCGTACCAGCCACCTGCCCGTGTACCTTTCCAGGATGCTCCATGCCATTCA